>VWZV01008310.1:600481-647855 GCA_013397155.1 Irena cyanogastra
AAAGATTTTTAGATATGCTGCTCCTAGAGTGGAGTCCTGGGGTGAGGCTGGAGCACCTTCCCATGGGATATCTCTCATTCCCGGGGTGCTGAGGATCTCTGGGTGTCCACGGAGCCTTTTTCCTGCTCTAAGGAGCCCCCTAAGCTGCATTTGTGGCATTTATGTTCTTTGGGAGCTCTGCTCACGCTGGGGACCCAGCACTGAGGATGGGAGGTGCTGCCATCGTGCCTGCTGTGCCTTGGGGAGTTCATCTGAACCTGCTGCAGGGAAATTTCAGGGGTTGGGCACAGGTCAAACAGATTTAGCTCAGGGAAAAACCACTTGGTTTTTGTTGCCTTTACCAGAATGTGAATGAAGTAATTTTTATAGAATTATTTGTGGTCTTATAAAATAATTTAAATGGCAGTTTCTATTTTCTTAAAGGGAAAAAAAAAAGGTGCAGGAAGGTAATTAACTTTTATTTGTTGGAATCTGATTACCCTCCTCCCCATCCCACCTCCTCACTCCAGAAGATGGATGTGTCCTGAAGCTGATGTGTTTGGATAAGACATAAAATATTTCCATCAGGGCTCGGAGAAATGGGAGGAGGAGGTGGGTGATGGCTTGCAGGGACATCTGAAAGGTTTGCAGTCCCAAGTTTATCCATGGCAGCTGAAAGGCTGATCCCTCCTTGCTGGGAAGGATGAAAGTTTGACAAGAAAGTCTCACAGATACGTGTGCTTGGCAGAAAGATCTCTGAATGCAGAATCTGAAAACAGAATAGAGATGGAAGCAAGTTTGGATATAGGAGAAGAATAATAGATGTGTAAATTGAGGATTGCTGAGCCAGTCTTGCTGGACAGCTGAGGANATAGAAGAAGAATAATAGATGTGTAAATTGAGGATTGCTGAGCCAGTCTTGCTGGACAGCTGAGGAAGCAAAGGTTCAGTCAGTTGGAAAGAGATTTTATGACTTAGAGCAAAGGATAAGCTGACCACAAACAAAAGGATGTTGTTACCAAGCAGAGAGATTCCACAGGCAAACAAGACTGCCGATGGGGCAAGGAGAAAAAAGGTCTCAGAATTTTCCACTGCAAGAAAACTGAAAAATGACTTCAAGCTTAAACTGTAACATCCTAACTCATGTGATTGGATAGTATTGACCATAACAGGGTAATTATTGTAGTTATGATAGGCTGTAGGTAATAGTGAAGGTATAGATTGGTTGTAATGTATTAAGATGCTCAGCAAAGAAAAGTATATAATGCAATGTAACCAAAATTAAATTTATATTTAGATATAAAAGTATATAATGCAATGTAACCAAAATTAAATTTATATTTAAAGTATATAATGCAATGTAACCAAAATTAAAGGATCTTCAGGTGTGTCTGCAGCTGGAGCTGGCAGCTGTAGGCGTGGCTCTGTCACCCGTCACCCAGCACTGCTGTAAAATACAATAAACTGCATTTGGAAGAGCTGCCTGGAGTCCCTCATCCCTGTTCAGGCTCCTGCTCCTGCTGGGAGCTGGGGACGAGGATGCAGCTGGTGCTCCCAGCTGGAAAAGCTGGAGAGAGCAGAGGGAGCTGGGGCAGGGCAGGGAGGGGCCTGGGCTCCTCCCCAGCTGCTCCTCTGAGGGATTTGATGGGAGAAGCTCCCCAGTATCCCTGATCAGTATTTGGGATGGGGAGAGGTGCCCGGTGTCACTGCACAGGTGACACTGTTGGAACTGGGTGATCCTTAAGGTTCCTTCCAAGGAGCCTTGGGTGTTGTGTGTAAGATTGAGGTACAATTGTATTTAGATGTATTTTTGTATTTAAAAAGTGTGATATATGGAGTGATATTTGTAATTTTGTTTTGCTTTGGTTTAGGAAAATTAAATATTATGTAAAAAATTATTTTTAGTAAGTTAAGAATTTTTAATTTTTTGAGGTTTATAGGGTGTTTTAGGGAGAAATTTGATTTAGATAGTTTATTTTTTAGTGGGATTGATAATAACTTGTGAAAGATTTGGAAAGATATTTTGTGGTATTGGTTGATGGTTTATTGGTAAATTGATTAAATAGGTTGAGAATGGGGTTTTCTGGATTTGAATAAGTTAAATAAATGGTATTTAACTAACATTTAATTAAATGTTAAACTAATATTAAATTAAATAAATTAACTAATGTTTAGTTAAACGACATTGGTTAAGATTATTTAGATATTGGTTTTTGGTTGATTTATAGGTAGGATTATTAAGGTAAATAATCCTTAAGGTTCCTTCTAAGGGTTCCTCCCAAATCTTCCTGGGATTCTGGGAATCTCTGGCTGGGGCTGAGCAGTGCCAAGTGCTCTTCCCTCTTCTCCATGGATGTGCAATAGCCAGCAGCACGGTGGGGATTCCTGCAGAGGAGCATCCACAGCCGGGGCAGCACAGCGGGCTGGGCTGGGCTGGGCTGGGCTGGGCTGGCACAGAGCAAGGCTGGGCTGGCACAGAGCAGGGCTGGGCTGGGCTGGGCTGGCACAGAGCAGGGCCGGGATGGGCTGGGCTGGCACAGAGCAGGGCTGGGCTGGGCTGGGCTGGCACAGGGCAGGGCTGCAGCTCCCTGCCTGCTCTCTCCTCGGGTAGTTGGGGCTCCCCTGTCCGTGGTTCCCGTCTGTCCAGCAGGGAATGGTGCGGGACAGACGCTTCCCTCCTCCTGCAGAGGCTCCGAGCTGGGATCTGAGCTGGGAAACGTGGAGAGGAGGGGATTTGCTTCCATTAGCTCCTCTCTTTTTCCTTTCTGAACCTGCCAGACGTGGTTGGCAGCAGCTGTGATCCTGACAGTGAGCCCTGTGTGACACGGCAGCGAGCTCTGTGTGACACTGCAGCGAGCTCTGTGTGACACTGCAGTGAGCTCTGTGTGACACTGCAGTGAGCTGTGTGACACTGCAGTGAGCTCTGTGTGACACTGCAGTGAGCTGTGTGACACTGCAGCGAGCTCTGTGTGACACTGCAGCGAGCTCCGTGTGACACTGCAGTGAGCTGTGTGACACTGCAGCGAGCTCTGTGTGACACTGCAGTGTGCTCTGTGTGACACTGCAGCATGCTGTGTGACACTGCAGTGAGCTCTGTGTGACACTGCAGTGAGCTGTGTGACACTGCAGTGAGCTCTGTGTGACACTGCAGTGAGCTGTGTGACACTGCAGCGTGCCCTGTGTGACACTGCACTGTGCTCTGTGTGACACTGCAGTGAGCTCCGTGTGACACTGCAGTGAGCTGTGTGACACTGCAGCGAGCTCTGTGTGACACTGCAGTGTGCTCTGTGTGACACTGCAGCATGCTGTGTGACACTGCAGTGAGCTCTGTGTGACACTGCAGTGAGCTGTGTGACACTGCAGTGAGCTCTGTGTGACACTGCAGTGAGCTGTGTGACACTGCAGCGTGCCCTGTGTGACACTGCACTGTGCTCTGTGTGACACTGCAGTGAGCTCCGTGTGACACTGCAGTGAGCTGTGTGACACTGCAGTGAGCTGTGTGACACTGCAGCGTGCCCTGTGTGACACTGCACTGTGCTCTGTGTGACACTGCAGCGTTCCCTCCCTGGCAGCCCTGGCAGGGCCAGGCTTGTCCCCTCCCATTGCAGCAGGACCTGATGGGTTCCTTGGTTCCTTGGAGCAGGTCCCAGCAAGGGAAGCTGCCGTGGGGCAGGGCATGGGCTGAGGGGAACGTGACCCATACCTGAAGGGTCCTTAAATCCAAGGAGGGAGTAGAGGAAATCTCAGGCATGGAGACCAGAGAGCTGTGGGGTGAGGAGGATTTATTGGGATGTTCTCCATGTGCACAGCACCCCGTGGGACCCAGAGCTGAGGGGTTTGGGGGCATGAGAGAGCTGGGGGTGCTCACCTGGAGAGGAGAAGGCTCCAGGGAGAGCTCAGAGCCCCTTGCTGGGCCTGAAGGGGCTCCAGGAGAGCTGGAGAGGGACTGGGGACAAGGGATGGAGGGACAGGACACAGGGAATGGCTTTCACTGCCAGAGGGCAGGGATGATGGGATATTGGGAATTAGGAATTGTTCCCTGGCAGGGTGGGCAGGCCCTGGCACAGGGTGCCCAGAGCAGCTGTGGCTGCCCCTGGATCCCTGGCAGTGCCCAAGGCCAGGTTGGACACTGGGGCTTGGAGCAGCCTGGGACAGTGGGAAGTGTCCCTGCTCATGGCAGGGGTGGGACTGGATGAGCTTTAAGTTCCCTTCCCACCCAAACCATTCCATCATTCTCTGATTTTCTCTATAAACAATTAAATGTGTTTATACTGAAGATTACCAGTACATGAGACAGGTAATTTCTGCTCACAGTGCAAGAGATACATTTTATTTATTACTTTCTCTGCTTCCCTGCTGCTGAACCTTCATTTCTGAGCCACATTTTCCACGGCAGCTCCCGCTGGGAGTGGGAAATGCTGGATGAAAGCGGCAGGTTAAACGAGCTGCCATCCCAGGAAGGCAGCAGCACCCAGGAGTGGAACCTTTCCTTTGACAGAGCTGCGTTATTAAAACTTGTTTGAAGTCCTGGAATGGATCAATGAAACAGCTGGGCTTTGCCTGTGGAAATGCTGGGCTCTGTTTTGGCAGGGCTGAGGGAGATGTTCTGTAATGAGAGCTATTAAAGGGTCGTTAGAGATGCAGAGGAGTTTTGAAGTCAGATCTCAGTTTCTGGCAGCTACTTTTGTGTGAGCAGATTTTTAATCAACTCCTGTGCTTTTTATTTTCTTTTCCTTTTTTTTTTTTTTTTTTTTTGCGTTCCTGGAGCTTTTGGATGTTTTTGGATGTTTCAATTGGATGTTTCAGTTTTGAGGATGGCAAATGAAAGATGGAGGTGGGATTCATGGCAGGAGACAGGACACGTTGCCATCGTGCCACGTGGTCCCCCTTGACCTGGCTGGTGACATTTTGAGGAGTGTGGAGTTCAAGTGAGCTGCAAAGAAAAGGGACAAAGAGAGAAAACCAGAAGGCTCACACTCTGCATGTGGAGTTTGGGTGAAAAAAGTCCCCCAGAGGGTGCTGGCACTGCCCAGGCTCCCCAGGGAATGGGCATGGCCCCGAGGCTGCCAGAGCTCCAGGAGCGTTTGGACAGCGCTGCCAGGGATGGACAGGGTGGGGTTGGTGGGGGTCTGGGCAGGGACAGGAGCTGGATTTGATCCTTGGGGTCCCTTCCAGCTCAGGATATTCTGTGATTCCACAGCTGCTCTGGGCACCCTGTGCCAGGGCCTGCCCACCCTCCCAGGGCACCATCTCTTCCCAATATCCCATCCAGCCCTGCCCTCTGGCAGTGGAAGCCATTCCCTGTGTCCTGTCCCTCTGTCCCCTGTCCCCTTGCACCTGTGGGGAGCAGAAGCCACCCTGCTCCCCCTTGGCAGGTCCTGGAAGATCACAGACCACTCAGAGGCCTGTGATGGTTCCCCCTTTGTCAGGGAAAACCTTTAAGCTGCTAAAAAGGCTCTGAGCAAGCAGTGGCTCTTCCTAAAGCAGGGTTCAGGCTCCTGCCTGGGGCACACAGAGCTCTGAATCCACATTAATTCATCCTGTAATGCCTCACTTGTGGTTTTCCTCTCCATTTGAGGAGACTTTGGGGAATCCTGCAAACCCTACACCTCCTGCAGTAAAAGTGCTGTTAATTTTCTCCCCCACCTGGTTTTAATTGTGACTCCCACGTCAGCTCTAACAACCCACATGTTTCATGTATTTATTATTTCATTTGCTCCAGGCCTACCCCAAGGCTGGGTTGTGGTAGTTTCAGCTGCTGGCAAGGCTTTAAATCCAGATGAGATGTTTTTCCTAAAGGGAAAGATGGTTTTTTTCAAATTCAGCCACAACTGTTGGTCTTAAAGTAGGAAATAAGCCGGAGATCTCTTTTGGCCTATTCTCTGTAGGGCAGCAGACCACAGAACCATGGAATTACAGAATGGTTTGGGTTGGAAGGGACCTTAAAGCTCATCCAGTGCCACCCCTTGCCATGAGCAGGGACAGCTTCCACTGTCCCAGGCTGCTCCAGTCCCATCCAACCTGGCCTTGGGCACTGCCAGGGATCCAGGGGCAGCCACAGCTGCTCTGAGCTAGATCACAGTGGGGGTTATCTCCTGCATGAGTAGGAGCAGATCTCATACTCAATGACCCCTCTATCACCATTTTTTGAGTGTTGATTGAAAAAAAGTGACCAAAATTAAACTAAAGCAGGAAAAATGCTGTTCCTCACTGAGTGCTTAAATGTCATATTTCTGGTTGTTGTCATTTCATGACTCAGATTTTGTGGTTTTCTGTCCTAAATGTACCAGGTGGTTGTGGCTCTTGGTGGGCAGGGCATGATGGTGCTCCAGCAGCACCAACTGGTGATACTGGTGTAGTTCCTGCTGGTCTCTGGAAGAGCTGGGCTGCTAAACAATCCAGTTTCATGGCTGTTGGGACATTGCAAGTGTGTTTGTGCAGTGGCAGGAAGGGTAGGAGGTGTTTTAGAGCCGTTTTCAGGGCGTAATTCGCCTTGGAAGAGACTTCTGGAGTAGGTGCAGTGCTCTGGGCAGCTCCATCCTGATCCAGGGATCTGGACCTGGCTCTGCTGTTTGCCTGTAGGTCAGGATTAAATGTTTAAAACAGTATTTCTTGTTTGGACTCAAATGTTTATTAATTCTTATCTATATTACAGTCTCACAAGTTGTGAGTTCTACAGCGCTTCACTTACAAACTAGAAAACAGAGCTGTACATTTCTCTCTACAAAGTCTTTTAAGGATAAACTGCCTAATTAAGAAATGATACTTAAATTATTTTTAGTTTTAACTTAATAAGCACTCATACCTCACAATGCAGACTTTTTTTCTCTAATTAGACAATACTACCTAAATTTATGAAGAAGAAAATAAAGAAGAAAGACTAGTTACTACTCTGAAACCCCCATTTTACCTTATATATATTCTAGAACTTTCCAGAAGTTTTCTCTACAGCCTCAAGCCAAATGTAGTGTTCTTTTAAGAATCAGTAGCTATCAGTACAGAAAGTCTAAAATTCTCAGCAACCAGGGTTCCAACATCTGGGGACAGGAGTGGCAATTCCAAAGCTGTTCCTTTGTGTCTGGGCTCTTGTTTCTGAGATTTGCAGAGTCTGGTTTTGTTTAACTTGGTCTCAAGCCTTGGGGAGCAGGGTCTGGGGTTACGTCAGAGGCTGCAGCTTCCTCCTGTCGAGGGCAGGGAGCCAGCTGATACCGGAATGGGCAAAGGAGACGGGGCTGACACACTCCAGGAGGTCCCAGGGCACGGAGACAGCTCCAAACTTTGTCAGATTTGTGGGAATTGCAGCTCCCAGTGCAGCATTTCAGCCTGACAAAGAGGAGAAGGAGCAGGGGGGAGGAGGCTGAGCCCAAACCGGGCATCTGCAGCTCTCCAAGGCATGGCAGGGATGCAGGAAGGAGCAGGGGGGAGGAGGCTGAGCCCAAACTGGGCATCTGCAGCTCTCCAAGGCATGGCAGGGATGCAGGAAGGAGCATCCCAGGCTGTCCCAGGCTGCTCTGCCTCCTCCTCTCAGCCCAGGGACCCCCATCCCTTGCAGCTTCCTGCCTCTCCCGAGCCAGACATGTGCAAACGTGACCGGGAATCCACCCGGGATGGCTTTTCCTCCCCCGGGCTGGTATTTCCTCCCGGCTGCCTCTCCCCCTGCACGGCCCCTTCCCCACAAAGGCAGTCAGGCACCGCTGGGGACCCTGACCCTGCAGCCCCCCTCCCCTTCTGCAGAACGGGCAGCATCTGGCAGGCACGTGCTGCCCAGGCTCTCCCAGGCCCCTGGGCCTCTCCAGGCTCCTTTTTGGGATGTGTTCCCTCTCCAGCCATGCTGTGGTGGTGGGGACACCTCTCAAAGGGACCCCCCAAGCACAGGGGTGGCCCCAGCATCCCTGCTCCTTTCAATTGCTCGGGGAAAGGTTCCTTCAGCAGAAGGGTTTGGGAGCTGTGCTGGAAGTGTGAGTGTCACAGGGTGAGGAGTGATCCGGGATGGCTCCAACCTGATCCCCTCTTGGCTCCTGTGCACTCCTGGCTTCCAGGAGCACATTTTAGGGGATATTTTGAAGAGGAAACCTTCTGGTTCTGGTTAATCCCTTCCTGATGCCTGCAGCAGCTGGGATGTTCCATAGGCTGGGCTGCAGAGCAGCAAGAGGACACCCCATGCCTCATTGCCTTGGGCTCCCGACAGTGCAGGGAGGGGAAAACAGGTTCCTCCTTTGTCAGTGATGGAGAGAGACAGGGAAAACTGATTCAGTGATCAGAATCCAATTTATTGTGGGACACAAACCCTTATATACTATTTTAGGAGACTAGTAATGTGTACTACAATGATTAGGTTAAATCCCATATACAAACTTATGCATAGAACAACATCTCTTGCTTGCAAAGGTCTGATGTAACTTTCTTTTTCCAGTAAACCCGTCTGATTGAATCTTCTCAATGTTCTGTTTGCTCTTGCCAAGGCATCCTGTTAGCAAATCTCGTACGTTAACCAGGTCCAAAGTCAATCTTGTGTCTTGCGTCCCCCAACATTCCAACACTTCTTTTCCATGGGTGACTCTGGGTGTCGGGGAGGGTCCCTCCATCCAGAGAGCCAAGAGGTCCCTGAGGTGTGTGGCATGGCCAGGGGCAGGGGTGACACAGTGACAGGGGAGGATGGATCACGACCTCAGCAACTCCTGTGAGCTGGGAAGGGTCTCCCTGGGGCTGTCCCTTGCCCAGAGCCTCTCTGGAGGTGTCTCTGTGGAGGAAGGTGGTGAGTTTCTCTCCAGGACAGGGCACTGCAGTGTGAACTCCCCACCAGTGGGGCCATCCAGGAGCGTGGGGCTGCAGCCAGGGAGGGGCTTTGGGGCTGGGCAGGAGTGGGACAGGCACTGGTCACACTGAGTAGTCTTGAAATTAATGAGGAGAGGGAAGCTTTCGTCAGGGCTGGGGTGTGCTGGATGGATGTTGGCATCTTCCTGGGCATGGAGAGGGGCTGGATGGTTTTCCAGATGGGATCATAAGCTCCTGGCTTAAAAAAAAAACCTACAAAAAAACCTCCAAAAAACAAAAAAACCCCAAACAAACAAAAAAGAAACTCAACAAACAAACAAAAAAACTCCATAACAAAAAAACCCAAACAAACAAAAAAAAACCCAAGAAAACTCCCCCAGAAAACCAAAACAAAACAATCAAAAAAACCAAAAAAACCCACAAAACACAAAAAAACTGACAACAAAAACAACAAACAAGCAAACAAACAAACAAAAAAACCAGAACAAGTTTTTCCCCAAAAACCCCAAAAAACTCCCCAACTCCCCCCCCCAAAAGTTTTAAAAGAATAAATAATAAAAAATTGTCTCTGAACATTTTATGTCCAGGTTTTGTGCTTGAACAATGAGCAGTCAGGTTTCCCGTGCTTTTCTCTATGGCTGTGGGGCTCAGGAAGTTTAATTAAAGAGAGTTTTAGGGCTGTTAATGAGTCCAGCAGCTGGAGCATTCAGTCTTTGTGTGCCTCAGCAAGTGGGGAGAGCTCCCAGCAGCAGCTCCAAGGGCCCACTCTGAGGGGCTCTGTGGTTTTTATCCCGAACTGGGCTTGGATTTTCAGTCCAGAGGATCCTGTCCATGGTGGAGAACATTAAATCTCCTCCCCAGCACTTCTGGTGTGAAGGGGTGTGAGCAGCAGGACAGGGAGTGGGCATGGCTGGGAGTTCCCCCTGGAATGACCTCCTGATGCTAATTAAAACAGCTCCTGTGTTGCTGGTTTTAATTTGCTGTGATTATTTTCCCCCTGCAGCAGCAGTTTGCAGAGGTTATGAACGTGGCTCTGCTGCAGCCTGGTAGGGATTGAATCAGCGTTGACCCAAGGAAAGTTTTTTCATGGAATCCTGGAATGGCCCCAGAGGGGAACCCCTGTAACAGAGGGGCACAATCACCTCCCTTGCTGCTCTGCCCACTCTGCTGGTGATTTTTGATTTATTTATCCTTTCACCCCTCCTCTCTGAAGGCAGTGGGACATGCGGAGCTGCTCACCTCACTCCTGAGCCTTTCAGTGATGGCCCAGCTGATTTCCAAGGAGCTGCTGACAATCCCAATTAACATTTGCTCCCTACTTGGGACCCTTTACTGGCCCTGGGCTCCCTCCCAGCTGTGGCTGTGCCTCAGGAGTGGGGACAGAGGCCTGGGGAGGAGCCCTGGGCAGGGCAGCACCCGTGGGGCCCACACGGAGCTCCCTGACAGGGGAACAATTCCCAAACCTGGCTGTGGGGCCCACACGGAGCTCTCTGGGCAGGGGAACAATTCCCAAACCTGGCTGTGGGGCCCACACGGAGCTCTCTGGGCAGGGGAACAATTCCCAAACCTGGCTGTGGGGCCCACACGGAGCTCTCTGGGCAGGGGAACAATTCCCAAACCTGGCTGTGGGGCCCACACGGAGCTCTCTGGGCAGGGGAACAATTCCCAAACCTGGCTGTGGGGCCCACACGGAGCTCTCTGGGCAGGGGAACAATTCCCAAACCTGGCTGTGGGGCCCACACGGAGCTCTCTGGGCAGGGGAACAATTCCCAAACCTGGCTGTGGGGCCCACACGGAGCTCTCTGGGCAGGGGAACAATTCCCAAACCTGGCTGTGGGGCCCACACGGAGCTCTCTGGGCAGGGGAACAATTCCCAAACCTGGCTGTGGGGCCCACACGGAGCTCTCTGGGCAGGGGAACAATTCCCAAACCTGGCTGTGGGGCCCACACGGAGCTCTCTGGGCAGGGGAACAATTCCCAAACCTGGCTGTGGGGCCCACACGGAGCTCTCTGGGCAGGGGAACAATTCCCAAACCTGGCTGTGGGGCCCACACGGAGCTCTCTGGGCAGGGGAACAATTCCCAAACCTGGCTGTGGGGCCCACACGGAGCTCTCTGGGCAGGGGAACAATTCCCAAACCTGGCTGTGGGGCCCACATGGAGCTCTCTGGGCAGGGGAACAATTCCTGCACCCAGACCTGGCTGTGGGGAACCCACATGGAGCTCTCTGGGCAGGGGAACAATTCCCAAACCTGGCTGTGGGGAACTCACATGGAGCTCTCTGGGCAGGGGAATGATTCCTGCACCCAAACCTGGTGTGGGGAACTCAGAGCTCCCTGAACAAGGGAACAATTCCCAAACCTGGTGTGGGGAACTCAAAGCTCCCTGACAGGGGAACAATTCCTGCACCCAGACCTGGCCGTGAGGAGCCATGTCCCCAGGCTCAGCCCCCCTCAGGCCCTCTGCACCCAGCGTGATGTGAGAACATGAACCCTGCTCTTTTTCACAGCACACAGTTAGTTGCCTTTTCCCGTTTAATCTCCCTGAATGTGTTTTTGTTTCATTTTTATATTCCTTCCAGGCTTTTCCTGGAATTCCCACAGGCCGGAGCGGGTCGGGGATGCTGATTGGAAACAGAAAGGGGCTGGAAGTAGCTGAGATAAATGGGCTGATAAAGCAACCAGAGCCTGGCTGATGTGGGACGGTCCTCACCCCCTCTCCCTGCTCCAAGGGGGCTTGAGGCAGCCAGGAATGCCCCACTCCTGGGAATTGCTGCTTCTCAAGGAAGGGAATGGAGCTGGGAAGGGACTGGAGCCCCAGGAGAGGCTGAGGGAGCTGGGAAGGGGCTCAGCCAGGAGAAAAGGAGGCTCAGGGGGGCCCTTGTGGCTCTGCACAACTCCTGACAGGAGGGGACAGCCAGGGGGGTCGGGCTCTGCTCCCAGGGAACAGGGACAGGAGGAGAGGGAACGGCCTCAGGGGGAGGCTCAGGGAGGACAGCAGCAGGAATTTCCCCATGGAAAGGGTGGGTAAACACTGGCAGGGGCTGCCCAGGGAGGTTTGGAGTGCCCATCCCTGGATGTGGCACTTGGGAACCTGGGTCACTGGTGGCCTTGGCAGTGCTGTGGGAACAGCTGGGCTCAGTGACTTTAGAGGGCTTTTCCAGCCTGAACAATTCCAGGATTCCGTGTTTGCTGCTGCTTTCCAGCCCTGCCCATAGTGCAGAGCTGACTGCCAGGAAGGAAGGGACAGGAATTACCCCAGCATGGAGATGGATTTCCTCTGCTTGGATAAATGAGTGGATTTTTCTCAGCTCACACCTGGCAGTGGGTTAAGCCTGGAGGGGATTAGGTGGACTTTTTTGAAGCCTTCACATCAACAGTTGTCATCTCCAAGACATCCCACCCTGCTGGCTCTGGGCAGGGTGCAGGAACCAGGAGATGGCTGATGTGTCTAAAACCATGCCCTGAATTCCTCATGTTTGGAGCTGCTTCTGCATTGGGGCAGAGCAAAGCCTCCCCTGCAGCTCCTCAGGATCCCCCACACCCCAGCTGGGGTTTGTCCTCGTTGTGATCCACAGTTTGCTGCCAAACACCATCACAAGGGGCTCCCTGGTCCTTGCCCAGGACTGGAAATCCCATTTCCTTCCCTGTGGTTTTCCCTATGGGAATAAATCACACAGACTCCGTTTTCTCCATGGTGGAAAAAGCCCATTCTTTATTCACATAACTCCTTTTTATCCAGTGTCACAGCCCTTGTGTGGGACTCCCATTGCTCAGTGGCTTTCTTGCCAATTATTTATTGCTCAGTAACAAGTTGTTATTCTGGATTGATTGGTCACTCAAACCCTCGGTGTGTAGTGCAGGAAAGTTGTTTGTGAGGGACAGTTTTCATTTTTCTATCTAACAGTGTAAAAACAATTTATACAGGTGTAAGTTGTTTTTTACCCAGGAATAGATTGTTATGCTAATGAACTGCTCATACCAGGATTGCATTCCATGGGAACCTGCAAAGTGCCAGCTTGACAAGGCCAGGCACTGATTTTAGCAGAGCAGGCTTGATTTTATGAAGCCTTTTTTATTATTTTTCTACCTTACTGCAACATTTCCCGAGGAAAGAAACTGCTCCTTGCTCTTTCTAGGACAAGAGGAAACAGCCTGGGGTATCACCAGGGCAGGTTCAGATTGGGAATGAGGAAAAATTCCTTCTTGGGAAGAGTTTTCAAGCCCAGGCTGCTCGGGGCAGTGGTGGAGTCCCATCCCTGGAGGGATTTAAAAACTGTGTGGATGTGGCACTTGGGGACATGGCTCAGTGGTGGCCTTGGCAGAGCTGGGGGGATGGTTGGACTCAGGAGGATTGGGCAGACTCTTGAAATACAGGAATCAAATGTTTTAGGGAGAAGAGGTGTTTGAGCCTGCCCACATCCTGCAGCAGTGTCCTGGTCTGGCTGTGGCAGAGAGGGAACAGCCCCATGGCTTTGCAGGTGTGTGATGTAACCTTGTTTTGTCAGATTTTACAGTGAATTCAAATAATTCGGTATTTAGGGCTGAGCTGATCCCTTGGAGTATTTCTTTTGCTGCAGGTTTGATGGGAATGGCACAGCAGTTCAAGCCAGCTCCACTTTTTACATTACTTTTCTTTGTTTGCTTCACTTCCAAACCAGGAAAAAAGCAGCAAAGCCATTTCCTCACGTGGTCCTGCTGCTCTCAGAGCACTGGAGTGTGCTGGAAGGGCTGGAACACTGCTCCAGCCCAGCGGGAGAGCTGCTGCAGCCATCTCCAGGACATTTAATCTGATGACTGCAAAACAAACTCAGCCCGGTGGGTTTGGAGGAGCCCTGCTTGCTGTGGCTGGATAAATCCTGCAGGAATTGCTGGAGTTAGACAGGAAAGTGAGGCTTTGTGCCCTCAGGAAATGCAGGTGTGGGAGCAGGAGCAGCCATCCCGTGGTGTTTGCAGCACTCCAGACTCTCAGGGAGCTTTGTAGAGTGGTTCATTGTTTAGGGATATTTTTGGGAGAGCCCCGATGAGCAGAGCTGTGCAGCAGCAGGGGTTTGTCCATGTCCAAGAGCTCCCAAGCAAGATGTGCAGAGGGATTTTGAGATTTATATCCAGTGGAGTCTCAGTTCTTCCACCCTCTCCTTCCTTGGGGCCATGCTCGCTGCAAAGTCACTGTTGTCACCTGCTCTGGTGTTTGTGTCTGCACCTCACACCTGTCCTGGGGACATCTGGGCTTCCCTGGCACGTTCCTGGTGGGAAAAATTATGGAGAGAGTAGGGGGTGCCCTTCCAAGCTGTGGATGCTGCCCTTTGACACTGGGGCAGGGGTTTGCTGGTCCCACAGGGATGCTAGGGGCCTTGGAGGTGTCACCTGCACTGCAGCTCCTCCAGGCTGTGCCGGTGCTGATGGTTCCAGCAGACTGCCCTGGCCAGCCCTGATCCAGCACCTTTTCCCTCCTGAGCAGGGACAGGAGCCAGGGAACAGCTGGGGCAGTTTTGGGCACCACAGTATAAAAAATGGCATTGACAAAAATGATATAAAAACTGACATTGAGTTATTAGAGAGTGTTCAGAGGAGGCCACAAGGGAAGGGTCTGGAGGGGCCCGTGAGGAGCAGCTGAGGGCACTGGGATTGTTCAGCTGGAGCAGAGTGAGGGCAGAGCGCCCGGGGCTGCAGCTCCTCCCGAGGGGCAGCTCCCATCTCTGCTCTGGGACAGGGACAGGAGCCAGGGAACGGCTGGAGCTGGGCCAGGGCAGCTCAGGCTGGAGCTCAGGGAAAGGTTCTTCCCCCAGAGGGTGCTGGCACTGCCTATTGTCCCCAGGGAATGGGCACGGCCCCGAGGCTGCCAGAGCTCCAGGAGCGTTTGGACAGCGCTGCCAGGGATGGACAGGGTGGGGTTGGTGGGGGTCTGGGCAGCTCAGCTGCTCACAAAGTCTTTGGGACATCCAGGATCCATGGAAAACCCCCTGACCTACACACGGCATGGCTCTCTTCCTTTCTGCACTGAGAGGCAAAGCCAGGTGCCCAGGATTGTTTTTTCACCAGCTGGGAATGTTTTACTATCTTGGAAAGAGAAATCTTGAAACCTTCCACCAGGAGTAGGATTTCTCCCACCATGATACTGGATACGGCTTAAAAAATAATTCCTGGCACTGTGTGGGGACAGTGTGAAATATTGTTTTAGTCTAGGAAATCCTACCTTTCCAGTCAGGATGGCTAATTCATGCATTTAAGTTTTCTTCTTTTTTTTTTAAGCATTCCAAGGTGGGTTGTAGGTGATGCCCTGGTGTTTTCCAGCCCATGTGTGTCCATAAAGGTGGGAATTCTAGGGGTCCTCTTCACTGCTCCGAGGTTTTTGTTCTGGATGTGGCTTGAAAATGAGGTGGAATGGAGATGCAGCAAAATATTGGCTGCATTGTCAGGCATGAGAGAATCCAGAGGATTCCGAGGCACTGCAGCAGAAGATGCGGAATAGAAGAATATTGAGGAATATAGAGGAATTCTCTGCTAGGGGCTGTTCCTCAGGTCGGCTGCTTCCAGGTAAAGGAACAGGGAATTGAGGGAGGGTGGGCTCAGGAGTCTGGAGCTCAGTGGGCTTGGTGGAGGCTGAAGCAGGTCTGGTGAAACTGGGTCTGATCAGGTGGAAAATGTCCAATCAGGAAGTGGGAGTGAAACTCCAGCCTGTTAAAACTGTTGGGTTTTCTTGGGTTTGTGGGGAAAAAAAAAATTTAAAAAGCCAAAAAGTGGTTTACTGGGGGAGGCAGGAAATGTCCAATCATCTCCAGGGGTTAAAAATAACACTGAATTTTCATTTTCAAACCGTTTCAGTTAATTAAAGTGAACTTGCACTGAATAAAAGAAAACAAGAAAGAGGCAGCTCATCCACAGAGGTGAAACCTTTCTGGACTGACTCAAACTGACTCATTTTCCTTTTTTTTTTTAACTCAAATATAGGGAAAGTCTTCTGTTTGACGGACGATTTCTTTCCAGCAATTCCCTTCAATCCTGAGAGCTCCCCCACATCCCAAATCCATCCTCTCCTCAGTCTGGGCTGCTCAGGGAAGTGATGAATCACTAACAAATGTTTTCCCCTGCTCAAAGGCAGAGGGAGGAATGAAGAGCAGATTTTTTTTTTTTTTTTTTTTTCAAGGCAGAGACATCTCTGCTGTTCAAACAAGACTTGTCAGCTCTGTCTGGGGCTCTCCCCAAATCCACCCAATTCCCTGCAGAGGGATGGGGGAGCGTGTCTGACCTGGGCCCTTCTCAGCTTCACTTGTGATAAGTAATCCAGGCTCAAAAACTGCAGTTTGGAGGGGAAAAAATAGATTTTCCTCTGGGTTCTACTGCATAAAAAAACCTCTGGGAAATTCTTTAGGTTAGTGAAGAAATAGAGAGAAAGGAAAATTGGTTTGAGCTGGGAAATCCTTATTGCTGGTGGGATGCTCTGATGCAGCATTTAAAGCAGAAAATACAGGAAGGGGCACGAGCCAGGCCTTGGATAGGAAGTTTTCAGGGGGAACAAGAGGATTTTGAATCCTGGAGAGGAAAAAGGGATGGAGGTGTCCACATCCAGCAAGGGGCTTTTGCATAAAGGTTGGCCCATGCCCTCGTGCTGAGCGTGTCCTCCTTGGGATCTCATCCACACTGGAAGTTTCTGGAAGCTTCCTCAGCCCCATCCATGCTCATCCTCACCCAAATTTCCAGCTGTGGAGCCTCCCCAGCCCAGGATCTAGCCCAGGGAGCTCCAGAGGGTTCAGCCCCTCCTGGGGCCTGGCAAAGTGGTGCCTCCAGCAGTAGTTTTGGGGTTTGGCAGCTTCTCTGCACATGAATAAAATCCTGGTTTGTGTTTATTTGCCCAGAGGCTCCTGAGCTCTGCTTCCAGCATTGTGGGCTCGACCTGAGCTGGTGAAAGGAGTTTACAAGAGGAAATCTTCTGGCTAGGGCTCTCAGTGACTCCCACACCTGGGGAAACAGCAGCTCCTGCCTTGGAGCAGCTCGTCAGGGAATCTGGAGGCTCCCAGGCACCCAAAGATAATTTGGGTGTAAAAAAACCAGTGGTGGGGGAGAGGTGGGAGGTGATGAGCTCTGTCAGAGGAGCTCAAAGGAGCATTTGGGAGTTGAGTCAAGGTTGAAACCACAACAATTCAATCGTTTGTACAGAAACCTGGCAGCCGCCGGCGCGCAGTGAATCACAAATGTGCACATGTTTTGCCTGGGGTGAAAATCTGAGCTCTGTTTGGCTGTGAAATGGCAGCTTGTTAGGCTGGGAAACACTCCTTTTTAATTTATTTTTTTATTCTTGGGAGCTGTGTGGAAGGGAGCAGGAGGAGAAGGCCAGGGCTAGTGCTGGTGCCCTGCTCTGCCCCAGGCTGTGCTGGGATGAGGTTCTGGTGCCTCCTTCTCTCCCTCCTGCTCTGTTCCTGCACATCTCCCAGGGAAAATGATGCCCAGGAGCCAGATGCAACCTCCAGACACTGACCCAGGTGCAGAATTTTATACCAGGCCCTTGGAACAGCAGCTCCTGGAGGAAAGGAAGCAGACCTGGATCCCTGAGAGGCGCTGGGGGCTTCGGTGTCCTGCAATCAAAACTCTCCCTTAATGAAGTTCACTGCTGCTAATTTGGGGTGACAATTGGTCACATCAGAGTGACAGGAGCTGGAGAAGGCACTTCTGGGTGTAAAGCTCAGCTCAGGCAGGTCCAGCTCTCTCTCAGGCTCCCGGGAGCAGTGTCTGTCTGTCTGTCCCTCAGCACAGGGCCTTGGTCCTCCTCAGGGAATGTCAGCGTCCCCAAAGTGGGGGTTGCAGCATGAAGTGACTGCATTTTAGTTAAAATCACCCCTGCACTGACCTGGGGCCATCCTTTAAAGGGACAATTGTCCAGGGTGAAGGAAGGGTGTCCCTGAGCTGGGAGGGGTTGGACAGAGGTGCAGTGGGGACAGTCTGGCACAAACCCCACCCTCCTGAGAGGATCACACAGGAGTTGCCTTTCCCTGCCAGCCCTTGGGACCTGCAGCTTCCCACAGGCTCCCTGAGCTCCATCACTGCTGGGCAGGCAGCAGACCGTGCCCAGGAGCCCAGACATGGCTGGACACTGGCTCTGTGCCCACTGGCACAGCACAGGAGCCTGTCCTCACACCCAGCCCTGTGTCCCCTGCGTGTCCCCTGCATGTCCCCTGCCTTTTGGCCTCAAGCTCTTTCCCGAGTGCCAGCTCAGGGAAGGGCAGTGCTGGGTGCACCCAGGTTTGTCACGTTTGCTTTTGTGTCCATGGATCACCCCACAGTGATATTCTCCAGGATTTCTCTGCAAGCTGGCAGGAAAGCCAAGTTTAAATGTGAAAGCAGCTGGGTCCTGCCCCCCTAGGGGTTTCTGGATCTCCCATCACCAACTCTGGGGTCCTGCTCACTGCAGGGTTTATTGTTAAATCCCCTCAGTTCACTTCTCTGACCTCTAATCTCCCCCAAACCTGAGATTTGTCTGAGTCCAAGCAGACCTGAGTGGGAATTTGGCAGCTGTGTGATGGGGCTGGGGGCACGAGGCCAAGGGCACAGGAAACTCCAGGTGGGATTTCTGCCCAATCTCCTGCTGGGATGTGATAACTCAGTGTTCCCTCAGCCAGAGGGCCTGAGCCAAGCCTTCCCAGGGCATTCTCTGGTTCCTGCCTGGCTGAAGTCACTGGCTCTGATCAAGCCTGGAAAATGGAGCTGTCTGACTCCCTCGCCTGACCCCGGGCAATTTGTCTCCTGGGCCACTGCTGGGAGGTTGATAAAATGTGTTTGTCATGAATCCACTGAGGGAGAGGGCTGGGATTGCCAGGCTGGATGGCAGGGATGTAATCAGGATATCTCTGCCTCATGTGGAGCTTGCTCTGAGCCTCTCTGGCTCAGCTGAGCCAGGCAGATCTGCTGGATCAGGGAATCAGCCAGCTTAGGGAAAACACACTCTGGTTTTGTGGCTGCCATGAACTAAACAGCAGCCAGTTTAGAATCCCAGGATCATTGAGGCTGGAAAAGACTTCCAGGATCATTGAGTCCAACCTGTGACCAATCCCCACCTTGTCCCCAGCCCAGAGCACTGAGTGCCGCCTCCAGGCCTTCCTTGGACTCCTCCATGGATGGGGACTCCAAACCTCCCTGGGCAGCCCCATCTGATGTTTAACAATGTTTTCCATGAGGAAATTCCTGCTGCTGTCCACCCTGAGCCTGCCCTGGCCCAGCCTGAGGCCGTTCCCTCTCCTCCTGTCCCTGTTCCCTGGAGCAGAGCCCGATCCCCTGGCTGTCCCCTCCTGTCAGGAGTTGTGCAGAGCCACAAGGGCCCCCCTGAGCTCCTTTGCTCCAGGCTGAGCCCCTTCCCAGCTCCCTCAGCCTCTCCTGGGGCTCCAGCCCCTTCCCAGCTCCATTCCCTTCCCTGGACACACTCCAGCCCCTCAGGGTCTTCCTTGAAGTCAGGGGCCCAAACAGACCCAATTTGGTCAACGCAAGGCCTGGATTTTGGGGTTGCTGGAGTTAAAAGCTGCCACATTGATTGTTCTGCTGGGTGTGAGAAATCCCTTCTTGGCACAGCCAATTCACCCACGATCCTGCAGAAATGGAAACCTGGGAGAGACCCTGGAGCACCAGGATGGACTTCTCCATGGGCAGAGCTGCTGGAGCAGGGTGGGTTGGGAGGCAACATCCCTTTGGATATTTTAAATTCCATTGTGTCCACATGTCATTTCTCCCTGGAGTTTACCTGAGGCTTCTTTTACACCACATTTCCCCTGGTCCTTCCAGCTGTGCCCAGCCCTGGAGTGAAGCTGCTCTTGCCAGTGCTTGTCCCCAGCCCACCCCATCTCCATTGTCACTGAAGGCTCTGAAGCTCCAAAGGACCTTCCCCTGCTTCCCTGCTGCTGCTTTGACACAGGGTTGGGATACTTTGGTTCTGTTGGTGTGCACAAAGACCCCCAAAATGCCCAGAAATTGTCTGGATTTGAAAGACTCCAAGGTCAGGACCACCAGGAGGTGCCTCCAGCCCCCAGCCCTGGCTCTGGTCAGGGAGACAGGACAGGAGAGGAGAAGAGCAGGAACAGAGTGAGTCTGTTCTGCTGGTCCTCCCAGCTCCCTGCAGGGCCAGGGTTTGCTGATCCAAAGGCAAAGTTTGCATTGTCAGGAGCTGGACCTCAAGTCCCTCCTGTGCTGGGAAGCTCTGGAGGATATTCCTGCAAAGGATCCCTGGGCACACAGAGCTTTCCTTTTCTTCCTCTTGAGCTTTCCTGATGCTTTGTGGAGGCTTAAACTCCTCCTAAGGCAGGCTGGGATATATTTGTACGGCCCGAGCTGTGTGTTGAGGATCAGGACAAGGAGCTGCAGCCCCTCTGCCCATCAGCTGTGGGAAGGGAAGCAGTTGGGAGGGTTTTATTTAACTCCCAACTCCCCTTTCTTCACCAAAACCAGCAGGATCAGCAAAACCAACTCCAGAAACTACAAAACGTAGAGGTGAGTGAGGCAGAAAGATTTCTTACAGCAGGAAATGCAGTGTCAGGGTTCTGGAATGAAGCTACAATTTGATGGGAAATATCAACTTTTGGGATACCCTGGTCCCCTTCTTCTCCATTCCAAGCTGATCTCCATGAATGCTTCTCCAGTTTAACCTGCCACAGGCTCAGAGAAGTTATTTTAAAGCCTGGCAGAGGCTCATTCTGGGCTATTATTTTAGCAGTGTTAAAAGTGTCCTGAGTGAGCAGGGAAATGCTGGGGCTGGTGTTATCTGCTGCTGCAGACACGTCTGGGAGAGATTCCAGCCTGAAAAAATCCAAGTAAATACACCCAGGGAGCCCGTCCTGGGAATTCCTGTCATTTCAGCAAATGCAGACTCGCTGCACCCCAGAACCCTCCTGCTCCTGCTCCTGCTCCTGGTGCTGAGTGTTCCTTTGGCACAGCATGGCAGAGGAGGCTGGGAAACTGCAGATAAACCTGACATCCCTGGAGACATCCCTGTGAGCCAGGTGGGGGCGATGTCCAGCTCTGAGTCAGGGCTGAAAGGCAGCAGGGAAGGTGGCAGCTGTGCCAGGAGCCATTGTCACCTGAGAGCAGGCGCACCTTGGCTCGGCATCACTGCTCCTCCCCTTTGCCTGGCCTCAACACACAGCTCAGGCTGTACAAATACATCCCAGCCTGCCTTAGGAGGAGTTTAAGCCTCCACAAAGCATCAGGAAAGCTCAAGAGGAAGAAAAGGAAAGCTCTGTGTGCCCAGGGATCCTTTGCAGGAATATCCTCCAGAGCTTCCCAGCACAGGAGGGACTTGAGGTCCAGCTCCTGACAATGCAAACTTTGCCTTTGGATCAGCAAACCCTGGCCCTGCAGGGAGCTGGGAGGAACCAGCAGGAAAGATTTGCTCTGTTCCTGCTCTTCTCCTCTCCTGTCCTGTCTCCCTGACCAGAGCCAGGGCTGGGGGCTGGAGGCACCTCCTGGTGGTCCTGACCTTGGAGTCTTTCAAATCCAGGCTGCTCCTGGGCGTGTTTGTACACCAACATTCATGTGCTCTCCAGGATGAGAAGAAACGGCCTCAGGCTGGGCCAGGGGAGGTTCAGGTTGGACATCAGCAGGAATTTCTCCATGGAAAACATTGCTAAACATCAGAAGGGGCTGCTCAGGCAGTTTTGGAGTCCTCATCCCTCTCATTCCTGGAGGTGTCCAAGAAAGGCCTGGAGGTGGCACTCAGTGCTCTGGGCTGGGGACAAGGTGGGGACCAGGCATAGCTCAGACACAATGATCCTGGGAGTCTTTTCCAACCTGGGAATTCTGGGGTTCAGTGATCAGAATGAGAGGATGATGAAAATCAGGGCTGCAAACCCTGGCTGGATGTTCTTCCAGCCTGGGGTGTTCAACCCATCCAGAGCAGCTTTTTGGGATCACCCCTTCATGGCTTTGGTGTTTATTTCTGTTTGTCTTCCAACCCTATAAAGCATGGGGTTTTGTTTTATAAAACCACAGAGAAGGAGGCTCTTGGAAAGCTGGTGCTGGAAACAAGTCCCTGCAGTGGGAGAGACTGGAGAATTTGCTGTTAATTACTTGGACAATGGACCAATAAAGAGAAATTTATTTACGAGCACAGCGAGGGCCAATGTTTATGGCACTTGTCCTCACTCAGTGTCACACAAACTTCATTGGGATGTTTTTAGTTTTTTTTAGAGGAATCCCACAGAATCTGCTGGATTGGAATGGTACACCAATTCCATTGCTGACTCCCTGTAATTCAGTAATTAATTTAATTGCTGCGAGGCCAACTTGGACAGGTTGAGGAGCAGTTGTGTGGGGATTTAAATGAAAACCATGTAAAAATGCCCCTCCAGCTAAAGCTTTGAAGCCCTGAATGTGGATAAAACATAATTTCCATGGTGTTTGACTTGACATAAGTGAAGGTTTGAGCTCAGCCCAGGAGCTCTCAGTGCTCCAGGAGGGGCAGGAGATGAATGCACAGAGCAGAGGAAGGAGGATGTAGAGGGGAAATGAGAAGAGGGGATGGGAGATGCACCAAAGTGTGAGTGTGGCCTGGGGGTTGAGGGCTGGGCAAGGCTGGGGTG
Organism: Irena cyanogastra; assembly: GCA_013397155.1. Lineage (NCBI taxonomy): Eukaryota > Metazoa > Chordata > Aves > Passeriformes > Irenidae > Irena > Irena cyanogastra. The sequence continues at coordinate 622,790 of VWZV01008310.1, forward strand.
ACACCAGAGCTCTTCCCCAGGGACCAGGAGCTCTGGGTGGGGTTAAGTCTGAGGATTTCTCAGGAAGGAGATGAGTGAGGAGTTCTGAGAGGTCTGGGGTGTTGGATGAGGTGACCTTTAAAGGTCTCTTCCAACCCAAACTATGTCATGATTCTGTGATCTCTCAGCACATCTAGGAAAGGTTGAGAATGGCTTCTTTTTTGGTTTCCTATTAAAAAACCCCAAATCAGGCAAGGCCACCAAACCCTGCAGAGCAGCTGGTCCTTGTGGGCCTCCCTCCCAGCCCTTCCCACCCTCCTTCAGAAGGGTCTCCTTGCTCAGCTTCCAGGATATCACTTTGCTCCATGTCCCCACAAGGGCAGCAGACAGCCTCTCAGACCTCTCCCTCTCAGTTAATGGGATGAGATTTTTATGCTGGCTCATGGCTTGGAGAGCTGGGATTTGCCCTGAGGAGGATAAAGCTGAAGGCTGGGCTGCCCCTTCCACACTCCCGTGCCCGCTGTGTGGCTTTAGCAGCTCTGAAACTCTTCCCTGCTCCCAAAGCTCTCTTCCTTTCCTTCCTGCCCTACTTTTCCCCGCAGCCAGCTTATCCTTATTCGGGGTCATCCCTCCTTCCAGCAGCCCTTCCTCCTGCCCAGGCTTTGTCCCCAGAAGCCCCGTGCCCACCCCGCAGAGCCCCCCGTGCTGGGCGGGCACAGCTGCAGCTCCGGGTAATGAGCTCCAGGGGAACCTGTGCTCCCGTTTTTCCTGTCCAGACAATGCGTGCAGCCGAGCTCTTTCTTCCGAGAAGGTTTCTGTCCCCTGGAATTTGCTGTCCTCTCCGTGGGTGGGTGGCTGCATTCACTCTTCCATAATGGGTACAGCGTCCTCCGTGGGAAATACCCTTGTTCCTTTTCTTCCTGCTTTGGCTCTGTCCCCTCTGGACTTCCAGCCACGGGGTCAAACCCAAATTATCCCTGCTCTCCGGAGCAGGGAGGAGAAGGTTGAAATCCTGTTGCATAACCAGCCCTGGGAGCTGAGTGCTGCAGCTCAAAGCTCACCTCAGGTGCCTTCTGGAGGTGCCCTTGGAAAGGGATGGTTGGATGGAAATGGGAACAATAGGGAATGGATGTGGCACTGGTGGTGACACGGGTGGCTGCCGTGGGCATTGTCACGAGAAATTCTGGGATGGAAGGAGAAGCAGGAAGAGCTGCTATTGCAGGAAATCCAGGACTCCTGAACAACTGACCGATATGATCAAGCAGAGGCCGTTTATTGTTTACCTTGCACACATATTTATAGGTTCTACAAAATGCTAAGCACACACTTCTCGATTGGTGCCTTTGTCCTGTTCATTCCTTTGCTGCCTGTATTTCTCACAGCATGTGATGGGTTACAGTCCAGGTGTTTCACAGCCCTCTGTTATCGAGTTCTTGTGGTCTTGGTACTCAGTTTCTCAGCCTCTTCTTTCTTGATTTAGCACAGTTTATGTTCTAATAGCTTTGACAAATTCCTGAGGCTTTGATAACAAACTTAGAAGCAGGCTGGCTGGTGTACACCATGGCCTAACCCCTGCAAATACATGCAACAAGCTGTCTACAAAAAAAACCTTCATGTCAAGGTGTCCTTGACCTTGTCCACCCAACATGCAGAGCCACCAGGCAATTCCAAACAAGTGGGAAGTTGCCATTTTTGCTGCCAGAGAAAGTCAGGCACAACCTCCAGCATCTTCTCACGGCTGTGGGATGTCAGGGGGAGGTGGAGGAGCACTGATGTGTTGGGAGGACTGTGCTGGTGTGGATGAGGGCTGTGCTGGTTTGGATGAGGGCTGTGCTGGTGTGGATGGGGCTGTGCTGGTGTGGATGAGGGCTGTGCTGGTTTGGATGGGGGCTGTGCTGGTTTGGATGAGGGCTGTGCTGGTTTGGATGCTTGGTGCAGGTGTCACTGATGTGAGGCCCCAGGATGGAGCCCTGGTTTTCCATCACCTAATGCAGGGAGCCTTCCTGATTAAATTCTGGAGCTGTGATGTCGCAGCCTCTCTGATGCAGAGTTTGGAGTGATCCTAAGCAGGGTCCTGGCAGGACATTTCCATCAGGCACTTAGCAATTAGAGGGAGGAAAGGCCCATTAGGTCATAGGCTCCATTCCCCAGCCAGGGCTGTCCCCAGGGCTTGTCCCCAGGGCTTGGCCAGCCCTGTTATTTCAGGTTCCAAGCAGTGCCACATCCAGGGGAAATGACTCAGCCTGACAGACCCTGTTAGGAACTCTCCAAGGCCCCAGTTTTTGGCTGTTTAATACAATTTTCCCTAATTTCCCTCTTTTGAGGAGAACATAAAGCTCAGTGGAAGTTTCACACATTGAAATGAGCCAAAGGAGAATATGGGTGGTCATTTTTCTGTGTCTGCAGCTGGGGGTACCCCTCAGGGAACACCTTGGGATGGCATGGGATGGGATGGGATGGGATGGGATGGGATGGGATGGGATGGGATGGGATGGGATGGTGGAGAGTCACTATTGAAACCCATCTGATTCCTGAGAGCACTAATGGGCCTTAATGACCTCAACCAGCCTCACCTGGAACCCCCAGCTCATCCCAACAGCCCCATTTAAGCTCAGCCCTGTGCCCTCAGCCCTGTCCTGAGCTCTGGTGGGGTGTGGGGGGTGTCTTTGTCTCCTGGATGGGCCCTGGCCCTTCCCTGGATGGAATTTCTCTCCTTATCCTCTCTGTCCCATCTCTGCCTGTGGATGGACTTTACACCTCTCTGCAGCCTGGTTTCCACACCAGCTCTGCCTGTGCTCCAGGAAGGATCTGCACCTGCTCCCTGATTGCCTGGGGCTGCCTGTGGAGCATCTCCCCAGGGGCTGGCTCTGCCTGGGCTGTCCCCCCTTGGAATCTGTGCCTGTTAACAAGGCCCTGCCTGTCCTGGGGTGCCCCAGCTCCCCACAGCAGCTCCTGGGAGCAGCTGTTCCCTCCCAGCTTCCCTCCCTGACTGCCCCTGCCTGAGTCTCCCTGGCACTGGGATGCCTGGGAAGATTCCTGCGCTGCTTTTAGGAGCAAGTTGGATTTGGCAGCTGCAGCTGCACTCCAGGAATCTCCTTTCCAGTGCAGCAATAGCCATTCTGGAGGTGTTTGGGCAGAGACTGAATAGCAAAGGTGTTGGGGTGCTGGATGTGCTCTGTGGGCAGTGGGAAGGACCAGGAGAGCCCAAGGTGAGCACAGGTGGGCTGTGAGCTCTGTTTTGGGCTCCAGGATGGAGGTGAGAGGGTGCTGGGGCTGCAGGATGCTCAGCAGGGGTAGAAAGAGTGTTTGTGAGCAGAGCTGCTCCCTGATGGCTTCTGGAAGGAGAAGGGAAGCCTGGCTTTGGGGATAAAGCAACTGTCATGGTTTGACAGGCAGAAACCACGACAGCAACTTAGCCCTGGGAATGCTGAAAACTCCAGAGAAAGTGGGATTTTGTAAAGGAAAAGAAGAATTCCTGTAGCAGATCTACAGCCTGATCTGTTCCTGCCTCTGGCTGCTGCAGCACCTGCACTCAGCAGCCTCAGCATCCCCTGCCTGGGGTCAGCGTGCTCCCAGGAGGTGTGACCCTGCTCTCTGGGCTGGTGACAGCCCCTGCAGCTGGGAATCTCTGCCCAGGCACTCCATGTCCTTGGGAAGCAGCCTGTCTGCTCCCAGAGCTCAGGCAAAGGGAGAACATCAACCTGCTTGGAAATGTCCAGCAAACCCGTGATGTTCTCACAGTAACCACAAACCCAGCTGTGCCAGGAGGGAGAGGCAGCCCTTGGTTAATCCTGGGGAGAAGCAGCAAGGACAAGCTTTGGTGTTGAGGCTGAGCCCTGAACCCAGTGTCCTGAACAACCTCATTGTGCAGCAGCTCCTGCCCCAGAATTGTGGGGCAATGAGCTGCAGAGAGTGCAGGAACCTACTCTGGAATCCTGTTACAGTTTGGGTTGGAGGGGACCTTAAAAACCATCCCATCCCACCCCTGCCATGGCAGGGACACCTTCCACTGTTCCAGGCTGCTCCAAGCCCTGTCCAGCCTGGCCTTGGGCACTGCCAGGGATCCAGGAGTTCCTGCTCTGGGCACCCTGTGCCAGTGTTTAACCAGCCTCACTGTAAAAAACTTCTTACCTCAAATCTAAATTGATCTTTTAGTTTAAAACCACTCCCCCCTGCTCCCTGCCATCAGAGCCTAAGCAGGGGTTGGTGCCCTGCCCAGGGAATATTCCCTGTGTGTGAGTTCCAGGGCTGTTCTGATGCCTCAGGTTTGAGCTTTTCTATTTTTCACATTCTGTGCTGCTTTAGTATGTGGGTCTGAGCTTCATATCAGGGGATGGTGAGCTCTCCTCACAGAGCAGGGAGACAAAACAATTCCTTCTCTAGCTGGGGACCAAGGACAAATGATCCAAATCTCAGGCCAGGAGCACAAACAATGTGGGCTGGAGAGAGGAAAACAAGCAGGATGGGACTGCATGGGCTAAAGCTGGAATTGGACAATGAACTCCAAGGTGCAAATGGAGCAGAACTGATCCCAGTGACAGAGCCCGTGCCCGGGCTGCATTTTGGGACCATTTTGGTTCATCTTGGGTGCAGCCCTGGCTGGGCTCTTGTGCTGCCCAAGGTGGATCCATGGAGGAAATTATTTTAATAAATCCCTGCTTTATTCTTTACCTCTGTCCAGTCTCTGTTCTAGGCCAGCCTGCACAAGGCATCAGTTCCAGCTGCAGCAGATGTGGGAATCACATCCCTGACAGGGTCCCGTGAGCTCTCAGTGCCTGTGATCTCCAGCAGAGCTGGATCCTGGTGGGGGCTGCAGCCCCTGGAGATGGAATTGTGCAGGTCCTGGCACATCCATTGATGTCAGCAGTGAGGGAATCACTCCCAAAAATGCTTGGGGCTGAGAGGGACACACATTCCTGATATTTTCCTCTTGTGAGCTGTTTGGTCTTGGATTAATTCCCATGCTGTGCTGATAAACTCTGCTGGCTCTGCCTGTGAGGGTTTTTGGCTGGTCAGGGCTCCCAGGGGCTCAGCCCTGCACCCTCTGGCTTGGTCCCAGTTTTTTGGTGTTCCTGCTGCCAAAAGCTGCTGCACCTTCATTTTGCAGAGCTTTAGAGGTCGCTTGGAAACCAGTGGATGCTGTGCCCATGCAGAGAGCTGGGGAAATCCCAGGTGAAGTCCCAGCTCCCCACAAACAGCCACATCTCCTCCATTCCTTCCCCTCTTTCCCATGCAAAATCTTCCAGGAGATGGTGTCAGGAGTGACACACGAGTGTCTGAAGCAGATCAAAGCTGCTTTCTGCTTGATTGATTTGTTATTTTCCCTCTCTGGCATGTGGATATCTCCTGGCAGGTCGCAGCGTGCCCGGGGCTGTTTGTCTGCCCTCAAATCAATCTCACACCTCATCCACAGCGGGAATTCCAGGGAGTGAAGGGGCTGGATGCTTCCCAAGCCATGGCAGATGCTCCTGCAGATGGTGCTGGCATGATTCCCACTCACAAATCATCGAGTGGGATTGTCCAGACCCTCCCAGGAAAGGGACTGTGGGGTCTGGAGTGGTCCTGCAGGGCTGGACCAAGGGTGTTGATCTGAGTCTGTCCCTTGTCCCCACTCCTTGCTGGTGGCAGTGTTGTTGCCACACTGGAGGGACCTGGTTTTAGATGTCTGAGGTCTGCAAGTCTTTTTGCTAACGGAGAGGAACAAGAAACCTTGAGGTTTAAAACACATTTTTCCTCAGGTATTCCTGTAGCTTGAAGATTCTTTAGTTGAAGATGAACTTGGGATGAGAAAGTCTGTTCATCAAGGGATTGAAAAGCTTCTCCAAATAGGCCAGGCCAGGGGCTCTTCCCTGTTCAAACCATCTCAAAAATTCACAGCACATTCTGAGAGTGGATCCTTTCCTTCCTGGGAGTTCCCAGTGGAATTCCTGCCCCTGTGGTAGGGCTGAACCTTGCTTTGGGCAGAGCGGGGTGTCCCCACCCTCTGGTCAGGACATGCTGAGGGACACAGCGACTGCTTCCCACTCCTTGGTCCAATTCTTTATTTACAGCGTCAACAAGGAAGTTTGGGAAAGGATGAGCAAGATTCCTGTACCCAGCTGCTCTAGCACTTGTGGCATTTGTGTCTCAGGCTCTGCTTTACAGCCCTGAGCATCCAACTCTGTGGCTGGAAAATGCCACCACAGCTGGGGAAGGAATGGCCCTTCCTACCTCTGGGACAGTGCCTCGAAAACCATATGGTGATTCAGAAATCTCAACTGGCTGTTTGTGAAGTTGTCTGAATGGTTTTTGTGGTCTGAGTCTGCTGAATTTGTGTACTGAATTTTAGTTTTCCCAAATTTACACTCTTCTTCCTGCGGATTTTGTCTGTTTTCCAATTTGTCTGTTTTTCTCTCGCTGGAGAATAAACAGAGCAGAGCCCTGTAGTGGAGGTTTCTCAGCCTCCTGAGCATCTCTCTCTTTTCCCCCAATGCAGATGAGGTGAACCTGCTGGACAAAATCACTCTCCATGCCCAGGACCTCAGCAATGTTTCCTTTGGCTACGACCACAGGAAGTGCAGGATCCTGGAGATCGGGCAGTACGCCACCCTCAACATGCCCACCAGAGAGGCCTTTGGGGACAGGTACCCTCCCTTCAGGGGGTGGGAATGGGGTGCTGGGGCTCTAAAATCATTGAAGGCATGGCTGCTGGTCTGAGGAGTTCCTTGGAGAGCCCATTCCATGATGACATGGAGATAACTCAGCCACTCTGAGCTCAGGGCTTTCTTAATTTCTTACATTTTGGAACAGTTTGTCCTGTCCCTGGAAGTGCCCAAGACCAGGTTGGACGGGGCTTGGAGCAGCCTGGGACAGTGGAAGGTGTCCCTGCCATGGCAGGGGTGGGATGAGATGAGCTTGGAAGTTTCCTCCAACCCAAAGAGGAAGACGTTTGGAAAGTTTCCGAAGAACCTCATTCTGGGGTTCTTTGATCGTTCTTGGCTGGGTGCAGGAAGGACATCTGGGCATGGCCCCATGCCCCTGTGCTGAGCTTGTGTGGGCAGTGCTAATTGAGACCTGGCTGCTTCTCCTTGAACCTCTCAACTGGAACGACTGTTGGCTCTTTTCTCCCTTTATTTTTCCTTCTCACTCGGTTCACTTGTGCCATGACTCAAATTTTTTTATCCTAAGAGGTCAGTTGATGGTGGCACAGCAGCAGCTGCACAATGGCACATGTCCCCTCTTTCTACCAGGTTTGCAGATGAGCTGAGCGTGCTGCTGAAGCTCAGGTACTCCCTGAAGGAGGACACCAGCCTGGTGACCATCCTCAGCCACCGCAGCCATGTGCTCTTCCAGATCAGGATCAACCCCTATGCCCTGGTCTTTGTCACCACGAGGAGGAGATACTACGAGTAAGTCCCAGCCCAGGTGCTGTCTTCCTGCCTTTCTATCCTTCCTTTTCTCCTCCCAAGGGTTAGGCTTTCCCTCTCTGGTGGGCTTTGGGCAGTGCTGAGCTCACCTCAGCTGAAGGAAGGTGATATCCCTCAGACCTGGTGCAGGTTGTCACTCCCAAACTCCATTCTGCCAGGATGATGCAGCTCTGGGAAACAAAACAAAGAACACAAAGGTTCAGATCCCTGGGGATAAATCAAGATGGACAACCCAGTTATTTCTCAGATGCCTCAAGTGTTGCAGACATCCCCAAATCCATGAAAAACAAGTGGTGGTGTAACAATTCTCAGATTGTTCCTTGTGTCTGCACTAAGGATGGATACCTGAGGGGCCCTGGGAGCTGCTCAGGGTAAAGCCTGCTCCTGGATAAGGTGTGGGATGAAGTTTCCTGTTGTGCCTCCTCCCTTCCCCTCAGGTTCCCAGTGTCCTTCCTGGGCGATGGCCACTGGCACCAAGTGGCTCTGGGCATCTCCCTGGAGAGGCTGGAGCTGCACGTGGACTGTCGGCTGGTGGACAGAGTGAGCTGGTCCAACTATTTTGGGATGGGAGTGAACACTGAGGGGCTGATCATCATCGGGGGCCTCATCGAGTCCTTTGAGATCCCCTTTAAGGTGAGAGCTGGGCAGGGTCTGCTCTGCCTGCGTGAGTGAGGTTGCAGGTTCCCTCTGGTGGAATCCTTTTCCATCACCTTCTCTTCCCAAAACAACATTTATTTTCATGCTTGGGCAGGATAAACTTAGCAAAGGTTTGGAATTGTGCAGAGGGCTTGGGTTTGGGTCAGGGCAGCACAAGGGACAGCAGTCAGGTCACCTCTGGGTTTGATTTCCACTCATCCTCTGGTGTTGGCCATGACTTGGACCATGTGGAGGAGTCTCTGTGCAGTCAGCATGGAAAGATCTGGTTGGGGAAGTGTGTCCAGTTGCTTCGGACTTCCAAAAGGCAGGGATGGATGGGATATTGGGAAGGAATTGTTCCCTGGGAGGGTGGGCAGGCCCTGGCACAGGGTGCCCAGAGCAGCTGTGGCTGTCCCTGGATCTCTGGCAGTGCCCGAGGCCAGGCTGGAGCAGCCCGGGACAGTGGGAGGTGTCCCTGCCCATGGCGTTTTGCATGCAGCTCCTGAAGCTGGAGAAGGAATGTTCACTGCCCAAACCACCCCGTAAAAAAATCCTTGGCTGTGAGAAGCTGGAGATGACCTCCCTGCAGGCCCTTCCAGACCCTTCCCTCTCCTCTGGAAGAAGCAGGAGCATAAACTCTGGTTTGTGTCTCTTCCAGGGCGCTCTCCAACAGCTGATCTTCGTGATGGGGGACCCAGCAGCGGCTGCTGAGCAGTGCCACAGCTACAACTCCACCTGCCCAGCCTCCTCCAGCCTCAACAGGGCCCCGTGGGAGCTCCCAACAGCCTGGCCACAGGTGTGGCTGGGGGCAGCTGGCAAATTTAGGGACTGCTGGGCCAAGCTTTTCCTTCATGTCACACCATTCCAAGGAAAGGCCCAACCCAGGGCGTTGCCCGGAATTGCTGGGATCTCCAGTTTGGGATGGGATATGAGGAGGTGGGGCGGTTCTTTTCCATCCCTTCAAGTCACAGATGGGTTTGGTGCCAAGGAGAGTGAGTTAAAGGGAGAGTTTGGGATCCAGGGACAGCCTGGGGGTGGCTATGACTGGATGTGCTCCTGTGTGTGGCACAGGAAAGCTTTGAGTAATGCTGCAGCTGGAGCTGTGTCCTTGGGAATTGGACACCACTCTGGAATTCCTGCTCACTCCCAGCAGCATTGCACCCTTTGGTACATCATCCTTCCAGAAGCTGTCCCTCAGTTCTGCCAGCATTGCTGGAAAATGGAAATTTGGGGAACTTCACTTTCGTTGCAGCGTTCAACAAATTTTCAACAAACATATCTGTGTCAAAAAGCCCAGATCACATCATAAATCCCCCAAAACATGAAGCACCCAGGCTTTCCTCAGGAGCTGGAGTTGGCCCAGGGAAACTCCTCACATCTTAGGCCAGGTGCCTTCATAGGAAATGCTTCATAGGAGCCTGGAAAAAGCTGGAGGGGCAAGTGCTGGATGTCAGCACCTGGCACGAGCCTCCCGTGTCTGTAACCCATGTCTGTAACCCGTGTCTGTGCTCTGGGGAGGAGCTGGGACAGCTGCTGGAAAGGGCAGTGCCAAGGGAGGGAACTGGCTGTGGCATGGGGCTCCTGCCCTGCCTGGCTCCTGCCCAGGGACCTGTGGGATGGTGGAGCCAGCACGTCCAGGCAGGGAGCAGGGAGTGGGGACACCTGGGACAGCCCTGCAGTGGCTGCTGCACTCCCAGCACGGGCTGCTGTGTGTTGATCCTTTGGAGAGCAGGATTTGTGGGAAAGCCCTGCTGATGAGGGATTGAGGAGCTGGCTTTGCAGGGAGTGTGGAGCAGGCTGAGTGTAACACAGAGCTGGTCACACTCCTGCTCTGAGGGAGAGAGGAGTGGCCAGTGTAACTCTGAGTGGCCACTGCAGCCCCTGGCCATCCCAAAATGAAACCTGTGTTGCCCAAGTTCTGGGGGTCTGGAGCCCTTCCATGAATGGCCCTGGGGTCTCACCCATCAAGCAGAAAATTTCACTTTAGGCATCATTAAACTGCCTGCAGGTGGGACCCCACGGGATAATTCTGCCCCACATCCCCCCAGTTCCCATCCCTTGCTGGCTCTCCTCAGGACTGAGGAGCTTCCAAATCAACAGAAACAGCAAAATCCCACCCAGCCTCTGGAGAGGTTTGATCAGGAGCCGTTCCCTCACGTTGCTGGGAAGGATTGGCTCGCACTGTGCATTCCCTGGATGCCTCCTGTGCCGGCAGAGCAGCTCCTCAGGCCTGGAGCCAGCAAGAAGTGCGTGCTGGAGTCAGTGCTGCTCCTTGGGCAGTGATGTTTTCCCTCTTTTCTCTCTCCAACTCTCCAGGTGCCAAAGGAAACCAATGAAATCCAGGGTTCATCTACTCAGGTATGACTACTGCACTGTCCTTCCTCGTGTCCCTGTGCTGTCACCCCCAGGCTGTCTCCCGGGGACAGGAGTTGCTCTAACAAACAATAAGGCACAGCCAAAATACCCAGACAATGCCACTAATTATGATTTTCTTGGCTGTTAGTGTTATTTTCTTTACTGTAACCTCTCTCTTTAATGGTTTGAACATTCCTTGCTGTGTCCCAGACCTGGTGGAGGTCATGGGGGGTGCTCAGGTGACCTTCCTGAGCGTTTGCACCGAGCCAGACGGGTGGTGGTGGGGCAGGGAATGAGGTGGATTAGGCCAATGCCTGCCCAGAGGGTTTGTGGATCTGCCTGGGAGCTGAGCCAGGCTGGATTCGCCTGGAGGGAAGGAGGTGAGGTCAGCAGGGGGGCAGGATTTGGGATAAAGCAGGATGACCACTGCTCCTGCCCACAGTGGGGTGTGATGCCTGCCTGGGGAGGCTCCCCCAGGATGTCCCTGTGGCCCTCGAGGGGGTGGTTTTGGTTCTAGGGCCCTCCTTGGTGTGGTTTCCTGGGAGTTGGTGCTGGTGGTGGCTGCCCCAAATCCCACTGGTGCTCCTGGGGCTGAGCCCTTGTCGGAGCTGCTGTCCCCCAGCTGGAGCTTGGAGCGTGTCCCCAGCTCTTGTGCATGTGCTGGGGACACGAGGGAGTGCTCTGACTGAGGCTGGCTTTATGTTCCTGCTTCATTTGGGGTTTTTAGCCAAGCTTTGTTGTTCAAATCCATGCAAACACACCCTGAGGGGAAAACCCGACAGCAAATGCAAACTGAGATTTGTGTGTGTGTGACTGAGCAATTCAAGTTCTTCATTCCCCTCACCCCCCTGGCTCCTGATGACTCTTTGGGGAGAGTCTCTCTTCTCTCAGCTGGCTTTCATTGCCTGCTACACCTGGATAATTCCAAACTGGAACCAGCCAAGTGCCCTTTGGCAGCTGGGTCCATCCCTCTGCTCTGGGCTCAGCAGCTCGCGGGGGATGTGCTGTGGGTTTGTAATGACCTGAGGTGGCAAAATCACCTTTGCTGGGCACTTCTGGAAGGTGAGCTCTGTCATCAGACAGAGGTGAAATTCATAGGTCTGCAGGGGAAAACAAACAGTATTCTGGATTTGGGACAAGTTTATTTTTTGAGCACTTAATACAGAGCAGAGACGCCTTGGAATCTTTGGCGTTAAGATTTATTAGGAATAAAAAAGGAGTTTGGGAGTAATGAGGAGCAGCCCAGCTCTGCTGCAGGCATAGGCCACAGCTCTACTTTCAACTTCCTTTGTTCATTTGGAAGTAAACTAATACATTGGTGGATTTCTTAATTGTTAATTAGGGCTAAATAATTCTGGAGTCTCAGGAAGGATGTAATGGAGGGAAGGCAATGGATGAGTTTGTTACTGGCAGTGATACCTGAATTGCAGCCCACTTCTTTTGGCAGTTTTTTTTGAGGACTAAATTGCCATTTCTGAGCAATCTTTGGGACGTGGATGGTATTGAGCCACTTCTCCTGCGTTTTGTTTTCTCTTAGACTGCCTGTCCTAAACATGAGCAGGAGGGCTGAGCTCGTTCCTGAACTGAATGGCTTTTCCAAGGCAGCTTAACCTGAGATCCTAAAGCCATTCACCACACAGTCAAAGCTTAAATCCCACAGATTTCCAGAGAGATAAAGCTTCACAGGTTTAATTTTCTGGGCAGTCCAAACTAGTTGGGAAATTCCTTCTTGATTTAAAAATGCTGTGAAAACTCTGTGGGAACGCTTGGTTGGGTCGTGGCACCTCTGTTCTCTGCTGCTTATATTTGTCAGTGAGCACAGCTGGTGTGGGAATCACTCCTTCAGGCTCACTCAGTCCTAAAATTCCTAAAATTCCGTCATTCCTGTCCAGTCAGAGCAGCTGGAGCCTGTGGAAATCAGGACTTGCACATAATCCTGGTGCTGGGCTTTAAAAAACTCCTCACAAAAGGCTTGGGCTTGGCCCATCCTGACTAACCAAGACAAGCCCTCATGGGGGAACTGTCCCTCCTCCACCCCACAGCTTCCCTGCAGCCCTTGGATAACCTGGGACAATGCCAAATATCCCTGTGGGGAATGGGACTGACAGCTGGAGCCCAGCTCTGTCTCCCTGCTCTCAGGCCTTATCTTGAGGTGGTGTTCCTGACAGCTCTGCTATCTCAGCCCCCTGAAGAGCTCAGAATCCAGTTTCTCCAGCAGGATAAGATCTCTGGATAATTTATTGTCCCTCAAACCCACTGTGGGATGAATGCAGTGACAGGAATCCATTGAGCTGAACCCTGGAGGTTTTTAATCCCAAACCCAAGTGCTGTTCCACACTGAGGAACCTCTGGTGGGAATTACCTCTGCTCTCCAGCCTTTAATGACCTGGCCTCCTGCCTGGGGGCAGCTTTGGTGCCCTTTTGGTGCCCTTGCTGACTTTTAGGGCTTGTCACGTGCCAGAAGTGTGGCAGCGAGGCCTTGGTTGATCATCAGCTTCTCCAGAAGATTCCCAGGGTGTTGTTCTTCCCACCAGTGTCTCGTGTCCTGCTGCAGCTCCATGGCCCTGTCCTTGGGGAGTGTGACATCCCTGGGAAAGGCCCTTCCCTGCTGAGGGCCCTGAGGAATGGGGCTGTTCCTGCTTTTCCTTTGGAAAGGTGAGCCCCACCAGTGCTGTGGGACTGTGCCAGGGAGCACAGGGAATCCTCCTGGCCCCTGCATGGGAGGGCTTGCAGGGATCTTCAGGGTTTTGGGCTGCTTCAGTTTGAGCCTGGGTAGGACATCAGGGAGCCCCAAACATCCCCCTGGGAAATGGGGGGTCACAGGGATCCCCAAATAAAAACCATCCCGTTCCCATGGGACACCTGCCACTGTCCCAGGCTGCTCCAAGCCCTGTCCAGCCTGGCCTGGGACACTGCCAGGGATCCAGGGGCAGCCACAGTTGCTCTGGGAATTCCATCCCAGCTCCTCCCTACCTTCACAGAGAAGAATTTATTCCCAATATCCTATCTAAATCTCTTCCAGTTTAAACTGTTCTTCCTTGTCCTATCACTCCATGCCCCCTCCAAACTTCTTGTAGCTCCTTTAGGAGCTGGCACTGGAAATAATTTCTCTTCTTTATTTTCCAGCCTTGCAGTGTATTCCCTTCCCAAAGGCAGCACCCAGGTGTGATAAGGGAAACTGGTGAGCAAACCCTTCATCCCCTGCGGGGTGGGGATCCCTGTGCTGAGCTGCTCCTGTTCCCATAAGGAAGGGGCTCCTGCCCTCCTGCCTGGGGCAGCTGGAGGAGCATGGGCCATGCCCCGGGCTGCAGCCCCTCCCCAGCACCGAGGGCAGAGCAGAGGGGCTGTGCTGAGCTCCAGGAGGGATTTGTCCCCTCCAGAGCCCTCTGTGGGTGCTGCAGCTCCACAGGTACAGCTGTGACCTGATCTGCTGCTGGCCACAGCCCATGGCATTTCCTGGCACTTATTGCTTCTTAAATCAGTCCAACCTTGACTTTTGATTATTTTTTTCTCTAATGCAGCCTCTTCTAGGGGCTTGATGCTGGAAAGTGCTGGAAAAACTAGTTTAAAATTGTGTCTCTGATCTTGGGCTTAAGTGAATCATGTTGTACCTTTGGCTGTTGGATGGAAGAGGCTTCTATTAACAAAAAAAAAAATCTGTTTCCTGGGAGAAGACCCTGAGCTTTGAACTATATTTTACCCAGCCTGACCCAGCTGAAAATTAGGGCAGAATGTTATGCTGGTTGTCTGGGCTGCTGCAAACAGGGATGCTCCAAGCTGGGCTTTAACCCCTTTAACCCTTTTGCCATTTTGGGGTTTTTGGAGCGTGGCACCAGCTGAAAAGCCCTCCAGAGGTCCAGCAGCATTGTTATATTTGTCAACAAAACATTCCCAGGCTCCTCAGGCAAGATACCAAGTTAGAAACTCTTGCCAAAACCATGGCATTAATTGCATATCTGTGGTTTCTTTATTAATGAGCCCCATATCAGTTGTTCTGTTATTTTGCTTGGGCTCAGCTTGAGGGAAGAGGTTTGTAATTATTCAAAGCCTCCTGTTTGCCTTTTTTTTTTGCCTTTTTTTTTTATTCCATATTGGCACAACATAAAGCCTTTTCCCAGTCAGTCCCCTGGAGCTTCCCTAGCTCTCTGAGCCAAACTGAGAATTCAGTGCTCATCCTGGGGAGAGCCTGAGGTTTCAATGCTTTTGGGGTGGAATTCTGGGGCTGGGATTGAGAAACCTCTGCTCCTTGTCCCCTCTGGAATGGGAAGTATTTCATTTGTCATTTGTACTGTCATTTGGTTATGTCATCTGGATTTTCCAAGTGTGGACAAATCTCGGGTTCTCCAGCTCTTCCCACGTCCCTGCTGTGGTTCTGTCAGTGCCACGTGGAGGGTGACAATGGGGACCCACCCAAGATGTGCCTGGGGCTGAGACTTCTCCTGCCTTTATTTTCCTTCTTTAATCCAATTTTCTGCAAATCACAGACCCTGCCTTGCTTGTCACGTGCCAATTCTACTTTTTTCCCTTCTGTTTTATCATCCTTAATGGCTGCTTTCAATCTGGGCTCCCTCCCCACTTCCCAGCTGGAATTTCTGGGAGTTCAAACCCACATGCCTCACTCAACTCTCACGCTTTTGGACAACTTCGGGGCTGTTCCCAATTTGTCCCTCTCAGCTGCTTCTCCTCTAAATTTGGCCAGTTTGGAGGAGCAAGGATGGATTCTATTGATTTTGGCTTTTAGCTGTGTTTACACAAACCAATATAATTCAGCCTTGTGCCTCAGTAATTTTTCCTGAGAGCCCCTTTTCCCCTGAGCCTCGCCAGATGGGAGTTTCCAGTGTGGACCTTTCCCATGTCAAGTGTTGAGGTGGAATTAAAAACCCCTTTTCTTTCCTGTGTGGGAATTCTGGGCTCCCAGTGCCAGCTGCCAGGCCTGGATGTGGCTTCCCACTGGGATTCCCAGGCTGGCACATCCTGTGGGGCTGTTCTGCACCAGCATCGCCTCTTGAACCTGAACACTTCAGCTCCTGCAGGGCCTCACAGCTCGTGCTTAATAAGATTTGGGAATTCTCACCAGGTTTTCCTCACCTGGTGGTTGAGTTGCATGAAAATCTGAGCAGTCTGGTCCATGGGAGGTGTCCCTGCCCTTGGCAGGGTGCAGTGAGATGGGATTTGAGGTCTTTTCCAACCCAAACCATCCCTGACACCTCTGCCAGCTGGTATCCACAGGTGACTGTCCTTTGAGGAACTGTTTTTTCAGTTTTTGGCTGTTGTTGCCCCTGAGGTTAGTCTGCCAGCCCCATGGAGCAGAGAGGTGCTGCTGTCTTCCATTCATTTCCTACTTCAAGGTGCACAAAATGAGGCACCAAGTTGCTGTAGCTGAAACTTTCCAGTCCTGGGGATTGCAAAATGTGTTTTAAGGAAATTACCACATTGGATCAAAACTAGAAAAATTGGTTGGAGGGAGAAATACGGATCAAGTTGGGAAGCTGAAGTACATTAATTTATTTTTTCACCATTGAAGGTGTGTTTCAAGACCTGCTTTTAATTAGAAACCCCCGAAAGCACCAAAAATGTAACATCAAAAATGTAACATCAAAACTGCGCTGCTTCGCGGTGTAATTTCTGAAAGAAAAATTCTTTATTTCCACTCCTTTTTTCAGCTCCCAAAGAAATGGCTGTGGGTTTTATCCCTTCCAGGAACTGCTCCTGCTGCCCTATGGGGACTCTGCTGTCCCTTGAGCCCCTCTCAGGAGCTTGTGGGGGGTGGAAATGGGGAGTGGGGCTCTTGAGGTGCCCCAGGACTGCACAGGGAGGACCCTGGTGATGCTCCAAATTCTGGGCAAAGCTTCTGTCTAGCTCCACGAGGCTGGGAAGGTCGTGCCCAGGTGGGTTTAGGTGCATCAGGAACCCAATTTTAGCCTCTTTTTGGGTGATTTTGTCCAGCCATGATCTCTGGGGGGACACTGTGAGGGTGGGGGTGTAGGGTGTTTGGAATGCTCCCCTCTGCCTCTCTGTGGGGAGCAATGCCTCCACTAATTTATTTTAATTAATTACGACTCTTGCAGCCTCTTTGCCTGAGACAGTTGATCATCAAGTGGCTTCTCTTTTTTAGCATTTTAACAACAAAATAATAATAATAAATAAAAATCCAAGTAACAGCCCACTGATGTGAAGGGTTTTCCTGCTCCAGGCATTGCCCCTGGCAGGCTCCAGGCAGGGATGCAGAGGGGAAATGGCCTGGAGGGGCTGCAGGGCATCCTGGGCTGGGGGACAGGGCACCGGGGCCACCTGGCCACTGAGCTCCTGCCAGAGAGGGACATGTGGGGCTGGCCCTGGGTCTGAGCAGGGATGTGACACCAGACAGAGCAGGGATGTGACATCAGCCAGCTGGGGAGTGTGACACCAGCTAGAGCAGGGTGTGTGACACCAGCCAGAGCAGAGAGTGTGACATCAGCCAGAGCAGGGAGTGTAACATCAGCCAGAGCAGAGTGTGTGACATCAGCCAGAGCAGGGATGTGACATCAGCCAGAGCAGGGAGTGTGACATCAGCCAGAGCAGGGGATGTGACATCAGCCAGAGCAGGGAGNGAGGAGAGTGACATCAGCCAGCCAGGGAGTGTGACATCAGCCAGAGTGAGGAGAGTGACACCAGCCAGAGTGGGGAGTGTGCCACCAGCCAGAGCAGGGATGTGACATCAGCCCGAGGAGAGAATGTGACATCAGCCAGAGGAGAGATTGTGACACCAGCCAGAGCAGGGATGTGACATCTTCAGCCAGGGAATGTGACACCAGCCAGGGCAAGGAGTGTGACCAGCCAGAGGAGGGATGTGACATCTTCAGCCAGGGGAGTGTGACATCAGCCAGAGGAGGGATGTGACATCAGCCAGGTTTTCCTCCTGCTGTAGCTCCTGGTCCCTGAGTTTGGCTGTCCTTGTCCTTTGTGGGGCTGAATCCCTCAAGCTGCTCCTGCCCCCTCTGCCCTTCCCCAGCTCCCTGGGCCCAGCACGAGCCTGATGCAGTGCCCAAATCCCCTCTCCCCTGGCTCTATTGGGGGTTTCTGGGACTGCAATAATTTCATTATTAGCTGAACTCTGGATTAGGAGGCAGCTCCAGGTGGGAGTGGGACCATGGTGAGCCAATGGCTGTCCCTCAGTGCCAGGTTTTGGTGGGTGCCTGCCTGGCTCAGCTGGGGCTGTGACACCCCAAGTGTCCCTCCTGGGGTTCAGTCTATCAGAAATACCTTCAGGACATGCCACAGGAGCTGGATGCTGGGGAGGTGGAGAGCTGCAGCACCAAAAGCACAAGTTTTGGGTTGTTCAGGGGATTTTGGCTAGAGCCCAGTGCTGCACTGAGCTCAGGAGGAATTCCAGAGCCCTTCAGTTCTCCTCTCAGGAAGGTGACCTTGCAGGGAATGTGCTTGCTCACAATTACCAGCTGAACCCTTTTTAGGTTGGACAAATGATGGAGTGGAGTTTTAGCCAGGTTGCTTTTTCTGCAGCTCTCGATTTGATTTCTTGCCTGAAATGACTTTGTAAAATAAAGTATTTATTTTTAAAAAATTATATTATTTTAAAAGGGTTTTTTTAAAGGTGCTTTTTTAGAGTCTCTCTGTTACAGCTCTTTCCTGCCCACCCCCAGCTCGCAGCCATCCTGCTTAAACAGAAACAGAACCACAAACCAAATAAAAAGTTAATGACACGGTGGCTCCTAATTGGGTTTGAAATTTGGTTGTTACATTCCTTGAAGGAGCCTCTGAAGGGTTTTCCCCTCGTGCTGCTGAATCCATTGATTCTGATGGATTTGGGAAGCCTGATTTAATTTAGGGTAACTCTTCCCTTAATTAGGGAAGCCCCTGCCCGGGGCTCACCTGGATGAACTGGGGCTGCTTTTAGTACAATAAAACCATTTAAGCTGGAAAGGATCCCTAAGATCATCGAGTCCAACCATAAAGAGGCTTCAACCCCTATTCCAGCAGTTTCTCCCTGTGCTGGGCACTGCTGACTCCTTGAAAGTCAGTTTAAATTTAAATTTAAATTAGAACACATAGCAAAAAATTATATGTGACAACAAAAGACAAGACACCCCCAAAATAAGTGTTCATAACGGAGAGCAAACCACTTCAGGTGTTTACAAAAGAATCTCTTCAAACCTAAAAGTTGACAATTTAAAAGTGAAATTTTCACTTTTCTCCTGCGATTGGGATGGGAAGAGCTCAGAAATCTCCAGTGTGGTGGCAGCAGAGTCAAAGCTTCAGCAGCTCCTGCTGCCTTTGGAGCTCCTCTGCCTCCCGTGGTCATCCCAGATGGGGCTTGGCTGAAGAATCACCCCCTAACCTCAGGGAAATTGTTGTTTTTGCTGCTCCTGCACGTCCCCCTTGGTGCTCCCAAGCCAAAGGAGCAGACACAATACAGAGCAGCACACTCCATTTTCTGAAGGCTTCAAACTGGTTTTATTACAGCCTGCATGCTTTTTATACATTCTTACAAACTCCTAAGTTTACACTTTACTCATTGGTCACGAGAAACAAACAAAGTGCTCATTGGAACAGGCAGTTGCAGGTTTCTCTTGTTTATCCTTCTTTCTTTCTTGGTTTCTATGTCAAGGACCTTGGTAGCAAATCCTTTCAGGGGTAAACGTGGATCCTCTTCTCAAACTTCTCCCTGGCTCACAGAAGTCTCTGTAAAACCTCTTCTGCAGCATGGGAGGCAGGAGAAGGGCTCAGCCCGTGGAATGTGGGAAGCAGGATGGGAAGGACTCTCCAGGTCTCCTTCCCAGCCCTGCCAGGCAAGCGTGGGGCTGCATCTCCCTCTAGTGACTCCTCTCAGCTGGTTCCTCAGCAGCTCCTCCGCCAGGAGCCACCAGGCAGGGCTGGTGCCACCAGCTCCGGGTGCCACACGCTGTCCCTGTCCCCGTGGAGCCTGGTGGGAGCACGGAGCAGGTCCCAGGCAGGGCTGGTGGCCGTCTGGGGCTGCTGGAAATGCTGCAGCTCTCCAGGAGAGCAGCTCCAGGACCTCCACACCTCCCCACTAGCCCAGCCCTGGCCCCATGGGCAAGCCCAGTCTGAGGTGCTTTAACTGGGATTTTGAAATGCAGGAACTCAGAAGTTCCATTCCTTTTCCCCAGTCAGTGTCTGTGTGCTGAGTGTGGATATTTCTCCCAGGGTTGCAGTTCTCCCCCATCCTAGGGCAGTGCCTGGGCTCTGCTGGAGGTCGTAGGGCTAGCAGAGCCCTTGAGACCTGCAGGGACCATTCGAGGTGACAGCTGAGGACAGAGAGAGCCCTTGGCCAGTCACTGCCTTAAATTAAATCTCTGGAAGTATCCAGGAGGCTCCTCCTGGCCTGGTGCCTGTCTCCCCCTCACAGCCCTTGGAGGGCTGCAGCTGCTGCAGTGGGAACTTGTGTGGCAGGGGCTCGGAGCTGCCCTCTGACCTGCTGGCACCATTCCCCCAGGAGAACACCAGGAGCCCTGGGATGTGCAGGAACAGCAGAAACCAGGGGCTGAAGGGACAGATGGATCCCTGCTGTCACTTCATACGTTTGCTGTAACTCCTTTAGTGATTGCTAGATTGGGTTGGATTTCAAGATTGGATTTCTGTCATTAGGGCTGTGGGCTCTGGCGAGGGCTCGGAGCCCCTGCCAGGGGAGCCCCCTGAAGGGGCTCCAGGAGAGCTGGAGAGGGACTGGGGACAAGGGATGGAGGGACAGGACACAGCGAATGGCTTCCACTGCCAGAGGGCAGGGCTGGATGGGATATTGGGAATTAGGAATTGTTCCCTGGGAGGGTGGGGAGGAAAACCCAGAGCAGCCCATGTCCCTGGTGGAAGGTGAGTTTTGATTTGTAGGTGGGTGCAGTGTCCTGCTCATTCTGGATGAGCTGTCCCAGAATTTGAGGGCTCCTGTCTGGCACTCACAAGCTGTGCCCTGCCTCTTTCTCCCAGCAGCATTCCTGCGTGTGGGAAATGAGGAATTAGAGAATCATTAAGGTTGGAAATTACCTCCAAGCTCATCGAGCCCAACCTGCGACCGATCCCCACCTTGTCACCCAGAGCAGAGCACTGAGTGCCACCTCCAGTCATTCCTTGGACACTCCCAGGGCTGGTAACTCCAGCACCTCCCTGGGCAGTTCACTGAGCAGGAAAGGGGGAAAATAAGTGAACCCTTCAAACTTCATTTTTTCCCTTCTCCTTTTTCAGGACTCCAGACTCACCAGTTCAGATTTGGCCCCAGGGCCACCTTGGCCATGGGAGGATGCCCAGGGGACTCTCAACCTCCAGCCTGATGGGAGTGCCCAGGCTTCTCTCTCTGCTCACGAGATGCCATCAGCTGAGGAGGAGGAGGAGGGCAGCCTTTCCATTGAGGATGAAGGCTTTGAGCTGCTGAACTCCACCTACAGTAAAATCACTGGCCCCAGCAGGCCAGCGCTCAGGAGAAGCTCAGGTGAGCCCACGATTCTCCTCCGTTTCTCCATCACAGTTTCTGGGAATCTGACAGTGCTTCATCCACCCAGGCGCCTCCATCAAACCCCCCCGAGCAGCCAAGAAGGAGCGTGGCTCTGACCCCCGGCAGGAGAACGTCACCATGGAGAAGCTGGCGGGGGACGCAGGAGCGCGGCGGCTCCCGCCCGGCAAACCCCGCCTGGAGCCCTTCCCCAAGGTGTCCCCACCGCCTCATCGGGGGGCTGCTCCCAAAGGAAACGTCCCCAAAGGTCCCCTGAGGGCAGGGCCAGTGCCGGGTGTCCCGGAGCCTCCTCTCGGAGCGGGACAGCCCGGATTGTGGGTGCCACCAGGACGCCAGGGCTGTGTGAAGCCGGGACCGCCGGGGCTGCCGGGACCTCCGGGGCTGCCGGTGAGTGGGGAGAGGGCAGGAGGTGAGGAAAGGCTGCTGAGATGGGGGAAACAGCACAGGGAAGGCTTCCCCAGGGTGGAAACCTTCCCCAGAATGGAAACCTGTCCCAGGATGGGAAATGTTCTCCAGGATGGAGAAACTTCTCCAGGATAGGGAAACTTCTCCAGAGTGGGAAACCTTCTCCAGGGTGGGCAACTTTCTCCAGGATGGGAAAGCTTCCCCAGGGTGGGAAATGTTCTCCACGATGGGGAACCTTCCCCAGGGTGAGAAACCTTCCCCAGGATGGAGAAACTTCTCCAGAGTGGGAAACCTTCCCCAGGATAGGGAAACTTCCTCAGGGTGGGAAACCTTCTCCAGGATGGAGAATCTTCTTCAGGATGAGGAACCTTCTCCAGGATGGGGAAATTCTCCAGCATGAGGAACCTTCTCAAGGGTGGGGAAACTTCCTCAGGATGGAGAAACTTCTCTAGGGTGGGAAATGTTCTCCAGGATGGAAAACCTTCTCCAGGGTGGGGAACCCTCCCCGTGCAGGCACAGTGGGGCTGGGCATTGACCTTGTGAAAAGGTTTTTGATATTCTTGGAGAAACTTCACTGAGAACTGGAGAGAAGATGATTGCCTTGTCCTCCTTGCTCTAGAGATGGCCTCAAATCATTTAATCACAGTGTGGGGCTTTAGTTCACACTGGTCCAGCCCAGAATTAGGCTGAGGGGATCAGAGGGGACCAAGCCATCTCCTCCAGTCCCTAGACAAACCCCTGCCACCCACCCATGGACCCAGCTGCCATCGTTGGTTTTGGCTTCTTCAAATCTTCAAATTGATGCCTGGTCCAAAGCAGAGCACCGAATTGATCTTGCAATAAGTTCTGGTTTTCAAGTCATTCAGTCATTGTAGAGAATGAAAAAAGAGAAATTTAGGAAAAAAAAAAGGTAAAAGACTAGAGAAAGCTTTAGAGAAGTCACGTCTTCATTGAGGATGAAAAAAGGAAAATTGTAAAAAAAAGGTAAACTTGAAATAGAAAAACCTTTAGAGGAGTCTTGTCTTCATTGAGGAGTAGCTGAAAACTGTTTTTAAATATTTTTCCTTGTTTGTTTATTCTGCCAAAATGATTCCCCTCATTTGGTTCCATTTTCTTAACGTCTTAAGAAAATTTTATTTTATTTCCCCGTTGAAGTGACCCTGGGCACCTTCTCTTCCCGTTTCCTTCCATCCCTGTGGAAGCTGTGGGCTCTGCCCTGGGGCTCAGGGGGATCCTGCAGGGCTGTTTCCATGGCTGTGTTTGAGGGCCCTGGCACTAAATCCATCATCCCTGAGCCAGGCTTGGTTTAAATTTAGGACTGCTAACTTCCCCCTCAAGCCATCTCCTTGCTGCTGCAGCTTTTGCCTGCAAAAATAGAAGAAAATGGCAAAAGGAACAGATGCTAGAGGCTGAAAAAATCCCAGGAGCAGAGGGAACGTCACGAGGTGTGATAGCCCTGCTGTCAGCCGGCAGGAGGGACCCAGCCAGGGGGAGCTGCTTTCCTCTCCTGGAGGAAGGCTGGAGATGGGATTTTTGTCCTTGGTCCTGAGCATCCTGGATGGAAACACCGGTCCTGGAGCTCCATCCCAACTTTAGGAGTTGGAGAGCTGAGAGGAAAGATGGAAAAGGGCTCTTAAGTGACAGGACAGTGGAGTGACAGGACAAGGGGAGTGGCTTTACGTGGAAAAAGAGCAGGTTTAGATGGGATATTGGGAAAAAATCTTCCCTGTGAGGTGGGCAGGCCCTGGCTGTCCCTGGATCCCTGGCAGTGTCCAAGGCCAGGCTGGATGGGGTTTGGAGCAGCCTGGGACAGTGGAAGGTGTCCCTGCCCATGGCAAAGGTGGAATGAGATGGGCTTTAAGGTCCCTTCCAGCCCAAACCAGGCTGGGATTCTGTGTAGGACTGAAGCTCAGTGGTGGCACGTGCCAGCCATGGCCATAAAACGTGTCCCCAGCCTGGAAGCCTCCCCTGTTGTCCTGTTGCTGCTCCCAAGGGCTGAGGGAACTGAGCCATGGAGCTCTGTGGGCCTCAGACCTGCTGACCTCAGGCTCAGAACTCAGCTGGCGTCTGGAACTGAAGCTGTCAGAGCTGCAGCAGACACAGGCAGAGGCTGTCAGGGAACACCTTACAGGGAATTGTTGTCATCCCAAAAAGCCAGGATCTCCCACCCCTGAAGTGAGGTCAGCCCTTGGCCAAAATGTGCATTTTTCCCCAGATCACATCTCCCACCGGTTAATAGCAGCAGATATTTTTGTCCTTGTCCAAACACCTATTGGAGTGTGGACATGATTCAGTTTTAGGGGATTTTTTTTCCTAACACACTGCCTGTCCTCTGCAGGTGTCAGGAGATGTTCTCCTGCTCTCCTGCCTGCTCTGGGGTGTTTCTGTGGTTATTCAGGATGGCACAGTTCAGCTGCTGGTGCCAGGCCAGCAGCAGCCAAACCAGGAGGCTCTTCCCACCCCACACTGGTTTTTGGGGTATTTCTTGGGGACTTGCAGCTGCTGGTTTGCTCTGAATGAGCCATTTCAGTCCCTGCTTCCCTGAGTCAGTGGCCCTGGTCACTCAGTCACTGTGAGATCTCCCCTTTGGGGTCACAGCTCTCCTCCTTTGCCTTTCAGGGCTGTCCCGGCAGACGGGGACTGGTGGGACCCAAAGGAGACAAAGTGAGTACCCACAAAAACAGGGGAGTGTCCAGTGTGGGGTGTAGGGTGTGGGGCAAACACCACCGATGGTTTGGGTTGGTTTGGGAGTTTTTCATCCAGAGGGCAGCGGGGGCTCCTGAAGCTGCAGAGTGGTGGCCCTGTCTGTGGGTTTGGAAGAGGAAGGAACTGAGTTTAGTTGGTACTTTAAGCCCAGGCTTAGGATTAAGCCATGCTTGAGTTCTGGGAAGTTTTGGGCACCACAATATAAAAAATGACATTGAGTCATTAGAGTGCTCAGAGGAGGCCACAAGGGAAGGGTCTGGAGGGGCCCGTGAGGAGCAGCTGAGGGCACTGGGATTGTTCAGCTGGAGCAGAGTGAGGGCAGAGCTCCCGGGGCTGCAGCTCCTCCCGAGGGGCAGCTCCCATCTCTGCTCTGGGACAGGGACAGGAGCCAGGGAACGGCTGGAGCTGGGCCAGGGCAGCTCAGGCTGGAGAGCAGGGAAAGGTTCTTCCCCCAGAGGGTGCTGGCACTGCCCAGGCTCCCCAGGGAATGGGCACGGCCCCGAGGCTGCCAGAGCTCCAGGAGCGTTTGGACAGCGCTGCCAGGGATGGACAGGGTGGGGTTGGTGGGGGTCTGGGCAGGGCCAGGGGCTGGGTTGATGATCCTGGTGGGTCCTTCCAGCTCAGGGGATTTTCTGATTCTGTGACTGAGCTGCCTGGACAAGCTGCTCTCTTCCCCATGAGCAGTCAGTGGCAGATGGAGCAGCTTCAGCTCAGGTCACCTGGGGGAGGGACACTGGTGTGTCCCAAAGCCCAGCCCCATTTCATACCCATGAAATCATCCTGCAGGGACATTTGTCCTCCAGCCCTGCAGCCCCAGGCTGCCCTGGCACTGCTCTGAGTCAGGGCCTGTGTCCAGCCTGGGCTGAGGCCTAAATCCCTGCTGGTTTTAAGGAGGGATCCCCTGTCTCTGCAGGGATACCCAGGGGCCATGGGGAGGACGGGCCCCCCAGGTGACCCTGGCCCTGCTGGCACCCCTGGTGTCCCCACCATCGTCCTCTGGAGGAACTCCAGGGAGGACTGGCAGTCGTTCATGGTGAGTTACAGCCACAGTGGACAGTGCTGCACTCACACCTCCCTGCAGCTCCCTGCATCCCTCTGCTGGGATGGGATGGGATGGGAT
>VWZV01008310.1:651864-670720 GCA_013397155.1 Irena cyanogastra
GGGTGGCACAGGGTGGGGATGGCCGTGGGGTGACTGCAGAGGGTGACACAGGGTGGGGATGGCCATGGGGTGACTGCAGAGGGTGACACAGGGTAAGAGTGGCCATGGGGTGACTGCAGAGGGTGGCACAGGGTGGGCAGCCAAAGCTGCTCTGCCGGGCCTGAGCTGCTCCCCCCAGGGCTGCTGAAGGGCTCCTGTGCTCTGAGGGGTTCCTGTGCTCTGAAGGGCTCCTCTGCTCTGAAGGGCTCCTCTGCTCTGAAGGGCTCCTCTGCTCTGAAGGGCTCCTCTGCTCTGAAGGGCTCCTCTGCTCTGAAGGGCTCCTCTGCTCTGAAGGGCTCCTCTGCTCTGAAGGGCTCCTCTGCTCTGAAGGGCTCCTCTGCTCTGAAGGGCTCCCTTGCCCTGCTCCCAGGCTGGAGTTTCCAGGAGCACAGATCCCCATGGCTGCTGCTCCCCATCCTCCCTCCCCCTGTTCCCGGAGCTGCAGCAGCAGCAGCAGAGCTCTGACTGTTTCCTGCTGGAATTGCAGAGCCAAGTCACTGCTCTCCCCCTCCCTGGCATCTGCTGCTCTGAAATCCGAGTCGGTGTCTCACGTGGGATTTTGTCTTCCCTCTTTTTAAAAGGTTGGATGAAATAATATCCTGTCCTGAGTGAATCGGAGTTCACCGATTCCTGAGACAAGGCAAAGCGTTGGCCGTGCTCCAACCTCCTCCAGAAAGGTTTTGGGAGTGGATTTTGAGGGAAATGAGAACTGGCTGGACAGGAGGAACATGATCCTGGCAGATGCTGCACCTGTTCACTCACAGAAATCAATCTGGGATCAGCTGAAAGGAGCAGGGATGCCATCCATCGTCTGCTCTAGGAGAGCTGGTCACTGCTAGGAATATTTCCATCTCTTGGAAGCTCTGTGTTCATTTTCCTTCATGAGTTCCTTGGCTTTTCCTCTCTCTCCCCAATGATATTGGGGGACAGGAGGAGTTTCCCAGTGCCCTCGAGGTTGAAACTGGGGAGCACAGAGGAATGCTGCTCCCCCAGCTGCCTGGGGCTGGGATGATGGATAAGGAAAAGGATTTCTTAGCCATTGATGTGAGCCAGGATTGGAGGAGCTGCCTGGACTGTAGGTCTGGAGTCACTGTGGGAAGGAGGAGGAGGAGGAAAGACGGGGTTTGCCTCCCTGTGCTGCTGGTAGCTGGAGATGGACATTTTATTTCCTGGACAACTCCCAAATTTTGGAAAAACCTGGCTTGGAAGTGTGCAGAGAGGAGGCTGCACCAGGTGGTTTTAGGACCTTTATGCTGGTTTGGAAATATGATGGGATTGGCTGGTTGGGATGGGATTGATCCACCCTGGGCCTTTCAGGTGGGTTTCCCCTCTCTGTGGTCATCTGGTCTTCAGAAAAATTGGAAGTGCATCCAAGATTTGGCTGCTGGGAGCAGAAATAGGAAAACCTACTTGGCATCTGCTCCTCTGGGTTTTCCAGAGCCTGGAGGAGATTCCCACCTGGATGGAGCAACCTGCAGGGCAAAGCAGCTGATTTGAGTTTAAAGTCTGACAGTCCCTGCGCTCACCACCACCACATTTCCATATTCCAAACATTCCTGGTGTCCCAGGGCTGCAGGGCATCCATGGAGAAGCTGAATTTCACCAAACCCCAGGAGAAGTGGGCTCTCTGCCTACTTCTCTACTGAAGCAGTTCCGTATTTCCTACACATTCCTTATTTCCTCAGATTGTCCTTCCTCTGTGCCTTGCATGCCCAGAGTGTGACATAAATAAACAATTTAAAGAAGTGGTTCATTGCTGCATCTTCCCAAGACAAGGAGGAACTCCTTAAAGCCAGCAAAAAGGGATTTGGGATTTTTTTTTTTTTAACATTTTGCTTTTTTCCCCTCATTTTTCTTTCAGCAATCATCATTTTACCAACTCCTGCATGCAGGCTGGCCGGTGAGTGCTGTTTTGGTCACTTTGTGTTTGGATTTTTCCCTGTTGGCAGCTGAGTTCTCCTTGCTCCAAGCACTTGATGGGTTTTATTAATGTTTGTTTTTTGATTTTTAATCCAGAGAAAACCCGGAGCTCCCGGGCCTCCAGGACATCCTGGGAAAACAGGAGCACCTGTAAGTACAAAAGCCCTGCTGTCCCTTCGGTGGCCTTGCTGCCACCCTGGCTGCCCTGGGGACACTTTCAGGGTGGATGTCCCCAGGCACTGTGGCTGCTGCTGTGCTGTAATTAGGGGCTTTGGGACTGGGTTTCAAAGCAGCCTGATGGATCTCTTGTCTGCTTCCCACTGAACCCCGGGATGTTTGAATCCAGCCCCAGGGTTTTCCTGGCAGCCACAGCCCCTCCTCTGGCTCTGCCAGCTGAGCAGGGCTTCATTTCCTGGGGCACCAGGTTCCAGCCCTTGTTTTTGGGGAAGGGACCACACGGATCCCTCCCAGAGGCACAAAAACAAGGCTGGGGCAGGATTTGTGTGGGGCCAGGCTGTGCTGGGGGGTCTCAGCCCTATGCCCACTGCCCTGGCATTGCTGGGTGATGCTTCCTCCCCATCTGGCCATAAGGCAAAGGAAAAGAAGGCAAAATTCCCTGTCCTGCCATCCATCAGGAGCCAAAGCAGTGGGAAAATGGATCTGCTGCTGACTCCACACCTGCCCTGGGCACAGACCCTGGCAGGGTGGGGGTGCCAGGGGTGTGAGTTCTCCCACTCTGCCCTTCCCAAGGTCACCTCGGGGCATTGCTGCTTGTCCTGCCAGCCTCCACAGGGCTCGGGCAGGATGGGGGGGGACACCTTGGGGACTCAAATCCCTGTTTGTGCACAGGGACCCTGCGGAGCACCGGGAGAGCCGGGGGAGAAAGGCCAGCGGGGGCACACGGTGAGTGAGGGCTGTGGGGACACTTGGGACACGTTCAATGTGCCCTCAGGGCTGCCCTGGGACCCTCAGCAACCTCTTGGATCAGCCCCTGGCTGGGTGAGGGAGAGTGGTGCTGGGGTTGGGGACAGTTTGGGAATGGTGTGCCTGCTTTGGAGGTGACAGGGTCGATGCCCTGGTCCCCTCCCTGCTGTGCCAGGCAGGGGTGGCTCTGCTCAAAGTCATTCCTCTGGCGCTCCTTTTGTGCTGCAGCACAGGGATGGCTCAGTCACAGCTCAGCACAGCCCCTTTGGGTGCTGCACGCCTCCAGGTGATGCCCTCCCAGACAGGTGTCCCCAATCAGCTGTCCCAAAGTGATTTTGTCACCCCTAGAAAACCCCAGCTCTGGATGGGATGGGTGAGCTCTGCCCTGATGAGATCCCATCTCCCCTGGGAGTGCCCAGCTCAGCTCCCTGTGGGATTTGGGTGCCCTGTGGGTACAAGGAAAGGAGATCAATGCTCCACTCTCCCAGATCCACACTGCTCTTCAACCTGCCTGAATTCAGGGCTGCACCCAGCTCGGGGGTAAAGGTGAAGCTTTACCTGGTGGTGGATCCTGGTGGTGATGGATCCTGGTGGTGATGGATCCTGGTGGTGATGGATCCTTTACCTGGTGAAGGATCCTGGTGGTGATGGATCCTGGTGGTGATGGATCCTTTACCTGGTGATGGATCCTTTACCTGGTGGTGGATCCTGGTGGTGATGGATCCTGGTGGTGGTGGATCCTGGTGGTGATGGATCCCTTACCTGGTGATGGATCCTGGTGGTGATGGATCCTTTACCTGGTGGTGATGGATCCTTTACCTGGTGGTGATGGATCCTTTACCTGGTGGTGGATCCTGGGGTGGATCTGCTCTGACTCCTGCATGTGGGAAAGGATCAGGAATGCCTTTGAGCCAGGAGCTGATGCAGAAGCTTCCACTCGACCTTCTCTCACTGCATTTCTTCTTCCCTGCCCTCCGTGTTGCTTCCTGCTGTACAAACCCTGGCTCCAACTACCCCAGGGTTTTGGTGGAGAACCTGGAAAGATCCACATGCCCAACACTTGCAGCCCCTGGATGCACGGAGCTTTTCCCCAGCTCCAGAGCCAGAGGCAGGCAGAGCTCAGAGTTTCCTTTGTTGCTTTCATAATGTGGATTTTTTAATTTTCCACACTCTGATTTTTCTCCCCAGGGGGAACCTGGGCTCCAGGGCTTGCCAGGACGTGTGGGATACCCCGGCTCCAATGGTTTCCCTGGCTTGGATGGCAAACCTGGGCCCTGGGGGCTGCCAGGGGAGCAGGTGAGCTGTGGGCAGGCAGGGCCAGGGAAGGTTCAGGATCAGGGGGAAGCTCGAGCTCCAAACCCCAGGCAGGAGACAGGGAGTTCCTAAAGCTGCTCTTCCTTCTCTTGCCTCCTTTGGGATTCTCCTCAGCCCCCAAACCAGGCAGGCCTGGATTAGTGCCTCGAGGTTTAGGTTTGCCAGGAATAAAAGGGTTGTGGGGCATCCCACACGTGCATTCAGGGGCTGGGATATCGGGAGCTGCAGCTCCTGCGTGTGCTGGGTCAGAGCACCAGGGCTGGGCTGCTGCACCTGGACCTCCTCGTGGGAAATAACAGCAAATCATGGAATGCCTTGGGTTGGAAGGGACCTTAAAAATCATTTCATTCCACCCCGTGCCAGGGGCAGGGACACCTTCACTAGACCAGGGTGCTCCGAGCCCTCGAGGGCTCAAAACTGGGAGTGTGACCAGGGAATGAGAGTAATTCCAGAATGCCTGGAGAGTGTTCAGTGCAGGGATTGGTTCCTTGGGCCCTGCCCTTTTCCAGACCCCTGGCAGCAATCCCTGGGGAACACAGGCAACGCCCCTGGCCTTGGGGGCATTCTCAGGGGGTTTAGAGGACAGGGACTGGAGGTGCTGATGGAAAGTTTGGGGCTCTCAGCAGTGCTGGGGAGCAGGGTGGGCACGGGTGGCAGCCCCTCAGTGCCTGCTCTGCTCCTCCCTTCCTCTTCCCAGGGCCCCCAGGGCTTCCAGGGTGACCGAGGGCTGGCTGGGGACAAGGGAGAAGAGGTGAGTGGCTCTGGCTTGCACAGCCATGGGCACGGTGAGGTGCCAGCCCCAGTGCCAGCAGTGCCAGCCCCAGCACGTGCTCCTGGTGCCAAACCCAACACCTTTCACACTGGCTCCACTGGTACCAGCACTGGTCCTGCAGCTCCTCCCCAGGCTCTCCAGGGCTTTGTCAGCCAAGGTGGGAAATGTCCATAAAAAAGTGAATGCTGGTGGGTTGTCACCCTTTAATTTTTTTTAATTTTCCCATCACTTAGTCTTCTTAAGGCCAACATTTTTAGAGCTGCCCAGGAGATTGTTGGGCTCCTCCAAGGTCTGATCATTCTGGAGGGTTTGAGACCTAATTTCTTCTTTTTGAAGCAGCAGTCTCACGTGGGTTATCAGATGCCTGTTCTGGGCCAGACTTTGTGCCCTCCTGCCTGTGCCAGCCTGTGCCAGCCTGGGAACGGCCTGTGGGTGACACGGTGCAACAGGAGCTGCAGGGAGGTGACACCATGCTGGGGACCAGCAGCCAGGCTTTGCCCCATGTAGCACAACCTCGAGGGTCCCCATCCTCCTGTCCCACCCTGATTGTGTCCTCTGAGGCTCAGCAGCCACATTTGAACTCCTGGTGGCCCAGCTGGGGCTCATCCTTGTTCCCATTTCATCCTTGTTCCATTTCAGGGTTTTCTGGGAGACCCTGGACCAGCTGGGGACAAAGGAGAGAAGGGAGTGAAGGTGAGGGTGGCTGTCCCTGCCCCTCAGAGCCCTGCCAGGGTGGGCAGGGGTCTCTCCTTCTCTGCCACAGCCCCCCAGCCTCAGGTCCTGCCCCCCTCCATCTCTCAGGCTGTGATTCTTGGCTTTTCCAGGGGGTGAAGGGGGAGAATGGGCTGCCAGGTCCTGCTGGGCTCCAGGTGAGTTACCTGGGGGCTGGAGGTGTCTCACACCCTTCCCTCCATCCCCTCTGCTGCCTGAGCCCTGTCCCTCCCTGCCACGTCCCCAAGTTCCAGCCCACGCTCTCCTGGCTTTGGCAAAGGCTCTGTGTTGTCCCTGCCCCTCCTGCGAGGGAGGGGACAAAGGCAGTGTCACCTCAGGGGGCTGACACCTCATTCCTGGCTTTTTTCCCAGGGGCTGGCTGGGCTGAAGGGTGCCCTGGGCTCCCAGGGCCCTGCAGGGCCAGAGGTGAGTGCGTGTCCCCTCTCTGTGCCACCTGCCCTCCCCAGGCGCTGCAGGAGCCGGGGATTCCCACTGGGAAGAGGGGTCTGAGCAGGGATTTGCATCCAGGCACGTTGGGGCCTTGCCTGCAGCATTTCCCATCCCTGTTGTGGCTGGGAATGAGGAGAAATGAAGAGAAATGAACTTTTCCAGAGCACACTGGGATTTATTTTGGGTGGCCACCTCCAGCTGAGATGAATCCCTGGTTTTTCCAGGCTGCTCTCAGCATATGGATAGCTCAGTGCTCCCACATGACTGGGAGACATCCTGTGCAGGAAAGGCTTGGAAAAGGATTTGAAAGGAAAACTGAGGTGGTTTGGTGGTGAATGGATGAGCTCTCTGACATGAAAGGGACATGGGGTTGGTCAGCAAATGTCCCAGGGGGCATCGAGCAGCTGAAGTGAAGAAATGTGAAAAATGCTGTGAAGAAAAAGGGGGATTTGGGCTGAAAGAGAGAATCAAAGCAAAAAATGGCATTTTTTTCCCTCCTGCTGCAGGGAGAAGGTGGCTCAGTGGGTCCCCCGGGCCCTGCTGGTCCCACGGTGAGTCCAGGGTTTGATCCAGGTGCAATTCAGGCAGCAGAGCTGCTGCCGCCCTGAGTGGCACCTTGTCCATCCCTTGTTCTAACTCACCCCTAAAAATGCTGCATCTGGGTCAAATCATCCCTGGTGGGAGGGGAGGATTGCAAAAGGACCCGCGGTGTTAACACCCAGCAGTAAAGCCCTCCAGCAGCCCCGGGACGCTCAGCTGTCCCCGCGGGGCTGAGCTGGCTGCTGCCTTGCAGGGAGAGCCGGGCCAGCCGGGCTCCGCGGGATGCCGAGGCGTCAATGGCTCTCAGGTGGGTGTGCCCGCTGCCCGGCCTTGGTTATTTGGGATTTTGCGGCCGCTGCGCTCACGCCGGCCCTGCCCTGCTCTCTCCGCAGGGGGAGATGGGCCCTCCTGGCACCCCCGGCCCCCGCGGCCCCAAGGTAGGTGATGCCAGGCTGGGGGTCCTGCCATGGGACTGCCCCAGGCTCACCTGGCCGGGCTGAGATCCCAAGCCACCCCAAAAGCTGCCTCAGGGGTGGGAATCCTTTCTGCAGCCCTTAGCGTGCCAGAAGCTGGGAACTCTGCAGCTCCTCAGCGGCTGGGAATCCCCAGGAGAGGTTTTGCCTCCTCCCTTTTTAGGGATTGATCTTAATGGCAGCTCCCTGTCCCCCCCCCTCTGCAGGGACCCCAGGGCTTGCAGGGCAGGCGTGGCCCCCCCGGCCCCAGGGGCTCTCAGGTGAGTGCTGCTGTCCTGGGGTGCCTGCACCCCCCAGTTCTCCTCCAGGAGCTGCTGGGGTTTGTCCCCCATGTGTTTGGGAAGTGGATGTGAAATCCTTGACCTTGAGGGCCCCCCAGGAGTGGTGGGTGGGAAGGGCTGTGTCCCCTGCCTGAGCTGGTGGGGACATTGGGACGTTGTCCCTGAGGTGTGAGGCAGCTCCTGGGGGCTGGGCTCAGATCCACAGAGCAGGACAGGGAGCCACATCCCTCTTCTCCCAACATCCCCCTGCCTTTGCTTTTCCCAGGGTCCAGCAGGGCTGGAGGGACCCTCTGGCCCCAAAGGAGACACAGTAAGAGTTTTCCTGCACCTTGGTGGGGATGAAGCCCAGGCTGGAGGGATTTCCCTTCAGGGACCTGACATAAGGGGTTGAGGGGGTCCTGTCCCTGTTTTTGGAGGGGAGAGGGGGCAACACTTCCAGCTGACCTCCCAAATGCCATCTGGGGGTGCCTGGTCACCCTGGGGAGGGGACATGGAGGGGCTGGGTGCTCTGATGAGATCCCTCCTCACTCTGGGACAGGGACAGGAGCCAGGGAACGGCTGGAGCTGGGCCAGGGCAGCTCAGGCTGGAGCTCAGGGAAAGGTTCTTCCCCCAGAGGGGGCTGGCACTGCCCAGGCTCCCCAGGGAATGGGCACGGCCCCGAGGCTGCCAGAGCTCCAGGAGCGTTTGGACAGCGCTGCCAGGGATGGACAGGGTGGGGTTGGTGGGGGTCTGGGCAGGGACAGGGGCTGGGCTGGGTGATCCTGGTGATCCTTCCAGCCTAGGACAGTCTGTGATTCCAGGATTCTTCTTGCAGGGTACAGACGGTGCCCCTGGGGTGAGGGGACAGCTGGGACAGGAGGGCCCTGGGGTAAGTGCATGGGAAGGGGATGGTCAGATGTGGGGTGCTCTCATCCTCCCTCTCACAGCCCCACAAAATCCTGCAAGGAATGCCCTGTTTCGCCCAGCTTCCTACAGGGCTGGTGGAGGTGCTAGCCACATCCCTGTGGCCACACTTGTCATCCCCAGAGCTCCTCTGCCCCTCCTGCTTTCAGGCACCTCGATGTTTATTCTTTGCCTGGATTGATCAGCAGAGATGGCCCAGCCCTGCTGATCCCTCCCCTGGGGCACCTTTTCCCAAGGTTTGGGTGCTCAGGTGCCCTTTGCAGAGGCTTGGGACAGCCTGACCCTCCTGCCTGGCCCAGGTGTCCCTTTCCCGTGTCCTGGGACCCCAACCCCAGAGCTGAGAACTGGGGCGTGAGTGGGATGAGGGGTGGGGTGTGAGGGTGCATTTTGGAGTTGAACAAGGAGCTCATCCTCATCTTAGGGGCAGCCTTGGGAGGGTTTGGGACTCTTCTGGTCCCTTTTTGGGGAACAAATCCCACTGGGGCATCTCAGGACACCAAACTGGTGTCCCCCATTTCCCACCCCATCCCTGTGCTTGTCACCTCCAGGAGCACAGGCAATACTTCCCTTTGTGCTTTTCTTTTTTAAACTTGCATTCTCTCTCTCTCTCTGAAGGGTTTTCTTGGCCTGCCAGGTGCAAAAGGCACCCGAGGAGAGAGGGTGAGTGATGGCATCCGTGGGATCCTGCTTTGGAAGCAGGAGAGCAGTGGCAGAGCAGCCCAAAGCTGCAGCTCCATGTTCTTTATGCATGCTTGGACTTGATGTTTGAGTCCAGGATGCAGGAGCCTTGGCACTGGCCCTGTTTGGGAAGGCAGAGCTGAGCTTGGGCTCCTCTTGCTGTAAAAGAGGAGCTTTCAGACTTGGGAGTGTCCTAAGGGACCACCTGCCTTTGGGAGGCTCAGGGAAGTGGGAATGCTTTGGCCTGGGCTAAGGAACTCAGTGGGGATAAGACACTTGGTGTTGTTTGGGTGGTGCCAGAGATGGCAGCACCAGCTGGGAGCTGGCACTGGCACTGGCACGGGGTGCTGGGCTTGGTTTGGTGGGGATTGAACCCAAAATCCCTGGAGCCAGATGCAGCAGGTCCCTGCTCCCAGCCCAGAAAGGCCCATCCAGAGGAAACCCTGACTGGACAGGGCAGAATTCCCTTTATTTGGTGCCAGGATCAGATCACAGCTTGCACCAGGGGTTTCTCGGTGTAACCCCCACTGCTGCTGCTCCTGCAGGGCTGCCGAGGTCCGGGTGGAGCCAAGGGAGATTTGGGAGCCAAAGGAGGCAAGGTACGGATTCCCAAGGCTGCAGAGCCTCCAGCTGCTCAGATTGCTTTTCCCAGCTGGGGGTGGGTGGGGCTGCCCGAGGAGCCCGGGCCCCTGCTGCGTTTTGGGGACTGTGACAGCCAGCCAGCTCATTTTGTGCTAGTCCCACCGTCCTTCCCTGCTCCATCTCGCTTTGGCTGTTTAAAAAATGGATTTCTCCATTCCAGGGATGCTGGGGGAGGAGGGTTTGGGGTGCTCACTCGTCCCACTGATGGGTTCTCCAGGGGAATTCCTGCCCGTGGGTCAGGGAATTGCTGTCCCTGCGTTGTGACATTCTGTGTTTTGTTCCTCCAAGGGCCCACGAGGAGCACAGGGAGCACAAGGCCCTCCAGGAGCCCGGGGCCAAGGGGGCTTGCAGGGCTTCCCTGGCCCCCGAGGGGCGGCGGGGCCGCGGGGACCAGACGTGAGTGCCATGGGGGGAGCAGCCGTGTGACCTGTGTCACAGCGTGGGGACAGCCCCGAGGGGGGCAGGCAGAGCTGATTGATGGGATCTCTCCTAAGGGATCCCTTTAACAGCATCCCCCACGGGGGGCTGGGCCCAGAGCCCCCAGCTTGGGGCTGCAGGGGCCCCCAGCACCCAAACCGAGCTTTGCCCTGCCTGCTCCCCTCCTCTCCATCCCAAAATTCGCTGCTGGGCTCTCTGGTCCCAGAGCAGGCTCAGGCAGAGGCTTCCCAGCCCTCCCCAGCCGCCTCAGCCCGAGCAGCTCCGCAGGATCCCACGGAGCCCCCGCTCTGGGTCAGCTCCTTCGCAGCTTTTGGGAGCACAGGGTTCCTGGATTGCTCATTTTGTGCCCCTCTCTGACTCCTGCCAGGCTCCCTGCTCCTGGAGCCTGTGCTGGCAGCCCTGCAGGGCTTTGGGAATGCTTTTTCCTGCAGCGAGTGCTCTGACAGAGCTGTCTGGGAGACCGAGCCCACCTCCAGATCCGTGTTTGGGCTGGGAACTGAGGCCAGGCTGGCTGCTGAGCCCTGGTGATTCCCAGCTGCTCAGGAAAACGAGGATTATTTCCCCACCCACCTTTCCAGTCTGCAGGGGGTGCCCTCCCACTCCCAGTTTTTGGGAAACCTTCCTGGATCTGAAGCTCTTTTGCCCTTCAGGATGAGGAACAACTCCTCCCAGTGTCCAGGAGCTGGGGTGCAGCAGGAATCACCTCCCTGCCTTTCCCCCCTCCCAGCAGGAGCCTTGGCACAGCAGTCCTGGGAATTGTCTTCAGTTTGTCCACCAGGAAACAAAAATATCCAAATGTGTCACTTTGTGCCACACCAAACTGTTGAGATTTTTCTTTCTGTCTGGTTTTTTAACCCCGGGGGATGGGGGAAGTCCCCGTTCCCACCAAAGCTCGGCTGGTGCCATTTATTAATGTCACCTCTGGGCACGCTCGCAGTGTTTTCCCCACACCAGCAGCAGGCTGGTGACTCCCCTGGGATCCGAGGCTGTGCTTTCCCTGGATGATTCCTCCCCTCTCTCCTGGCAGGGGGAAGAAGGTCAGATTGGCCCTGCAGGGCTGAACAGCAGTGAGGGACCCAAGGTCAGCGCCACAATTTGCTGCTTTCCCGTGGGCTGCCCACTTCCTTGCATGGCAAACAGGGATGTGCCACCCTGCCAGGGTCCCAGCACCCAGGGACACCATCCTGGGGAGGGTCTGCAGCCTCATGGCATCCCCCTGACCCCATTTGCAATGTCTGTGTTTTCCTTTGTGTGCATTTTAGGGATGCCAAGGACCTGATGGCCCCAAGGGAACCCCAGGACCACGGGGAGCCCGGGTAACCGACGGGGTGCTGGAATTTGGAGCATCTTTAGCTGTGGGGGATTGAAACAACCCTGGACTGAAACATCCCTTGGGCACAAGATTTTGCTCCAAATCTGCAGCTTTGCCACTGGCAGATGGATGGGTTTGTGATTCCTGCTGTTTTCCAGGGCCGTGTGGGGCAGCGTGGGCTGGTTGGAGTCCCTGGACTGCCCGTAAGTAGAGGAAATCCCACATTCCTGTGCTGCCATGGGGAGCTCTGGGACATGGGAGCAGCATCCTGGGATGGCCAGATCAGAGGGTTGCGAATTTGCACAGGAAAAGTTGGGGATGAGCAGCTCAGGCTGTGGCACATGGCATTTTAACAAAGCACCTGGCCAACAGCATGACTTCCTCTGGAATGCTGAGCACAGAAAATTCCAGGAGAGAACTTTATAAGGAAGCTCTGTTATTCGGAGCTGAGGCTGGTGAAGGAGCCAGGAATAAATAGCTGGGGCAGGAGGAGGGAAAAGCCAGCCGAGGTTCTCCTGGTGGGAACAGCTTCCCTCCCACGTGGATGTCATTTCCCATCCCCAGGTGGGATGGAGCAGGGAGGAGCTGCTGGAGCTGCGTGGGCTGAGCTGTGCACTGAGGAATCCACAGCTCCACAGGCAGTGCCACTGCTGATGTCCCACATTGTCACCCTGTGGGGAGGCTCTGGGGCAGGAGGAGCCCTTGGTGGGGCCACCCTGAGACAAAACTCTCCTGCAGGGCTCGCGGGGCGTGCCGGGAGCGGAGGGCACAGAAGGAAAGCCTGGTACACAGGTTCCCATCTTACATCTGTACTTGCCTGGGGACAGGGTGCTGGGCTGTGGGGACAGGGCAGCTGAGCCCATGGGGACACTTCCCAACCTCCCATCCCATGGCCATGTGGGACAAGACCTTGATAGCATCAGTGGGGACACTTCCCAACCTCCCATCCCATGGCCATGTGGGACAAGAAATTGATACCATCAGTGGGGACATTTCCCAACCTCCCATCCCTGTGGCCATGTGGGACAAGACCTTGCTGCCATGGATTTTGCCATGATGGGGACTGGGAGAGGCTGTTCTGCTTCCCCATCCTCATCCTCATCCTGCAGGGCCACCCAGGGATCGTGGGCAGCCCAGGCAGGAGAGGACCACTGGTGAGTAGAGCTGATTTCTGGCCTTCCATCCCTCTGCTCAGCTTTATCCCTTTGGGAATGTGCCTCCAAAGCATGTCCATGGGCAGGTGGAGGGTGCTCCTCTGGGAATCCTGCTGAGGGGGAAGGATTGGGAACAGGATAGTGGGATTTCCCACCCCTGGCACTGCTATCCTGAACAGATCCAGCAGCAAGACTGGGGCTGGCAGCAGGTTTTCCCTTCTGCAGGATTTCATATATTTCTCTTCACTCTGAAATTTTAAAAAAATAATTAAAAAATAAAAATCTGGCACTTCCCTCAAAAGAGAGGATGAAAACTGGGTCAGAGACACACCTGAGTGCTGCCAGCATCACACAGAGTGTCTGGGGGCACGAGTGGCTGTTGTGTCTGTCCACACACAGCCGTAGTGGTTCCAGGAGGAATCCAGGGGCTGGATTTTAAGGAAAAGCCCCAGTGCTGCCTTGGCCAGGCTGGGCCCTTCACCCCTTCACCTGTGCTTTGGGTGGGGCCCAAACCTGGGACTGTGTCTCTCCATCCTCCTCTCCTGCCTTCCCCCCACGGCTCCTCTGCTGCCCTTTCCTCCAGGGATTTGCCGGTTTGCCAGGGGGCCGTGGGCACGCCGGAACTCCTGGATCCATAGTAAGGAAAAAAAATGCTCCTCTGCATGAACTGTGTGTTTTTCTAGGTGGGATGTCAGTGGGGCTGGTGGGGAATGTGGGACTTTCCTTGGGAATCAGGGCATCTGTGGGACTGATCTTAGCTAGTTGATAAAAGACATTAAAAAGTCTCAATGGTGGAAATAACTGGGGCTAGGGAACAGCAGAATCATTCCCCCAAGGAATCAGCCTGCTCCAGGAACCGTGCAGCCTGCCTGAGCCTAGCAGGGTGTCCATGGGGAATGGCAGCTCATG
Organism: Irena cyanogastra; assembly: GCA_013397155.1. Taxonomy (NCBI): domain Eukaryota; kingdom Metazoa; phylum Chordata; class Aves; order Passeriformes; family Irenidae; genus Irena; species Irena cyanogastra. Next base: position 665,326 of record VWZV01008310.1, read on the forward strand.
GAAACCCTCCATGGCTGAGCAGGAGCTGGCTCTGGGTCCTGGGAGGAGATCCCAGTGGCAGAGGGTGGCACAGGCTCAGGGGGAGGGTGCTGGCAGTGCCCAGGCTCCCCAGGGAATGGGCACGGCCCCGAGGCTGCCAGAGCTCCAGGAGCGTTTGGACAGCGCTGCCAGGGATGGACAGGGTGGGGTTGGTGGGGGTCTGGGCAGGGCCAGGGGCTGGAGTCGATCCTTGGGGTCCCTCCCAGCTCAGTGATCTGGGATGGAGAGCTGGAACAGCTCCTCCCTGAGAGCCTTCACTCAGCTGGGCTTGGTGATGACATTGAGAGCAAGGATTGTCACCTTCCCTGGTGACAGCCCTGCCAGCCATGGGGGCCGGTGTGCAGGACCACCAGGACCAGCCACAATGGCCACGTTTGCCCCCTGTGACCCTGCTGGCCCCAGGTGACCCCTGGCCATGAGCTCAGGGGCAGCAGTGGGGGCTCGGCAGGCTCGTCTCCTCTCAGCCTTTGACTGACACCTCCTCCCCAAACAATCCCAAAGGGCTCTCCAGGAAAGCCTGGACCTGATGGAGACTCGGGTTGCTTGGGCCCAAAGGTGAGAACTGGGGTTTGGAGGGGCTGGTGGTGGTGCACAGCCCCCAGAGACCTGGGGGGATCCCATGGACCCAAGGGCTCCTCAGATCCCGTGGGATCACTGAGGAAGGGAGAGTGCCTGAGGAGTGGGGGTTTGCTGATTCTCTCTTTTGCCTGGCAGGGGCTGCCTGGGAAGCCTGGCTTGGAGGGGCCACAAGGACCTGTGGGCACCTATGTAAGTGATGGAGCTGCCCACGGAGGGGACACGGCGGTGGCCGGACTGGGAGGAGGCTGCAGCAGCCTCAGCTGGGCATCACCATCCTCCCAGGGCTCCTGCCTTTCCCTCAGCCACCTTCTCCCAAAAATCCAGAGATGCCAGGCATCCCCAGCTGCCTCCTAACCCCGAGCTCTTCCCAGGGCTATCCAGGACCTGCCGGAGACCGCGGGAGGTTGGGACGCAGGGGAGACAAGGTAGGGATGGGACACCCATTCCAGCACTGGAAGCATTTTTGGGATGAGTTTTGAACACAGTGGATGGGTTTGGAGATGTCCACAGTCTCCATCTGCCATGGTGGGAGGAGAACAGCTGGATCTGTGTCCCACAGCAGGTGAACCATTGACACTCCAGCACCTCCTCTGCCAGCACACCTCTGGATTGTTCTAAGAGGAACAATCAAACACTCTCTTGTTTTGTTGTGCTTTTTAAAGAGGTTTTTGCATTTAAACATACAAAGGAAAGGAAATCATTCTTGCCTCCTAACAGGGAGAAAGGGGAGCTCAAGGTCCACCAGGATTCCCAGGAAAAGCTGGCCCAAAGGTAAGCACTGTTTGCTGCTGTTCCGGGCAGCTCCAGCCCCCTGGAAAGCACCAAGCAAGTTCTCTGTGCTGGGCTGGGAATGGGGAAACCAGAAAAGCTTTGCCTTGGGGAACTTCTGCCAGTCTTACAGTTAAATTGGGAGGAGGCTCAGCCAGGGCTGTGTCACTGATGGTGCTCTTGTCCCCCAGGCCCTGCCAGGTCCCCCTGGTCCTCGTGGTGCTCCTGGCTCCCAGGTAGGGCTCTCCCTGCTCCCTGCATTCCTGGCTGCTCCGATCCCTCTGCATGGATGTGTGACCTGCAGCACATCCCCTGTGCTGCCTGCAGCCCAGATCCATCCCAAAGCCCTTTTTGGGAGCAGGCAGGACCCTGGTCCCACTCCCTGCTGGCTGGGCTCTGTCCTGGTGCAGCACCATTGATGTGGTCCCAGGACATGGGGATTTCTCTGAGCAGAGCCTCCCCCTGATCCCAATCCCCTGGTCCCCCGTTCCATGGACACACTGCTGAACATCCTTCTTATCCTTCTTTTCCCAGGGCAGAACAGGTGACCCAGGTCCTCGAGGGCTCCCAGGGCTGCCTGTAAGTGCAGAGCTGCACCTTGCTGGGCTGGGCTGATGTCCCACAGGGTGGACATCTGTAGGAACCCTGGTCACTGAGAATTTCAGACTTTGTGTGCTGCCAGGCACTGACCCCCAGGAGAACACTGCATGTGACCTGAGGCCGTGGAGAAGTCTTCCAAAATGGAATGACAGAACTGGGATTGTGGGTGTGGAGTTTGGATAGAAGTGTGTGATATCACAGGGTGGAAAACTTAGAGTTTAAAGTTTTAGGATATAGTAATATTTTTATATATAGCAAGATGGAGGTTTTAGGGCAGAGGCTGGTCCTTCTTCATGGGTTTAAGCAGTATTTTGTAATTAGATTAAAAAGTCCACATTGCGGGCCACAGGTGGTTGGTTATTAGGTTAAAAGTAAAAATAATTTAGGTGTCATTTCTTAATTAGACAGTTTATCCTTAAAAAACCTTGTAGAAAGAGAAATACAGTTCCATTTTTAATTTGTTAGAGTGAAGTGCTATAGAACTCAGTTTGTGAGACTACAGTATAGAAAAAAACTGATAAACATCTGAATCCAAACAAGAAATACTGTCTCACACATTTAACCCCAACCCTAGAGCAAATAGACCCCAAAAAACTCAACAGACATTGGTTGACTCCAGGGCATTTTCATCCCTGAGGTGGCTGTGGGGCAGGGAACACCCCAAACCCTGTGTGGTGACAAGTGGGGTGTGGGGACAGCAGTGTCCTACCCCTGCAGGGACGGGGCCTGGAGCAGGTGGCACCTTTGGACCCGAGGTGCCCAACAGCATCAGCCACGGGGCTTTCCTGCCTTACCCCTCCCAGAGCTGTGTCTGGGGGGCTAAGGGGCATTTGTGGCCTTGCAGGGTGCTCCTGGCACGAGAGGGCTGGATGGCATTCCCGGGAAGCCTGGCTCGGGCGGGGAGAGGGGCACTCCTGGAGCAGCTGGTGCTGCTGGCCCGCCTGGCTACCCGGTGAGTGCCTGGCTACCCTCCAGTGATCGTCTCAGGAGGGCAGGGATTGAGGATTTTGCTGCAGCAGCACCTCTGGGGAGCTCCCTGGAGCACCTGCAGGAAGGGAGGGAAAGGGAAGCTGTTGCAGGGGGCTTGAGGGGCTGGAGCCTGGGTTCCCTTCCCGTGGCCGTGTGTGGTGTGTCAGGACATCCCCGACCCTGCTCGGGAGCTGCAAAGGCTCTGAGCTCGGGCCAAGCCCCTCTGCTGATGTGGGGTGTTTGTTCTCAGGGCAGGGAAGGTCCAAATGGACGTGAAGGGCCTGCAGGGATGAGAGGAGAGAAGGTGAGGACAAAGGAGAGGATTTGGTTTTCCTGGGAGCTGCCCAGAGCCTCGGGCTTGCCCCACTGACCTCCCCAGGGCTGTGGGGGCCAGCACTGCTCCCAGTTTGGCCCCAGCCCTGTGGGATGGAGATTTACACCTCGGGGAGCTGCAGAGAGAGAGGCAGAGAACCTCCACGGCTGCTTGTCCTGATTCTGTGTCCTCTGCAGGGTGAGGTGGGAGATCCCGGGGGAGCCGGAGTCCGCGGGCTGGATGGGGAGCAGGTACAACACCTGGGACCCGTGTCCCCACCCTGATGGGGCTGCTCCAGCCTCCCCCTCCCCAGTTCCCTGCTCCAAGGATGAGAAAGGACGGGAGGAGGCTGCTGATCCTCAAAACGCCAGAAGGTTAAAGCTGGGTCCAGGAGCTGTGCTGGGGCTGGGCTTTTCTCTCCTCCACAGGGGCCACCAGGACCGCCGGGAGCAGAGGGTCAGCTGGGGCCCAAGGGTGAGCAGGTGGGTGCTGGGGGTGATGCTGAGGGTGGTGCTGGCCTCACCCCACTCCTGCAGGGTCACACAGGCACCTGAATCCGTGGGAGGTGTTTGAAACCCCCCCAGCATCCTCATGCCTGGGGAGTGACGTTGCTGGGCATGGCAGGGGGGGTCCCATAAGAAAACTGGGTTTTTCCCAGTATGGCTCAGGCTGGAAAAGACAGCCAAGAATCATCCTGGTCATCTTCATCCTGTCCAGGGAGAGGCAGGAACCTGTGGAGCTCCGGGCATCAGAGGGAGCCCTGGGGAGCCAGGGGACGAGGGGACAGAGGGGCCACCAGGACGGCCTGGGAAGCAAGGGAAGGAGGTACGTGTGGGATTGTCCCCACAGGGAACAGGAATGGGAATGGCAAAGGTGCTGCCTCTGGACCCTGCCCATGCCATGGCTGTGCCCCACAGAGCCTGGGGTGCTCCCATGGAACTGGGGCTTGATGCTTTGGGGTCCCCGTGCTGGGCAAGGTGTGCTCAGTGGTTTTGTCCCCTCTCACTTTTGGGGCAGGGGGGTCACAGCTGGGGCAGGGCGTCACAGCTGGGGCAGGGGGTCACAGCTGGGGTGATCTCCCAGCACAGGAGGTGAGGCTGTGCCTTACCCAGCATCGAAATTCCAGCCAGGGAGGGTGGAAAAGCCCATGGAAATCAAAGCCCAGCTTTTAACCCGCCCTGGGATGGGGCTGGGAGCAGCTGCTGTGTCTGATGTGGGCATTTCCCCCCGGGCAGGGTGACACTGGTGACACTGGAGACCCTGGCGAGCCAGGACTGCGGGGACGGAAGGTGAGGGGTGTCTCTAACTCTGTCCCTCTTTCCAGCACCTCGGGAACACCTCTGGCCTGCTCAACCTCTGCTGCTCCCCGGTGGGGACAGAGCAGGACAGGGGTGTCCCCATGGCTGAGGAGCAGCCCAGGGTGACATGCTCTCTGTGGCACTTGGCCAGATGGTGACACAGCTCACCTCCATGCAGAAGCTCATTCATTGCTGTTTCTTTTCCCTCTTTGTGATGACACTTGTCTCCAACCCTGAGCAGGGCAGTGCTGGCCCCAGGGGCCTTCCTGGAATTCCGGGTCCAGCAGCTGCCCCAGGTGAAGCTGGAGGGAAAGGCCAGAAGGGAGAGAAGGGCCGAGAAGGTTTGCTGGCAAGTACAGCTGGGGCTGGGCTGCCTCACCCTCCAGGTCCCCAGAGGCTGGCTGATGGGTGCCAAGGAGGGGACCCACCCCTGGTGGGAAACCTTGGGCTCTGGGAGCTGCAGAAATCCTACGAATTGTCCAGTCTCCATAATTAGGGAGTTTCACATCTCACAGGCGTGACACCAAAATTGGGTCTTGCTGGCACAAAGGGATGGTTTGGGTTTGTGGGGCAGTTTGGGGTGATGCTGCCTCCAGCCAAATCCCAGCCCCTGCCAGGCTGGGAACATGTCCCCTCTGTGTGCCAGGGCCAGGGCGGTGTCACCGGAGCTGCGGGACCTGCTGGAGCCACAGGATGGTTTGTAAGTCAGATCATGTCCCCTCTGCCCTTTCAACCTGCCAGGGAACATTTGTGTGACTGGGAGCACTGGGCAGGGCCCATCTCTGTCCCAGACCTGGTGAGGGGACATTTGTGTGACTGGGAGCACTGG
>VWZV01008310.1:671033-721412 GCA_013397155.1 Irena cyanogastra
GGGAGCGCTGGGCAGGGCCCATCTCTGTCCCAGACCTGCCAGGAGACATTTGTGTGACCAGGAGCACTGGCAGGGCTGAGTGACCCGGGCTCCTCTGCTTGTGCCCTGAACAGGGTGGGACAGGACTCCGAGGTCCTCCTGGGCTCGACGGTCCCGAGGGAGAGAAGGTACGGAGGGATGATGGCTCCAGCCCTCCATCTCTGGGTGAAACTCCCTCCTCTGGCCTCTTCCCAAGCTTTCCTGGTGGGAACGGGCTGGGACTGGCTGCATGGATGTCCTGGGCAGGCTGGTGACAGGGGACCTGCCATGGGACACCCCTTCTTCCCTTGTTGCCTGAGATGCAGAGCCAGCAAGGCAGGGAAGGGTTTTTTCCATGGACAGAGCTGTTTCCCCTCCTTTCCCAGGGAGATCCAGGGCCACGAGGTGTGGATGGACCTGCTGGGGCTGCAGGATTCGAGGTACTGATGCCTGGAATGTTGCAGAGCTGGGAATTGCCAAAGGTTTCCCCAGCCCTTCTCTATTTCCAGTACAACCCAAAGGATTTATTGCCCCTTCACTGGCCAAGTTAGGGAGCTCAGAAATGAGGAGGGTATTTAACACCTCACACCTCAGCACTGACTCCCTAAATCCCCAAACTCCCAGTACCTAAACCCCACAAATCAGACCCTTTCCAGCACCCAGTGAGGCTTCATGGAAAACCTGTTCCTCCTACTGAATCCTGTTCACTCCCACATGATTCCCAGTGCTGTCTTGGCCAGCTGAGCGTGGGATGTGGGACAGGATGCTCAAAGCCCCCACAGAGATGAAGGACACGGTGGTGAGGAGCTTTTTCTGAGCCCCCAATGTCCCCACAGGGACAGGCCGGAGATGACGGAGCGAAGGGAGATGCTGGCAAGCCCGGCCCTGTGGTGAGCACCCGCCCTGACCCCCAAAAGTTCCCTTGGGAAAGAGGTTTGGTGGCATTTTGGGATGTGTCTCGCCCTGGGGGCAGCTGCAAAGTGAGCTCAGCCAGCCTGGCTGTGGCTCCCAGCTCTGGGACTGAGTCACTGCTTCCTTGAATTTCCCACAGCTGAAGCTCCCTAAGGAATTTTAATAGAGCTGTTAAAAGCCAAGGTGCCAGGGCTGCTGCACAGGTAACACTGCTGCTGGAATCTGCCTGAGGCAGCTCCAGGGCTCTGGGTTGCCCCTCCTTGGAGCAGATCCACCGGTGTCTCTGTGGCTCTGGGAGCTGCCCAGTGCCTGGAACCCTTGAGGTGCCCCAGGATGGGGATTGTGGTCATGACAGGGAGCCCCAGGTGTGTTATGGATGCCCTGAGCTCAGCTGCAGGATAAATCCCATGTGCATCCCAGTTTTCCCACACTGCAGTGCTGCTCTGCCCGGGCAAGACATGCCCTTATGGAATCCCAGAGTCCCAGAACTGGGCTGGAAGAGACCTCAAAGCTCTTTGGGTTCCAAACACTTTCCACAGACCAGGCTGCTCCAAGCCTTTAGCTTGAGTGATTTGCTGGGAGAGGTCAGGCTCTGGAATAAACTCCAGGAGGATTTGCTGTGGAATAAACCCCAGGCAGATCTGCTGTGAAATAAACTCCAGGGGAATTTGCTGTGGAATAAATTCCAGGGGAAATTGCAGTGGAATAAACTCCAGGAGAGAATTTGCTGTGGAGTAAACTCCGGGGGGGGGTATTTTCTGTGGAATAAACCCCAGGGCAGAATTGCTGTGGAATAAACTCCAGGAGGGGATTTGCAGTGGAACAAACTCCAGGGGGATTTGCAGTGGAATAAACTCCAGGGGAATTTGCAGTGGAATAAACTCCAGGGGGATATTTGCAGTGGAATAAACTCCAGGGGGATATTTGCAGTGGAATAAACTCCAGGGGGATATTTGCTGTGGAATAAACTCCAGGGGAGTTTGCAGTGGAATGAACTCTGGGCAGATTTGCTGTGGAATAAACCCCAGGGGAATTTGCTGTGGAATAAACTCCAGGAGGGGATTTGCAGTGGAATAAACCCCAGGGTGATTTGCTGTGGAATAAACTCCAGGGGGATTTGCTGTGGAATAAACCCCAGGGTGATTTGCTGTGGAATAAACTCCAGGAGGGGATTTGCTGTGGAATAAACTGCAGGGGGATTTGCAGTGGAATAAACCCCAGGGGGATTTGCAGTGGAATAAACCCCAGGGGGATTTGCAAAGCTCAGTGCAGCTGAAGTCCCTCGAGGGGCGGCTGCCCGGGCCCTGCTGAGGATGGGGGTGAGCAGTGTCCCCATCTCTGTGCCCTGCAGGGCTCGCAGGGGGCTCGGGGACTGGCAGGTGCCCCTGGGCTCCGGGGCTGCACCGGGCACGAGGGAGCCAGAGGCGTGGTGGGCACCAAGGGACAGCCGGGCCGGCAGGTAATGCCTCTGTCCATGGGGACAGGCAGGGGACATCCTTGGCACAGCTCTCCCGGGGACAACAGCCCCAGCTGTGCCCTCCTGCCTTCCCCTGGTGCCAGCCTCATGTTTTGTCCCCACATGAACTCAGGGGACTCTTGGGCCACCGGGCGAAGCTGGAGCCGCCGGGCTGAGCGGCACCGAGGTGAGCGGGCTCCTCTCTGCCCCATTCCCTGCTCCAGCTTTTCCAGCCTCCCAGGTCTGTGTCCCTGTGACAGCCTGCCTGCGGTCTGGGTGGATAACCCAAAGTTTTGGATTTGCCTTCAATCCTGTTTTCCTTCTTAGGGCCCGGTGGGTGCAAAAGGGGAGCCAGGCGAGCCGGGAAGACCAGGACAAATGGTGAGGAGTGGGATGGAGTCGTGGTGGTTCTCCCTGAAAGAGGCTGCGGGATGCTGGCATCTCCTGAGTGTGCAAAAATCCAGTGCAGGCACCATCTCCTGCTCCTGCTGAACCCCCCCACAGCTCCCTTCTGCCTAGCCTGCTCCGGAGAGAGGGAAAACCCCAAAGGGAAGATTCCAGCTTAGAGCATCCTCCTGGGGGGCAAGGCAGGGAGGGAGGCCAGGAAGGGCATCCCTGGCAGAGCATCCTCACGGGGGGTTTCCTTCTCCTTTGGGATTTTAGGGGTCTCCTGGACAAGCTGGTCCTAAAGGACGGAAAGGCCGCAAAGGAGACAAGGTACCCCCAAGTCCTCCCCTGGGGCTGGCACCTGAGGGGGCATGGGGTGGGCAAGCCTGAGCTGGTCAATCCCACTGGGGACCATGGAGAGAAAACAGTGGGAATTGCCCAGGAGGATTTGTTTTTTCCCACCTGGCAAACACAGGATGCTCTCGGGCTGGTTTTTGGCTGAGGGGCTGGCAGATCCTGCCTCCAGCCTGGCTCAGGTGGCCCTGGGGGGCACAGGGGCTTCCCCAGCTCTTGGTGCCCATCTCCAGGATCCCCCAGTGCCTGCTGGGCTCTGTCCCCACCTCCTGCTCCCCAGTGCTGGGGTGTGGCTGAGCTGTTGCAGACCCACATCCCCCATCTCTTCTTCCCCCAGGGTGACGTGGGGCAGGAAGGGGACAAAGGGGTCCCAGGAGAAGCTGGCAGACGGGTAAGTGGCACTGCTGTCCCCACCAGGGTGGCAGAGAGCTGCTCCTTGGAGCCTGTGCAGGCTTTGCAGGGTGGTCCCAGTTTTCTGGGGACTCAGAATCCCTGGAGAGGGGATCCTGAGGGGCGAGGGGTGTCTGGATCAGTTTGGAGCTACCTGTGAGCTTTCATCTGTGCTCCCCAGGGCAAGCGAGGCAAGATGGGCCAGCAGCCCCCGCGGGGTCCCTGGGGACACAAGGTAGGTGGCTTTGTGAGGCTGCCTTGCCCCCCTGGCAGTTTGGGGGTGCTCCCACCTGCCTGAGCCCCGGGTAACCAAGGTAACCAAGGGCTCTGTCCCCCCAGAGCCTCCCAGCCCAACAGGGGCATCTCCCACACCCACAGCCTGCTCTCCCTGCCCTGGAGCATCACCCTGGGCACAGCCAGGCCTTCTCCCTTTGCATTTCAGGGCTACCCAGGTGACAAAGGACTCCCAGGACCTCAGGGACCCCAGGGACCCTATGTGAGTATCAGTGTGGGATTTTGGGGTGCTGGCTGCTCCCTGGCTGACCCCACTGTGTGACCCAGCTCTGCAGGGACCTCGAGCAGGGACCTGTTCAAAATGAGATGGGGGAAGTTTTCAAGTGGTTCATCCATCTCCTCCTGTCTTCTCTTCCCAAATTAACATCCCAGGAGGGTGTGTGCAGTCAGACAAATCACGTCATTCCCAAAATGTGGTTCTGGAGGCCAAATCCTTCTTTTAGGTATATGTCTGATGCCAGGCAGTGCTGAGCACTGGTGGGACTGTGCCCACCTTAGTAGAGAGCTGTCATGCCTGGAGGAACAAACTGCAAAGGACTCAAATATTTATTTTAATTACTAGAAATTGCTTTTTTCTCTGCTTAAAATTTAAAAAAAGCCCAAAAAGCTGGATATTCTCAGCCATCCAAGGCACCTCCAGTGCATTTTTAATGGGCTTTGCTGAGGGATTTTCCTGAAGGCAAAAATCAAAAAAACAATGAGAAAATGCCTCAAAGTTTCTAAAACTGCCTGAAATCCTCAGAATGCTCAAGTGTGGGGAGGGCCCTCCTTGCCAGGGGCTGCAAGGTGAGGCAGTTCCATGTTTCTCCCTTAGGGCATCCCGGGGCTGAAGGGCATCAAAGGAGACCCTGGACCAAAAGGACACAAGGTAGGGGACATGTGCCAGGCACAGCAGGGACGCTGGGCACAGGGTGGCATTTAATTTGCTGAATGCCATCCCTGATTCCCCTCTCTTTGAACCCTGATGGCTGCACCATCCTTCTCTGGGGGTTGGCCACCATGTCCCCAGGTAGTGGGAGATGGAACCGTTAGGTTTTCTCCCAAATCCAGTCCTTTTCCAGCTTTCCCATCCTCCTGGAGTTGCAAGCAGCAGTGTGGAGCCTTTTAATCCCTGCTCTCAGCACTGATGCTGGTGCAGCATGAGCTGAACCTCCCTTGTGCCATTCCTGATGGATCCTTGGCTGGAGAAGCCAAGCACATCCCATCCCATCCCATCCCAAACATTCCATCCCATCTCATCCCATGGATCCCATCCCATCCCATGGATCCCATCCCATTCCATCCCAAACATCCCATCCCATGGATCCCATCCCATCCCAACCCAAACATCCCATCCCATGGATCCCATCCCATCCCATCCCATGGATCCCATCCTATCCCATGGATCCCATCCCATCCCATCCCCAAGCAGTCCTTGGCGATGGGGAGCTGCTCAGAGCCTTCAGGAAAATGAAACCTTGGGAATCATTAAAACTTTAATTTATTCTGAGCTCAGTGAGCAGCTCCTGGGAGAGCAGGCAGAGGGGAGGCTCTGCTAGGATTTCCCCCCTGCTTCTGGTTTCAGCACCTCAAGAATCTTCTTTATTCTCTCCAAGTGCTTCCTGGCAACTTCCAAGGTTTTCCTGAGAGATATTTTAGTCTGGGATGATCCTTTCAGTTTGGAGCTGATCATCCTCCTGCTGCCTCTGTCCCCAGCAGTGTGGGTGCAGTGAATTCTATGGAATCAAAAGGAGGATGGGTGTTTGGGGGTCTTTGCTCCAGAAGTTTTGCAGCCAGCCATAACTGGGAATTTCCCCCCACACCGGTGTCCTGAGGGTTCTGTCCTTCCCTCTGCCACCAAAGCTCTCCCTGACTCTCTCCTAGGGTGAGAAAGGCAGCAAGGGTGACCTGGGCCAGCAAGGGGACGATGGCTTCAAGGTGTGTGACAGGCTTTGCTCTTTTCCTTCCCCCCTGGTCCCCTGTCACCCTGTGTTACATCCTGCCACATTTCCCAGGGCAAGCCAGGACCCCACGGTGTCCCTGGGAGGTCAGGACCCAAGGGAAAGCAGGTAAGGGCAGGGTGGAGAGGGATGTCAGTATCTGGGGTGAATTTCTTATTTTTCCATAAAAAATCTACCTGGGGGAGGGGCTGGGTTGTAGAAGGATGCAGGGCTGGGGGATGTCCTGTGCAGTGCCCTGAGCTCCTCTGTTGTCCTTGCAGGGTGACACTGGCCCCCCTGGCCCACAGGGACACCCTGGAATTCCTGGGACACCGGTGAGTCCTTCGCCCTCCCGCAGGTTTGGGGTTCACTCCTGGCCCCACAGGGATGCAGCTTTGATCCCACCCCTCATCCTGGTCTTGTCCTTTCCTTCCAGGGCTTGTCTGGACCCAAAGTAAGTAGTGGGGAGCAGCTGGGGCAGGATCAGCCCTGCCATGGGATCCCTTCCCTCCTTCCCACTCCAGGGGTGCAGGGGGGCCCGTGGGGATGCAGCTCAGCACAGCAGCATCTCCCCCTCGCTTTCCTTCCCTCCTCCACCTCCTCTTTGGCAGGGGCTGAGAGGCTTCCCGGGCCTGCCAGGCCCCAGGGGCACACCGGGGATGCCGGTAAGCGGAGCCACAAACGCCCCTCAGCCAAAATCTGGGTCCCTCAGTCCCCTGAACGTGGCAGTGAGGCCCTGCCACGCCATGCTGTCATTCCATGGGGATGTCCAGCTGCTGGCGCTGGTGCAGGAGCTGCTGAGGTGCTCATGGGCAGCAGCCAGTGCCAGCAGCAGTGCCATTGTCCCCCAGGGTCTGGCCGGCCCCCCTGGTCCCAGCGGGCCCGCACGGAACCTGTCCCAGGAGGAGCTGCAGGTGAGTGAGCCCTGACCAGGAGGGAAGGGGCTGTCAGCGATGCTGTCCCATGTCCTGCTGCTTCTGAGGTCCCCTGTACACCAGGACCAAGAAGATCCAGCTACTCCCTCTCCCCCCACGCTTGTCCTTGTCCTCTGCACGTGCCATCCCCTTCCTCGACACCTGCTGATGCTCCTGGTGGGGGCATCTATGGTCAGCTTGGTGATATCCCCTAATTTTTCTTTCAGCACCTCATTTATTCCTCCAAGCACCTGAATTACACCGTGGTCTGGGCTCTGCTGGACACCCTGAGCCGGGAGCTCCGAGCCCTTGTGGAGCATCCCAATGGCACCAAAACCAACCCAGCCACCACCTGCAAGGAGCTGCTGCTGGCTCACCCCGGCCTGCCCGACGGTACCAGGGCATGGGGGCCTCCCTGGACCTGGCCTGGCCTCCAGAGCCTGTGAAGGGACAGGCAGCTCTTTGAAATAGAGAGGGAATAAGGATTCTGGGGAATGAAGTCAGATGGGCTTCGTGGGCACCCCTGGAGAAACGGGCTGGCAGCCAGGCCCCCAGCTGGGGTGGGATGGCACTGTGTGGCACCCTCCCTGTGCCAAACCTGGGTGCCAGGGGCTCTCCTCTCCTCCCTCTAGGGCAATACTACATCGACCCCAACCAGGGCAGCCCCCAGGACGCGCTGCTGGCCTTCTGCAACTTCACAGCTGGGGGGGAGACCTGCATAGCCCCCGTCCACAACCAGGTACAGGGGGGCTTTTATGGGGCAGCTTCAGCCCCCAGGGACCCCTCAGGGTGGGCAGGGACAAGGTGCCCAGTCCCTTGCCATGGTGCCCAGTCCCTTGCTGGGGTGCCCACTGCCCTGGCAGGGAGCTGTTGGAGCACCCTGGAGTGAGGATCCTGGTCAAGGCGTGTGCCAGGCTGCAGGGACAGGCCACACACACAGGCTCTGTGCTGACTCCTTGTCCTGTCAGTGCCACTGTCCCCTGCTGGGACAGCGTGACAATTGTCCCTGCTCCCCTCAGGTCCCCATCAAGGCTTGGCTGAGCACCTACAGCTCTGAGAACACGTTTGAGTGGTTCAGCACCCTGCCCGGGGGCTTCCTGGTGAGTGCCTGGCTGGAACAGAGGTGACGTCGAGGCTCTCCGAGTGCCACCCTGCAGTGCTGGGACAGCACTCGGGTCCCCTGGCTGTGCACAGAGGGATGTGACACTCCTTCTGCGAGAACTCCAGTGCTCAACAGGCGGCTGCATCCTGCCAGGGTTTAGCTTTGTGGGGAGCACAGCCCCCTGAAGCAGCCCCCGCATCCCGGGGGATTTTCTGTCCCTGCAGCTGGAATACGCGGGGGCCAGCCCGGTGCAGCTCCGCTTCCTGCGCCTGCACAGCCACCGCGCCGCCCAGAAGGTCTCGTACTCCTGCCGAGCGGCCCCGCAGCGCGGCCGGCCCCAGCCCGACAGGGAAATCCGCTTCCTGACCGACTCCCGGGACCGCAGCTACGCAGCCAGCCTGCAGAGCTGCCCGGTGAGCCTGGCCCTGCGCAGCCTGTGTGCCTGGAGAAGCCTCCGGCATTCGGAGAGCCCTCCGGAGAGCGTTGGAACCCCGCAGTTTGGGATGGAGAGTGTGGATGAGGCTGCACGCGGGGATGGGGATGGAGAGCATCCACTGCCCAGGCCCAAGGAGCTTCCTGGTCCTGGGATGTGGCAAGGGATGGGGGGGGACATGGGGGACAGGGGGAGGTCACCACCCTGGAAAAGCCAGGAAGGGCTGGGGATGGAGACTGGCTCCAGGCCCTGAGCTGAGGGGTTTGGTGCCACTCAGCTGTCCCTGGTGGTCATTTCAGCTGGACAACGAGTCCTCCATCACCGACACCATCTTCCAGTTCAGCACGGAGGAGCTGTGGCTGCTGCCCCTGCGGGACCTGGCTGTCTTCCACAACGGCGACGCCTCGCACCACTTTGGTTTCACAGTCGGACCAGTTTGCTTCAGCTGAGAGTGGTGCCACCCAAACCGAGCCAGCCGGTTCTGTCCCCACCCGAGAGCCATCCCGATGGGGACAAGTGGGTGCTGGGGGTGGCACAGGGCTCCCACCTGCTCCCCAGAGCTGCTGGCTCTCTCCGAGCTCCCCGTTTGGAGCTGTGTAATGCCCTGGACTCCACTTCCTTCTGGAGCAGAGGAATATTGTTTACAAAAGTCATTTCTCTATAAATTATATATATATTATATATGTATATATTATATATGAGAAGGTGCTGATTTAATGACTGCTTGGGGGAGTTTCGTGTGATTATAATCGCTGGGAACTGTCTGTGAAGGAAAAAAACCCCAAGGAGCAAAACTAGTGCTGGCTTGGGAGAAGGGGAAGGAAAGGGGGTTTTCTTTGCCAGGGTCAAGTGCACAAATGGTTGGAGCCATTCCCCAGGACTGGGCTGGGAGGTGGCCCTGGTGAGCCTGGTGAGCCCAGTGTGGTGCTGCTCCAGCAGCTCCCTCCCAGCCAGGCCCCAAGTGCTGCAAAGGGGTGAAAATGTTAATCCCCCCTAATCCTGCCTCAGTTTTGAGTCTCCACCTCACTGAGAGGGATTTTAGTGGTGTAGAGTCAGTAGCACTGGGTGCCTTTGTGGGCATCTGCACCTGCTGGCACTTGGGGAAACTGAAGCAGGGGCAGCTCAGCACTGCCCGTTCCCAGGTGTCATGGGGATGGCTGGAATGTCCCAGCATGGAGAGAACATCTGTGTGCTCCTAGTCACAGCTGGAAGGAAAGTTCCCCTTTGTCCTGCCTGTCTGTAGGGAAAATAAAATCACAGAATCCTAAATGGTTTGGGTTGGAAGGGACCTCCAAGCCCATCTAGTGCCACCCTTGCCATTGCAGGGACACCTCCCACTGTCCCAGGCTGCTCCAGCCCCATCCAGCCTGGCCTTGGACACTGCCAGGGATCCAGGGGCAGCCCCAGCTGCTCTGGGCACCCTGTGCCAGGGCCTGCCCACCCTGCCAGGGAACAATTCCTAATTCCCAATATCCCATCCATCCCTGCCCTCTGGCAGTGGAAGCCATTCCCTGTGTCCTGTCCCTCCATCCCTTGTCCCCAGTCCCTCTCCAGCTCTCCTGGAGCCCCTTTAGGCCCTGGCAGGGGCTCTGAGCTCTCCCTGGAGCTGCCCTGGAGTTCTCCTCTCTAGGCTCAACACCCCCAAAAATCTTCCAGCATTTTTAGGGTGCAAACCCCGGGTGCCACCCGCGCTCCGGGTGCCAGGGGTGGGGGGAACCAGCAGGAAAACCCTGGGGCGCTTTAGATCAGCCCGGGAGCGGGATGGGGCTGCGAGCGAAGGGAAAGCGAAACGCGGGAGCGAAGGTGTCCCTGCCTGGGCTGTCCCCAGGGCCGGGGCTGCGGGGAGGAGGGGACACGCGTGGCACCGCCCCGGCCCGGCCCATGCCGCACTACAGCTCCCGGGGAGCCCCGCGCGGCCGCGACAGCGCCGCGACATCGGCGCGACAGCAGCGCCGCGACAGCGGGGACAGCCCGGGCCCCGCGCCCGCCGCCACCGCCACCGCCACCATGCAGGTGAGCCCCGGGACGGGACGGGCACGGCACGGCCGGTGCTGGGAGACCTTCCTGGAACCCTCTGAATCTCCCCGGAACCCCAGAAGTGCCCCCGGAACCCTGAGAATCCCCTCTGAAACCCCGGAAATTGCCCTGGAACCCTGAGAATCCCCTCTGAAACCCCGGAAATTGCCCTGGAACCCTGAGAATCCCCTCTGAAACCCCGGAAATTCCCCTGGAACCCTGAGAATCCCCTCTGAAACCCCGGAAATTGCCCTGGAACCCCGTGATTCCACCCTGGAACCCCTTAAACCTCCTCTGGAACCCCGTGAATCCACCCTGGAACCCCGTGATCCCCCCTGGGACAACATTAATCCCCCCCGGAAGCCCGTGAGTTCTCCTGGATCCCCTTAAATCCCCTCTGGAGCCCCGAGAATCCACTCTGGAACCCCTTAAATCTCCCTGGAACCCCATGAATCCTCCCCAGAACTCCTTAAATCTCCCTGGAACCCCATGAATCCTCCTCAGAACTCCTTAAATCTCCCTGGAACCCCATGAATCCTCCCCAGAACTCCTTAAATCTCCCTGGAACCCCATGAATCCTCCCCAGAACTCCTTAAATCTCCCTGGAATTGTCCAAGGCTGGTTTGGATGGAGCTTGGAGCCCCCTGGGATGGTGGAAGGTGTCCCTGCCTATGACAGGGGATGGGACAAGATGAGCTTTAGGATCCCTTCCCACCCAAACCATTCCATGGCTCTGTTTGATGTTTAAGGCTCCCAGCCCCCTGAAGCAGCAAGGCCTGGAGGGTGACACAGCCCCGAGGAGGATCCCAGTTTGGGGACACCCCCATGGGCAGTGTGTCCCCAGTGTGGGGACAGCTGGGACGCTGTGCTGTCCAGAGTGGGGTCAGGGTGCTGCAGGATGGCAGCTTTATCCCAAAGTGTGGGCTCAGACATCCCAGTTGGGCTGGAGCAGCAGGCTGGGATGCAGCCTGGCACTGCTCTGTGCAGCACCACTGGTTCTGCTAGGAATAATCCCAGAAGTGCAGCAGATCCAGCCCTAAATGCACAGATCCAGCCCTAAATGCACAGATCCAGCCCTAAATGTACAGATCCAGCCCTAAATACAGGGATCCAGCCCTGAATGCACAGATCCAGCCCTAAATGTACAGATCCAGCCCTAAATACAGGGATCCAGCCCTGAATGCACAGATCCAGCCCTGAATGCACAAATCCAGCCCTAAATGGACGGATCCAGCCCTAAATGCACAGATCCAGCCCTAAATGTACAGATCCAGCCCTAAATGCACGGATCCATCCCTAAATGTACAGCTCCAGCCCTAAATGTACAGACCCAGCCCAAAACATACAGCTCCAGCCCTAAATGCACAGCTCCAGCCCTGAATGCAGGTCGAGCACAGGAGGTTTCCCAACAGCTTTTTCCCAGTGTGAATTCCTGCGGGGGAGGAGCGGGCACAGCCTCACCTGGGTGCCTGCTCAATCCCTGCTGCGTGGGCAGCTGGGAGAGGACAGGATCCCCTCCCTCTGAGCAACATCCCTGAGCCTGGGACATCTCCCTGGCAGCGGTGGCTCGTCCCTGTTGGGAGGAATGCAGGGATTTTTAGGATTTTGCCCTCTTGACCTTCACCCACCAAGAAATCTCTCTGTGATGTCGCTGTAGGAGAGGAGCTGTTGGCTCAAGGAGCACCATTTTGGTGTCACACCCACCCAAAAACATGTGGCTCCACCCCAGGCTGGGGCAGCAAAGGAATCTTCTGGATCTCTGCCCAAGGAAGGGGTGGAATCACCATCCCTGGAATTGTTCAAAAAACATAGAGAGGTGGCACTTGGGGACAAGGTTTAATGGAGGCCTTGGCAGTGCTGGGTTAATGTTTGGATTTCATCACCTTAGAGGGCTTTTCCAAAGTTAATGACTTTGATTCTGCCCATCACTTCTGTCCCCCATCCCTAAAACAGTCATCTGCTCCTTCCACCACCTGTGGGTGAAGGCTGTGAAGAAGAAATAGCTTCATTTAAAGGCTAATTATCATTAATCTGTGGCCAAAGGAGGCTTAAAAGGGTGAGCCAATTATATGTGCTAATGTGCTTTGGGTAATGAGGGCTGTAATTGGAGCCAGGCTGTGGCCTGAACACCCACGGGGTATTGGATGGTATTTCTGGCTGAGGCTGGTCCTGCTCCTGTCAGTCACCTCTGCTGGTGTTGGAAAAGCAGGAAAAAGCAGCCAGACATGGATCCAAACACAGATCCATGCAGGACAGGAGCAGCCATGACTCCACAAACACCTCCTAGGGAGATTCACCAAAGGGAGCACGAAAAACCCATGGAAATTCCACCTTTTGAGCAAGATGTGGCAGCTGGGTATGAGCTCTGCAGCTGATGTTACACAAGAGCAATTCCTGCTCCTCCTGTTTCAGCAGGCTGAAGGAGGAGGGGTGGTGCCTCTGTAGGTCCTGGCAGTGTTGGGATTGATGCTGCTCTGCCAGGGAGGCACCCCTGGACCTGGCCCCCATCGTTGGGTGGTCACACCTGTGGCTCTGGGTGCCTTGGTGGTTGAGGTTTTGGGTGTCCTGGCAGTGCAGGAGGTTTCTCTGCCCTGGGAGGCAGAGGGGAGCAGAGGCTCTGCCCACCAGCTTCCCCTCAGCCTCCACCTGTCCCCGGGGACCTTCCCTCCTCAAATCCACGTGGATGAAGTCCTGCATTCATCTCAGGGTAAGCTGGCTTTTTGTCACAGGCCAGACAGGCACAGGAGCTGCTGCTGGGGGTGAAATTGTCCTGCCGGAAGTCATGGGGAGAGTCCAACCCAGTCAGCATGACTGTGATTGTCCGTGCAAGTTCCTCTTCCCGTTTCAGAGCTGGGGAAAACTTGCACCATTTGGTGAATCCCCAGATGAGCATCCCAGGGTGGGGGTGCAGGGACCTGCTGGCAGTGTGGGCACCATCACCCCGAGGGGCTCCAGCACTGCCCCTTCCCTGGCCTCTTTTCCAGATGACCTTCTACTTCTCGGACACAGCCGTGCTGCTGTTTGACTTCTGGAATGTCCACAGCCCCACAGGTAAGCTGCCAGCACTGGGACATCCATCCATCCCTGTTCTTCCATCCATCCATCCATCCATCCCTGTTCTTCCTTCCGTCCATCCATCCCTGTCCCTCCATCCATCCTTTCATCCCCAGCCCTCCCTCTCTCTCTCCCTCCATCCTTGTCCCTCCCACAGGTAGGCTGCCAGCACTGGGCCATCCATCCGTCCATCCATCCGTCCATCCATCCCTTTGTCTCCATCCATCCATCCATCCATCCATCCATCCATCCATCCATCCCTCCCTTTGTCTCCATCCATCCATCCATCCATCCATCCATCCCTGTTCATCCATCCTTTCATCCCTCCATCCCTCCACCCACTCCCTGCAGAGCAGTGTGGGCTCCTGGAGCAGTTTTTGGCAGGACCTGTCCCTCCCTGCTGAGCTGTGCTGTGCCCTGGGCATGCCCCAGGCGGGGGTTGATCCTCCCAAGGCAGGAGCAGCAAGCAGGGAGCTGTGTGAAGCCCCCCAGATCACTCAGGAATGGCTCAGCTTCCCGCTTTCACGCTTCTTTCTGTTTTTATTATTCTCCCAACATCATATTTTAGCTCCCATGTTTTTTGTGGAGTCGATGCAAAGCTGTGTATTTGTTTCACAGCAGCTCTAGGACAAGAGGGCACAGCCTTAAGCTGAGCCAGGAGAAGCTTAGGCTGGACATTAGGAAAAATTTCTTCACAGAGAGAGCATTGGAAGGGGCTGCCCAGGGAGATGGTGGAGTCACTGTCCTTGGAGGTGTTTAAGGAAGGACTGGATGGGGCACTCGGTGCCATGGTCCAGGTGACAAGGTGGCATTGGGTGAGGTCACAGGTTGGGCTTGATGATCTCAAAGGGCTTTTCCAACCCAATTCTGTGAATTAAAAAGCTGAATACACCATTCCCTGACATTTAACAGCCCTGCTGCGCAACCTCAGTGCCAGGAGCCCTCCGCTTCGCCCCATGGATATTCCCCAAGGCCCCGTTTGGGAGCCGGGCCCTGCTGTGCCCCTGTCACCCCCCAGGCTGTCCCCGTGCACGGGCAGTGTCGGGATGTCTCTCCTGCAGGGATGGTGCTCTCGGTGCTGGTGATCCTGCTGCTCTCCGTGCTCTACGAGGCTGTGAAGATGGGCAAGGCCGTGCTGCTGCGGCGGGCGCTGCTGGCCCTGCCCCGCAGCCTCAGCCAGGAGAACCTGACCGAGCCACAGGAGGGGGACAGCGGCCCCACGCAGGGCAGGTACCACAGGGACCCCCTGGCACCCACCTGGCAGCTCAGGGATGGCTCTATGGCCCCACGGCCAGCACAGAGGGGAGGAGGGCTGTGAGGAGGAGGAGTTGTAGGCTCCCAGGGAAGGGAGGTGTGTACAGCCTGGGGAGGTGGCTCCAGGGGCAGCCCAGCCCCTCCAGATCCTCTGGGAGATGTCCAGGGTGGTGGCTAGAGGCTCATGTTCTCCTCCAGGAGCTGCTGTGGGTGCAGGAGGCTCCTACTGGTTTGGGGATGGGCACAAGCAGCAACTCAGTCCCCACAAGCCTGGCCCTGGCGGTTCCTTCCTTTGGAGCCAAGGCCTGGATTTTTCCTCTTGTATTTCATCCCAGATCATTCCTGAGGCTGCTTACTGCCAGCCTTACTGATTTTGGAGCAGGATTTCCCCGAGCTGCTGTTTTCAGCCCCCAGCCCTCTCCCTGTTGCCCAAACCCCCTCTGGCCACTCCAGGCTCCTGGTGGGAGGTGATTCCAGCTGTCCCAGCCTCTCATTGATGGCATTTCCCATCTCCTTCCCCAGGTGGTTTTGGTTCCACGTGGGCCAGACGCTGTTCCACGTGCTGCAGGTGGTGCTGGGCTATATGGTGATGCTGGCTGTCATGTCCTACAACGCCTGGATCTTCCTGGGGGCCATCGTGGGCTCCACCCTGGGCTACTTCATGGTGTACCCCCTGCTGGGCCGGGGCTAGAGCTCCCCGCGGTGGTGGCACACGTGTCCCACCTCCTGCTCTTTGTCTGGAATAGCTGCCGTCAGTTTTGCTGGGTCTTTGTCCCTGTGCTCTGTGGAACGCAGAACCCCAAGGACTTGCTGGGGGCCCTCGGGGCTGGCCCTGCTCTGGGGACAGGGAGCCCCATGGCCAGCACTCCCCATGGCCAGCACTCACCACGCTGCCACTAGCCTCGGCTGGTGGCCGTCCCCCGGCTCTCAGGGACCTTTGTCCGGGTGATGACAGCGGGGGGGTGCTGGCATTTCCTCCCCTCCCTGCTTTCTGAGGAGGTTCATCCTGGCTAGAACGGGAACCATCTGGTGACTTGCCAAGGGAGGGGACAAGCTGGGGACAGGGACCCCTGCCCTCCTGCCCAGAGCTGCCCTGCACCAAGTCCCTCTTCACACAGTGCCTTTGGGGACACTGGGGGGTCCTGCCACCCCCACCCCGCTCCCGCGCAGCGTTTCAGGGATGGGGCTGGAGCAGCCCCTGAGCCCCTGGTGTGGCTGTGTCAGGGGCAAATGCTGCTCCAGGTGCCTCTTGCTGCTTTCTCAGGACACCCCTTTTAATAAAATCATCTCAGCTCCGCTCCTGGTTTGTGTCACTGCCGGGTGGGCTCAGGATGTGACACCCCTGGGTCACAGTGGGACTGGGGATCCCCAGCCCTACCCAGGGAGGCGGTTCAGGAGTAAGGAGAGTCTCCTCTGGCTTTAAATAAAGCTTTTCCATTTTATTAATTATTATAAGCATATCTTTAAACATTTGTATAACTTTCTTTATAAAATATCCTGGAAGAGACAGGTTTGAAGTTCACAGAGAAAGGCACTTTGAGGGGGGCCTCCCAAGGCACTTTGGGGACCCCCTGAGTGGGTTAGGCTGGGCACCCCTCTTCTGAGGCAGGAACGGTGGCACCTAAGCACAGGTGGGTGTTGGGCTGTGGTCCCTGCTCCAGGTGTCACACCCAGGAGTCCTGCAGACCCCCAGCACCTCCAGGGCTTTGGGCATCACTGTGTGGGGGCTGCAGCAGTCCTGTCCCCATGACAGATGGGGTGGGGGGGTCAGCAAACCCCTGCTCTTTGCTCAGCCATCACAGCAGATGCCAAAATCTGCAAAGCTGGAGAAAGCATCCATGGAAGGTGCTAGGAGATCTGGAGGGCAAGGGCTGGAATGTCTCCACTGCACAGTGAGCTGAGCCTGGAATTATCCCAGTCCTGCCAGGCACAGCTGGGACTCGGCGTGAGTGCTACCTTCCCCTAGAGACTGAACTCTGAACTTAAAATAGCTCCTAGAATAGCTCCTAAGGGTGAGGATGGCTGGGGGTGGGCGCTGGGTGCTGTGAGCCCAGCCTGGGTACCAGGAGCCCAGCCTGGACGCTGTGAGCCGAGTCTGAGTACCAGGTTACCAGGAGCCCAACCCGGATGCTGTGAGCCTGGCCTGGGCACCAGCAGCCCACACCTGTCCCAGCGCTCTCCCCCTCAGCAGTGGCTCAAGCCCCTCAGCGTTGCTGTCCCTGTCGTGTCCCTGTTTGCTATCCTGTTTTCCATCAGCCCCTGCTCCCACTGGTGCTCCTGGAGTCAGCCAGGGGGGGTGGCAGTGGGGAGGCTCCCAGGGAACCCCCCCGGGTGGGATGGCAGTGGGCAGGCTCCCAGGGAACATCCCGGATTGGGGCAGGGACAACCCCGGGGACAGCAGGGATTGTCCCACACACCCACCCTCAGCAGGGCTAGTGCCAGCCCCCCCAGCAGCCCCAGGCACTGGTGTGGGGGCAGATAAAGCTCTTCAGTAAAGCATCTCCTCAGTAGAAAAGAAAATAAGGCAGAAGAAGGACAGAGCAGAGCGTAGGGGATGCCCCATGCCAGACTGGGGCCACCCCAGTCTGACCCAGTGGGGGCGGTGGCTGTGGGCAGCCCCCAGGGCAGCGGGACCCCCGTTAGGCAGTAAGGTCTCGGTGTCCCCATCCCCTCCCTCTCCCGCAGTGCTGCTCTCCATCCCGGGGGTCCTGGCCCCCTCCCCAGCCCCAGTGTCCCTGGGGCCAGTCCATGGCAGGGCCTGGGGCTAGAACTCAGTCTGCACCCCCTCACCGCTCTCTGTGGTGCCCCCGGGCTGCGGGGGGCTGCGCTCCCCGTGCTCGCCCGTCTCGTTGTCACTGTGCTGGTGACACGCTGCTGGTGGGCTCTGGGCTCCGGGTGGTGCTGCTGTGACATGGGGCACCTTGGCCTCTGCTGGGACATCGCCTCCAGGGCTGGGTGGTGCTGCTGTGGCATGGGGCATGCTGGACACTGATGGGGGGTCAGCTCTGGGCACAGGGGACGCTGGCACGGATGATCGTGGTGTGACCTGTGGCACCTCAGCCTCTGATAGGACATCAGCTCTGGGCACAGGTGATGCCAGCACATATGATCTTGGTGTGGCATGTGGCACCTCAGCCCTTAATGGAACATCAGCTCCAGACACGGGGGAAGCTGGCACAGATGATCTTGGTGTGGCATGTGGCACCTCGGCCTCTGATGGGGCATCAGCTCTGGGCACAGGCGATGCTGGTGCAGGACGCTGTCTCCCAGTCCCTGATGGGACCTCTGCTCCAGGGACAGGTGACGATGCTGGTGTGGCACACTGTCCCCCTGATGACACCTCCGCTCCAGGCACGGGCGGTGCTGGTGCAGCCCGGCGCGTCCCAGCTCCTGATGGGACCTCAGCTCCAGGGACAGGTGATGATGCTGGTGTGACACGTTCTCTCCCAGCCCCTGAGGGGACCTCTGCTCCAGGGACAGGTGACGATGCTGGTGTGACACGTTCTCTCCCAGTTCCTGATGGGACCTCAGCTCCAGGGACAGGTGATGATGCTGGTGTGACACGTTCTCTCCCAGCTCCTGAAGGGATCTCAGCTCCAGGTGCTGGTGATGCCACACAGTGCACCCCGTCCCCATCACTGGCTGGACCTTGCTGTGTGACATCCCCGGGGACAGCCCCTGCCAGCAGCGCCCCCTCCTCGTTGGCACCACTGGCGTCGGTGCCGTTCATCAGCCGCGGCTCCGCCCCGGCGCCGTCCCCGAGGCTCTCCTGGGCCGGTGCCTCCCGGATCTCCTTCACCGCATCCGAGGGGCTCGGGGGCACCCCGGGATGTGCCTCCTCTGGCTCCCGTGGCTCGGGGGAGCCGGGCTGCAGCAGCGCCTCGGCCCCGTAGGGCAGGGCCCCCTCGTCGTCCTGGATGACCGACACCACCTGCTTGGCCCTGCGGCGCCGCTCGGCCGCCGGCTCGGCCTCGGGCTGCCCGGTGTACTCCTCGCTCCAGTCGATGGCCGGGCCCTCTCCCAGCAGGTGCAGGTTGGGATCGCTGTTGTGCATCACCATGCTGTCCCTGTACAGGTTGTGCTTCCGCTGCACGGCCGCCTCCTTCACAGCTGGGGACAGGGAGGGACAGGTCAGGGGGGTTCCGGGCACCGCCGGGCTGGGGCACCTCGCCCAGTCCTCCCCGCGGGTGATGGGAGAGGGGTCGGCTGGGCATGGGGTCAGCATCCCACCCACTGCTCAGCTCTGCCAGTGGGGAAGCCAGGTGGGAAAGCAGCCTCCAGCACCTTGCACGGGGTCACCCCTCCTTAGAGTCTCCAGCACCCTGCACAGGGTCACCCCTCCTTACAGACTCCCCAGTACCCTGCATGGGGTCACTCCACCTCATATAGCCCCAAGCTGATCCCCTGAATGTGATCACCCCTCCTCAGAGACCCCCCAGCACCCTACAGAAGGTCATCCCCTCCTCATACAGCCCCCAGCACCCTACATGGGATCATCCCTCCTTGTACAGCCCCCAGCTGGCTCTTCATGGGAACACTCCTCCTTATCCAGCCCCTGTCATAGGGTGACCCCCTTCCTGTACAGCCCCCAAAATCCTGCAGAGGGTCGCCCCCTCCTCACATAGCTCCCAGCACCCTGCAGAGGGTCACCCCCTCCTCATAGAGGTGCCACAGGACCCTACCTTGCATGATGTCTTTCATCACTGACTGCAGCACCACCTCCTCATAGGTGTTCTCCACCAGGATGAAGCTGGCAAAGTCCTCAAATATCAGCTCCTGGAACTTTGCTAATTCCTGCCAGAGGAGAGGTGGCTCAGCCCAGCAGGTTGAGGGGAATGGATGCTCCAGCCCCTCCAGGGGATGGACGGTCCTTCCCCACACCCCAAACTTTCCCCTCTTACCCCCTTGCAGGTGGGTGCCAGCTTTTTCAGCAGGAAGGGGATGGTGATCTGCAGCAGGGCCTCCCTGAAGAACTTCTTCCTCACGGTGCTGCTGTCATAGTCAAATTTCTGCAGGGTGAGAGGGTGCCCCAGGTCACCCAGGGCTGTGGGTTGGCAGCCCCCTGCCCAAGGGCACAAACCCTGAGATTTACCCCCCAGCCCATTCGCACAGGCGTGAACAGACCCCTCTGGCCTCTTGTCCCTCTCTTCAGCTGTTTCCCAGTGTTTCTGAACCCGGGTAACAGCCAGCTCTTCCACTGTTGGCTGCAGGAGGGTTTGGGGGCCAGTCTGAACCCTGAGGGCCTTTTACAGCTGTGGTCAGAGGGGATCTGGCTCCTCCAGGTGATTTCCCACCTGCCTGCCCCCAGCAAAATCCATGAAACCCCCAAAAGACTTTTGTTGAAATAGAGCTAGCCTCTCCCCTGGCCAAGGAACAGGGCCTCCAAAGGCCCCCAAAGGCCATCAAAGGCCTGACCCCCTGCCTCACCTTGAGCACCCTCTCGAGGATGCGCTGGATGGACTTGCACAGGTCGTCCTTGCCGTGCAGCTTGCCCAGCTCCTGGTGCAGCAGTGTCTCGAAGGTGTACACGGCATCGTCCATTTGCTGCAACCAGGGACACATGGTCAGCGTGGGGGGCACCCAAAGGGTGGGCAGGGGGCTCTTGGGGCACTGTCACACCCAGATCAGCCTTAGCACAGAACCCCAACTGGTTTGGGGTGGAAGAGACCCTAAAATCATCCAGTGCCACCCCCTGCCATGGACAGGGACACCTCCCACTACCCCAGGTTGTTCCAAGCCCCATCCAACCTGGCCTTGGACACTTGCAAGGATCCAGGGGCACCCACAGCTGCTCTGGGCACCCTGTGACAGGGCCTCTTCCCCCTCACAGGGAAGAATTCCTCCCCAGTATCCAACAGGCAAAGAGCCTTCACTCTGCAGAAATCTCTGACCTCCCTATGTGGCATCCACAGCCCTCACCCCGAGGATCAAGGGTGTTGGAAGAGGAGGCTGCTCAAAGCTGGTGTTGCACCCCCTCATCCTCCTACACCCCACGCCAGGTTAGGCTGGATCACACCTCAGAACTGGCTTATTGCCCTTGCTGGTGCCAGTGGGCTCAGTGCCAAAGGGGCAGCTCTGCTGGGATGCCCAAGCCCACCGTGGACTCCAGACCAAAGGGGCTCCATCATCCACCCCTCAAGACAGCCTGGACCAGCCTGGGCTCCCCAAACCTCTGTTCCCAGCCCAGGGGGACAGGGGAGGACCCTGGTCCCCATCCCACCTGTCTCATGTGGATCTGGGCCCTCTGCTTGAAGACGGACGTGCTGGAGACATCGAATCGCTGCTGAAGACCCTCCAGTTTCAGCTGGTCCATCTTCTCATAACATGACTGCATCTTCACAGGGTGGAAGGCCAGGTGGGAGAGCTTCTCCATGTACTGGGGACAAAGCCAAGCTCAGCCTCTCCACGTACTCAGGGCAGGGACATTCCACCCCACACGGGTGGAATCTCCTCAGCCTAGGGTCTCCCAGTGCTGTCCACACTGGGGGTGGAAGCAGGACTGGCCCTGTCACCCCTAAGCTGGCAAGGAGCACCCCCAGGTCTCACCTCCACCAGCTTCTCCAGGCCGCCCTCGTTGACGACGTTCATGTTCATGTCGGTCACCTCCTTGAAGAACACCTCCCGCACCTCGGCGAAGCCCTGGCTCGTGGGGGTCATCAGGGCCTCCAGGATGGAGGAGATGTAGGGCTGGACGTGGTTACGGACACACACCTCTGCCTTGGGCAGGACAAAGGCTGGGAAAGAGCAGGGATAAGGATGGTGAGGCTCCTCTGTCCTTCCAGCCCTTCACATCACATCCTAAAGCCAGTCCAGGGAGGAGCTGCCCTTGCTCCCAAACCCCTCCAGGAGGAGTCTCCTCCTTTCACGACAACACAAGGAACTCCTGTAGAGTGCCCCTGGTCTGTACTGAACCCACTCCTGCCCCACTGCCATGCCAGCAGGGTGACTGCCCACCTTGTCTCCGACCTCCTGGGACAATGCCAGTGAGGACATGCACCCCCCAAAAGGTGCTGCATCCCAGGAACTGCTGCACTCCAGGAGCCATGGGCACGCCCACACATCCCAGGGCATCCCTGCAGGGCTGTACCTCGGATCTTGCTGGCCAGGTGCTCCTTGGAGGTGATGATCTGGTCCATGTCCGTGCGGATGGTGCTCTCCAGCTGCGGCCGCTCCTGCTCACACCTGGCCACTGCTGCGTCGTAGTGTGTCTTGGCCAGCTCATAGACCATCCTATAGACAGCATCCGACACCTGGGGGCACAGGTGGGGATCAGAGATGCCCTCACACCTCCAGCTGCAACCCCAATCATCACCTGCAGCACCAGCTGGCTGAAGGACCTGCTGAGACATCCCCTGTGCCCTGACAGGACCCTTCCCCACAGCCTGCCAGGGGTTTCCACACCAGGGACGCCCCAGCTGGGTGAGATGGAGCTCCTGCAGTGCAGAAACTCCTTCCAAATGGTGCTGGAGGGGCAGAGAGGTGAGTACTGCCTCCATCAGGCAGCCTGCCCCAGGCAGAGCTGGGGATGCTGCATGCCCAAGAATGCTGCAGGTCTGGAAATGCTGCAGGTCTGGGGATGCTCCAGGTCTGGGGATATTGGTGGTCCAGGGATAGTGGTGATTCAGGGATAGTGGTGATCCAGGGATAGTGGTGATTCAGGGATAGTGGTGATCCAGGGATAGTGGTGGTCCAAGCAGGAGAGCTCCAGATCATCCTGAAATCTGTTCCCTGCCCTGTTCACCCTCCCTGGAGTTGCAGAGCCAACCTCTTGAGCAGGATGGAGCCGCTCGCCGAGGCTTCACGCTCACTTTGCTGCCAAAGGCTGCGATTTTGGGGCAGGCGGGCCTGGCAGGATGCAGAGCCCTCCCTCTCCTCCCTCCCCCGGGCTTCCCAGCCACCGCAGCTACTGGAAAAGCAGCGTTTGTGTGTTTTCAAGCCGCTCAAGTGGCCCATTACGAGCCTGGTGGTAATTATCGGGGTTTAAGGTTTTAACAGGCAGTTCTTAAGAGCCCTCAGTCTTTCGCAAGGGTTTGGGCTGGATTTAGCCCGCGCTGCTCTAAAAATGGCTCGCTAAATTTAGCCGGGACGGCCTTCGCTGCGGGGCTGGGCTTCCTCCTGTTTGCTTCCCTGGCCCCAGGGACGCGGCAGGCGGGGCCGGGCAGGGCTGGGGCACAGAAGGAGCTTTAAAAAGGCACTCTGGAGAAAGGACGGATTCTTCGGAAGGGGCCGGGAGAAGGGGGCACCGAAGGCGGTGGGCACCGAGCCCAGCGGGGAAGGGAGGCCCCCGAGCAGGGTGTGCGGGCAGGGGGAGGGCAGGCGGTGGGGACCCTCGGCAGCCCCAGCCCCACACCTGGATCCAGGTCCGCTGGCGCTCCGGGGCCTTGCCCTTCAGCCGGGGGCCGATGGTGCTCCTCAGCTCGGGGAGCAGCTCCTCCATCACCAGGTTGCTCAGGACCTGTGGAGGCAGGAGGGTTTTGGGGAGCCTGCTCAGCCCGCAGAGCCGTGGCAGCCCGGTGCGGGGTGCGGGTGCTCGCCTGGGTCTCGTTGCCGCAGAGCATGTCCCAGGTGCCGTACTGCTCCTTGGACTGCCGGTACATGCGGATGGCGTCCGTGAAGGCCGGAGCCTCCACCTTGGAGTCCTCCGAGATCCCTGCGGAGGGGACACCAGTGAGCGGCCTGGAACTGGGGATGAGGGGCTCCCCAGCATCCCCAGCCCACCTTTGTGTGGTTCCCCCACACCCTGGGGCCCGAGCAAGCCCCAGAGCTGTCACCAGGATTGGGGATCCTGTCCCAAGCCATGTCCCTGACAGAGTGGGGGGCAGCAGGGGTTGGGGGGCTCCTGCTATGTCCAGAGTGATCCCCTCCAGAGCCACCCTGAGGGCAGGGAGGCACTCGGGAGCAGGGGCTGGGTAGGACGGGGGCTCAGTGACCCCCAAATGGTAAATGGGACATGGGGGCTCAGTGAGTTCCAAAGGCACAGCAGGAGCAGGGGCTCACCAGGATGGGGGTTCAGTGACCCCCAACACCACACGGCACCCCGTGAGCCCCCAGCACTGTGGGATGGGCCAGCTGTGGGCGCTGGGGGAAGAGGGGCCCTGCAGGGAGCAGCGTGGCTTGGAAGGAAGAGGAAAGTGGCCAGGAGGCCTCAGGAGTGACTCAGGGCTGGGCTGTCCCCGGTGAGTCACTGCAGCACAAGGGGGCTCAGGTGTCACCCCCACCCTGCCACAGCACCAGCAGGAGGAGGGACAGGGCTGGGAGCCTCCAGAGCGAGAAGGAGATGGGGACTGTCCATGTCCCATGCGTGTCCCTGCCTTGTCCCAGCTCTCTGGGCTGTGCAGGTCACTGCCAGACAGGGAAACACCCCTGGGAGAGAACCCTCCACCCCCAGCTTCCGGAGGAGGGGATCAGGATGGGATCTGAGTCAGGGTGACCCTGCTGGGAGGCTCCAGGGGATCATCCCTGCAGTGCCGACACGTCCCACAGCACCTGGCAGGGCTGGGGACATGGCCAGGTGTCCAAGAGGGACAGCCCAGGGCAGTGAGCAGATCTCTCCCGGTGCATACAGACTTTTCTAAGGTGATTACAATTAACTCCAAGCCTAAGCAGCTTTTGCTAAGGGGCAGCTTAATAGTCAGGAAAAAAAAAAACAAACCACTGAGAAAGTAAAATCTGTTCCTTTCTCAGTCTTTGGTGGGAGCCAGAGCTGGGCTGAGCTTCCAAGAGTTGGAGATGCTCCATCCACAGCACCCAGGAGCTCAGATCCCCTCCCAGGTGGGACAACTTCTCACCTGCTGTCCCTGTGGGGCCTGGGGCAGGATTTGCCTCCAAAGAACCTTCCCAAGGTCACTCACTCCCCCTGAGCCTGGGGACATCCCTGAGTCTGTCCCCAGCCTTGTGCCCTGTCCAGGCAGGGCTGGTACAAGAAGCCCTCGTGCCACTTGACAGGGCAAACTTAATGAGTTTCCTTCATCAATGTGTGCTTTAGGGCCTGGAGGGACAGGACACAGGGAATGGCTTCCACTGCCAGAGGGCAGGGATGGATGGGATATTGGGAATTAGGAATTGTTCCCTGAGAGGGTGGGCAGGCCCTGGCACAGGTGCCCAGAGCAGCTGTGGCTGCCCCTGGATCCCTGGCAGTGCCCAAGGCCAGGCTGGACAGGGCTGGGAGCAGCCTGGGACAGTGGGAGGTGTCCCTGCCCATGGCAGGGGTGGCACTGGATGGGCTTTAAGGTCCCTTTTAACTCAAACCATCCTGCAACAAAGGGCAGGAGCCCTCGGGGTGGGCACTGCCCAGCCCCAGGTGACACCAGACTGGACAAGGGACAATTTTGGAGCAGCCAGGGGCTCCAGGGACATCCATGTGAGGAACAGAGCTGCACATCCCCACTCCTTACAGAGGAGCTGCTGTTACACAAACACAGTCTGAGAAAGCGAGCTGAAAATTCCCACACGAATCACAACCAGAGGCAGAAACAGAGCCTCTAATTTAGGGGGGAAAAAAAACCAACCTAAACTGCTTTACAACAACAAAAGAGCCTTCATGGAATATGAAACAGGATCCTGGAGCTCCCAGGAGCA
The DNA here is from genome assembly GCA_013397155.1 of Irena cyanogastra. Taxonomy (NCBI): domain Eukaryota; kingdom Metazoa; phylum Chordata; class Aves; order Passeriformes; family Irenidae; genus Irena; species Irena cyanogastra. The sequence goes on from VWZV01008310.1 coordinate 696,115, forward strand.
GAGAGGGGCAGGAAGAACAATGTCACAGACAAATCCGGGCTGCAGGAATGCAGAAGCGCCGGCACCGAGCCCTCCTTGGCCACTGCCCACTTGGGAAGGCTTTTCTATCACATGCTGAGGAGGAGAGGGAGGAAAGGATTTTCTGGCACAGCCATGGCTGGCAGAGGGGGTGCTGGAGGGGCTCGCACCTCCCGTGTCCCACAGCAGCACCCAGCAGGTGGGAGGGGAATTAGAGATAAAAATGGGAGGTATGTTAGCAGGAGATCCATTCCTCTTTTATCCAGAGCTGGGTTTGCTCACAGCTGCTGGTCCAGCCAGCACGGGGGGTTCTGGGGTGCTGAGCTCACCCAGAAATGACCCTCAGGGGGATGAGGGGTCACAGCACCCAGCCCCACACAAAGGAGGGGGCTCATTCAGCCCATTGAGGTCAGAGACCCCCAGCACAAAATAAAAAGAGCAGTTTTTCAGGAGATTTAATCCAACATGGGAGGATGAAACCTCAGTGAAACCCAGGCTCCAGATCCCACCCTATTACAGCAGCTGTGGCAAAACTGAGGCAAATTTGAGGCTACTCAGAGTTCCTAGAAATGAAAGAAGCATTTAGAAACTGGGCAGCATCTAAAACTCCCACTAAAACACCTGAATCTGAGCAGGTTTCAGCTCTGGCACCGCCTTCCTCAGGAAATTTCTCACCATCCCAAGCATGGTCAGGACTTGGGGCTCAGCCCAGGAGTGCCCAGGCCACAGCAAAGCAGGAAAATCGTGTTTTCCTGCCAGAGTATCACTGACGTGGGAGGCAGGTCCTGCCTCCACCCAGCTGCACAGCCCTGCACCCCCTGCCCACAGCCCTGCACTCCCTGCCCACAGCCCTGCACTCCCTGCCCACAGCCCTGCACCCCCTGCCCACAGCCCTGCACTCCCTGCCCACAGCCCTGTACCCCCTGTACCCAGCCCTGTACCCAGCCCTGCACCCCCTGCCCACAGCCCCGACAGCCCTCGGGAGGGGTTTGGTGACTTTAATTAACAAATATTTTCTCCTTCAGGGTGGGAAACAGGCATCAGGGCAGCTCTGGAGCCAGGCTCTGTGCTGACTCTTGGAAATACTTCCTGGGCAGGTATCCTCATGGGCAGAGGATGGAGCTGGGCACGGGGGTGCTCCAGGGAGCTGGGGGTGATGCTGGCATTGATGAGATGCTCAGTCATGGAATCCCAGACTGGTTTGGGTTGGAAGGGACCTTAAAATCATCCTGTTCCACCTCCTGCCATGGACAGGGACATGTCCCACTATCCCAGGGTGCTTCCAGCCTGGCCTTGGGCACTGCCAGGGATCCAGGGGCAGCCACAGCTGCTCTGGGCACCCTGTGCCAGGGCCTGCCCACCCTCACAGGGAACAATTCCTAATTCCCAATATCCCATCCATCCCTGCCCTCTGGCAGTGGAAGCCATTCTCTGTGTCCTGTCCCTCCATCCCTTGTCCCCAGTCCCTCTCCAGCTCTCCTGGAGCCCCTTTAGGCACTGGAAGGATCTCCCCAGATCCTTCCCTTCTCCTTACTCAACAACTCCCACCCAACTCCTCCTCATGAGCTCCAAACCACCTCCTCTACCCAAAAGCCCAGCCTGGCCTGTGCAGGGTCCCTCTGTGGAGCAGGAGGAGCAGGTGTGTCCCCAGGTGTCACTCACCGTTGTTGCAGTGCCGCACGCAGTCCTGGAACACCGCCCGCCACTTCTCCTGCTCCTTGCCCGTCATCACACAGAAATAATAGTGCCTGGCATAGGGGTGCCACAGGATCAGCGGGAAATCCGTGGGGCACTTCAGCATGGGAGACTGCCCCGATTTCGGTGTCACACCTGCGGGAAAGCATGGGTGGCTTGACGGGGCCCTTCAGCTCCTTCCCATGGTCTGTGCTGGGAGTTGTTCCAAAAAAAAAAGCCAAAAGAGCCTCATTTTCCCAAAAAGGAGATCAGAATGAAAATTGAGAAGTAAAATTAAAAGTATTTTAAAATCATGTGGTTCTCATGGAGACATGGACACATTTTCCTTTTTTCTTTTTTTCCTTTTTTCATTCCTTCCTTCCTTCCTTCCTTCCTTCCTTCCTTCCTTCCTTCCTTCCTTCCTTCCTTTTCCTTCCTTTCCTTCCTTCCTTTTCTAGAAGGTTCCCAGAGATAGAACACCCCAAAATCACCCTTTTCTGAAGGCCCTTAGGGATGCTACACCCCAAACTCACCCTTTCCAGTAGGTTGCTAGAGATGCTACACCCCAAACCTACCCTATCTAGAAGGTCTTTATGGATGCTACACCCCAAACCCACCTTTTCCAGATGGTCCTCAGGAATGCTACACCCCAAAATCACCCTTTTCTGAAGGTTCCCAAGGATACAACACCCCACAATCACCCGTTTCTGAAGGCCCTCAGGGATCACACCCCTCAATCCCACCCAAAGGTCCCCAAGGGCTGCCCAGCAGCACAAGGGCCCTCACCAGGCAGGCTGTTGTTGACCAGCTCCAGGTACTGCTCCACGGAGGTGAGGATCTTGTAGCCAGCACTGTTGACCAGCACCCGGGGCGGCAGCTCCCGCTCATAGGCCTGAGCAGGAGAAATGGTCGTGGATGGGGTGTCCCCTGGGGAATGACCCCACTGGAGATGGGTGAAAGGGGGATTGTCCTCACCAGTTTGTTCTCGTAGAGCACCAGCCCATAGTTGTGTGGCACCACGCAGAAGCGGTTCCTCCACTTCTTGTTCTCCTCGATGTACTGGAAGATGTTGCCTGAGTAGATGACGTGGTCCTCCAGTGGAACCTGCAGGGAAGGGACAGGCACAGGGGATCAGGGAGGGGACAGCTCTGCCCTGGGGAGCTCAGCGAGATCCATCCATGGTGCTCTGGGTGGGTGTTTCTTCTCTAGGGCCGTGCTGCATTACCTCCCATGACATTGCAAATTTTGGTGCCTGAATTGGTGCATCTGGGCAATGTTTTGAGGGGCACCACAGGCACAGCCCTAGAAAAGCTCTGAGGGGTGGCTTATCCAGCATGTGGTGACACCTCTGGTGACACCTCTGCCCCTGGCATCTCCCTTCTGGGACACACCAAGCTCAGCCGAGCCACTCCAGCTCCCCTGGCTGAGTGGAAGGTTGGAGCAGAGCTCTCCAGCCCCAGCTACTGCAATTTCCCTGCCTGGGGGCAGGGGCAGGATGTGTGCCACTGCTGCCAGAAGGTCCTGCTGGGGCATCTGCAGGTGGCAAGCCCTACCCAGCAGGGCTCCAGATGGGACAGGGCAGAGGAAAAGCAGGAAGCCACCCCACAGTTGATGCTCTGCTGTTCTGGACTTCGCTGGGACCAGTGACAGCTTTCTTAAACTAGGAGAGATTTTGAGTGGATTTTGGGAAGGGATTGTTCCCTGTGAGGGTGGCCAGGCCCTGGCATAGGAAGTATCCAAGCCCAGGTTGGACAGGACTTGGAGCAGCCTGGGACAGTGGAAGATGTCCCTGCCCATGGCAGTAGGTGGCACTGGATGGTTTTAAGGTCCCTTCCAACCCAAACCATCCCAAGATTCCATGACAGGATTCCATGACAGGAACAGGCCAAGGCCACCCCGTGCCCTCCCAGCTGTGCAGCCCCTCCCCAGCTCTCCAGCACCTTTTGGCCAGCAGCGTTTACACCATCCCAGACACAGCCTGCCTGAGGGAGCCAAGAATTTGTCCCAGGAATTTTTATGATCCCAGGAACATAAACAAGAGCTGAGAGCTCTCGTGACGGCTGGAGCGTGTGGCAGCTGCCTCTTCCGCCGTGGCCACCCACCCTCCTCCATGGTGGCCACCAGGAGGGACCAGCTTGGGCTTGGATCCCACCCTGCCCTAGCAGCAGGACCTTTCTGGAGGAGCTTTCCCCACTCTTCTCCCTGCTCTGCCCTTCTCCTGGCTCACAGGAACCTCTCTGCCTTCCCCAAGCCCTGACCACACACGCCCTGGGGCTGGGGGAGGTCTGACAGCAGCTTGGCTGCTCCTCACTGCTCCTCACTGCTTCCCAAAGCCTTTGGACAAGGGAAAAGAAAGCCCAAAGCAAGCCCTGCAGGGCTGGGGGCCAGCAGGAGAAATGAGAACCCAAACCCCAAGGCCACCAACAGGGATAGGGACAGAAAGGAGGTGCCAGCTCTGGGGAGCCCCCAGCAGTGACTCATCCAAGGGGAATGAGCTCCCCTAAACAGGCTCCAAAAGCTCTGCCCAGGGCAGACAGCTGGACAGACTGGCTGCTGATGGAATAAAACCCAGGCTGAGCCCTGACACGGCTCTGGGGACCCTGGAGAGCCACTGGCACCCTGGGAGCCCCTCTTCGCTGTCCCCTCCTCACACACCCTCCCCACCCCAGGGAGGCACCTGGGGGGCTCCTCCCAGCTCCAGCAAATATTTGGGACAGGCAGGTGTGTGCCAAACTGTGGGGCTGGGCAGGGAGGGGCCGGGGAGCCCCTGGGCTGCCCAAATCCCTGTCACAGGGCCGGGGGCAGAGGATGTCAGGGATGATTTTTCAGAAGCTCTGGATTGTTGGAGAGACCAAAGGCAGATGTGTTTATTCCATATTCTCATTGCTGTTGTATCTTGCTGGTGTTTCAGGTGCTTGAATCATCCTTCACACCCCATTCCTGCTGTCCCTCTCTGCCCAGGAGGGCCACCAGTGTCACCCCTGGTGTCACTGCTCACAAAAAAAAAGGGAATAAATAAAGAACATCTAAAAAATCCCAAGTGCCACATCCCAGCTGAGGCCAGGCAGGATGACGCCCTCCATCCTTGTGCCATCCACAACTTTTTGGGGCATGTTTGGGGGCACAAAGTGCAGCTGGAGATGCTCATCCCTCACTGTTGAGGTGTTTGGAGTATTGGGATATGTCCCAGTGGCACTGCCAGGACCCTGGGAGGGGCTGAGTAGCACATGGGACATGTCCCAGTGGCACTGCTGTGTCCCTGGGAAGAGCTGGGCAGCACATGGGACATGTCCCAGTGGCACTGCTGTGTCCCTGGGAGGAGCTGGGCAGCACATGGGACATGTCCCAGTGGCACTGCTGTGTCCCTGGGAGGAGCTGGGCAGCAGACAGGACACTGAGCAGGAGGAATTCCTATTTATACATGGGGTTTTTCCTAGACTTGCAGTGTCCCTGACCTCCCGACCCCACTGCTGTCCCTCAGACATTCCTGGGCTGCTTGCTGGAGCTTTTTGGATGAAGCAACCAACCTGGGGATGGAGGCACCTCCGGGGGGGCTGAAGGCATCCCAGGAACCCAAGGGTGCTGAGGACTCCAAGCCCAGGAACCTCCACTCCTTTGTTTTTTCTAACACACCCAGCAGCCAGGCAGGTCCCCAAGGGGATGGGGCACGTCCTGGTGCCTGGGCAAGGTGTCACCTCCATGGGTGGGTCAGGGACACGGCCTCTGTGAGCGCCCAGGGCTTGAGGCTGAGCTCAGGGAGGCATTTCCTAAATTCTAGAACAGAGCCACCCCTTCAAGCCCCAGACAAAAGCAGGAGCCTGTGGCCATATGCAATCACATCTCTTCCTGCTTTCAAGGACAGCAGCTCCACCAACCTGGCCAGGCAGGACCCCAAGGAAACCATCCCAGGGAGGTCCCCAAGCCATGGCAGCTTGTGAGCAGCCCCACCTGAGGTGCCTCTGCCTTAGGAGGGGGAGGGAAAGAGGGGAAGGCAGGGTCCCCTGCAGGAGCCACAGCCACAACTCCCATCCCTTTGGCCAGGTCTAGGAGACATGCAGCTGCTGCAGATCAGACTCGGAGCCACCTCTGGGGTCACCTGCCAGGGGTTTCCTGTTCCCCCCGAGGAATTTGCCCAGGTGGGAGCAGCACTCACACCCAGGAGCTGGAGGACCCTGCCTGGCACGTCTGCTCAGGGCTCTCTGGGCACTGTGGGGTCCCTGAGCTCCTGCCAGCCCTGGCACTGTGCACAGACATGCACAGCCAGCCTTACCCTGCTGTGTGCTCCTCCATGGGGTGGGGAAGAACCATCCCAGGCAGCTCCAGAGCACAGAGTGCCCCAGGGCCGGGCTGGGCCAGGAACACAGCGCCACATTCCAGCCAGCAGGCTGGGACAGGGAGGAGGAACGAGAGCCCACGGCCACCAGCAGGGACGGGGACAGAAAGGAGGTGCCAGCTCTGGGGAGCCCCCAGCAGTGACTCATCCAAGGGGAATGAGTCCCCTAACCTGGCTCCAGAAGCAGTTCCCGGGCCGGGGCTGGGCCTTACCTTGCGGTGCAGCAGCTGGGCCTGCGGGCCCCCGGCGCCCTCGATCTCATAGCGGACGCTGTTGAAGAGAGCTACTCCAAACTGCTCCCTGTAGCACCGGCAGAACTCGCCCAGCACCTTCCCCGTCCTCTCTGCAACGGGACAGCAGAGCCACGTCAGGCACGGGCTGGGTTTGGGGTCGGAACCCCTCAGAACCCACCCAGACCCCTCCCCAGTCACCCTCCTGCCTGCTGGAACATGCAAGGATCACGGCAGAACCCGCTGCCTTCTGCCCTCCCTGTGCGGCCCAGGGCCTACAGGGTCAGGATGATCAGGGCTGATTCAGGGTCAGGATGATCTCTTTTTTTGGCCTTTCACATTAATTTCATGGATTCCTCTCCCCGGCAGGAAATTCCTGACATTGAGCTGATTCCGGCAGTGCCGGTGCCGGGGCTTCCTGTGCCTTGTGCAGCTCCTGGCCCTGCTCCGGCCACCTCAGCTGGCTGAGACTGGGGACAGCCCCCCATTCCCCAGCCCAAACATCACTGACACCCCCTGACCCCGCTGTGCCCCCACAAGGGCCATCCCACAAAGGGGCTCCCAGCCCTGCAGCTCGTGGTGCAGCAGGGTTGGGATTAGGGTTGGGGTGAGGGGAAAGGACAGCCTGGACCCCCCCACACTCACCCTTGTGAGGCAGGAACCTCCACCAGGACCCCAAACTCCAATCTGGGATGAGTCCCTCCATCCCACAGGCAGCCCCTTCCCCAGCACCCCTCAATGCAGGAGGCACACTGCAAACCCACCCCCAGCAGCAGGGACGGGGCTTTGCCAGCCCCAATGTGGCCAGAGGAGCCCCTTGGGCACCCTGACCCACCCAGCACCCTCCCCGCCCCTGCTCCAGACCCCACACAGGGGTCCCACACCAAAACCCCATCCTGAAGCATCCCAAGGCTGGAGAAACAACTCCCTTGTGAGCTGTTTTGGCACACGGGGCCTCGACTTTGAACTCCCCAGTCAACTTTGCCCCAGAGCCTGTGAAAAATGAAGAATTTGAGTCTCCTCCAACAATTTCTGACAGCTCAGGCTTTGCTAGAGTGCTGGCGATGGGCGCGGGGAGGACGGATCCTGGCTCTGCATCCCAGAGCTGGAGCCAGCACGATGCTGGGGGCACGAACCCAGACAAAACAGCCCCCACGCCGGCTCGGCACAGCCTGGCAGCAGGCAAAATCTCCAGCAGGAGCCAGCCCGGGGCCGTGCTGGCAGCCAAGGCAGCACAAGGAGCAGCTTCGCTGCAGGGTGCTGCAAATCTCCACGGGATGAGCACCTCCAGAGGAAAATGCTGCCCGAGGAGGGATAAACCCATCTCTGAGGAGATGCCAGCATTGCCAGCCATGGGAGCAAACTGCAGACCAGCAGCACGCTGTGCCAGGGTGAAACCCCCGAAAATTTAACAAATTCAGAGCAAAGGATGAGATGCCCCAGCTCATCCCAGCACAGCAATTCCTCAGCTGGGTTTTGGCCTGCTCTCCTGGCCTGCTCTCCTGGCCTCCACACAGCACCACTGTTGCAATTCCCGGCTCCCAAGCTGTGTGATTTTGGCCAGGGCTCTGGGCAGCCATGCAGACAGCTGAGGTTTAAAAGGGCATTTTGAGGTTTCATTTCCTTTCAGTCCATGGGAAAAAAGGAGCCCCCACTCCCCGGGCAGGCTTAGTCACTCATTCTTCCCTGATTAACAGCAGGGCCAATTAGGAGGGTTTAAGTAAATGGAAAAGCAAAAGTCAATTATTTGCAGGGGTTGGAACAAGACTTGCAGTCAAACATCTGAGGTGACTAAATCTCCCCGGGCTCAGCAGGACTCTCCAGGATGCCGAGGGGATGCTGGGGGCCACTGATGCTCCCTGCCTGGTAGCCCTGGTGGCAAGCCCAGGGCAGCAAGAGGGACAGGGACCTCTGAAGAGGTGACATAAGAGTGTCACAGCCAGTGGTGAGCTGTGCCTGAGCAGAGGGTGGGTGCCCACGCTGCCGATGCCAGAGGGTGCCTGACCCCTCACATCCGGATGCCCTGGCAGGGCTGATGTGTCACACTCAGGAACTGCCTCAGCCACCCACTGGCCCCTTCACCAGGCTGAGCTGGGGGCTGTGGGGAGCATTCCCTGCCAGCACAACGGAGCACTGAGCGCTACACCGAGCATTCTGTGCTCCAGCTCCACGGCCAAAGCCACCCACGAGTGGCTGTCCCTCCATGAGCAGCTTTGGCCGCACATCCAGCCAAGAGCTGGAGGGCTCTGGGGACAGGGGACACAGCCCCCTAGATTGTCACCTGTCCTCAGACCCCTCTGTCACGGCAGAGGGAAGGGACCCCCGCAGCCAACGCCACCCTGGGTGTGGGCTCAGACACCCACAAAGCACTCTGGCAAACAGGAGCACCTGCAGGGACCTCCCAGGGCCGGGTGTCCCCAGGCAGCCACCCACAGGGCTTTCCCAATGCCCTGTTTGCTCTGGGACCAGCGCCCACACCCTCCCCCTGCCACCACCCCGTCCCTGGCACACCCAGAGGGCGGCTGGGCTGGCACAGGCCCTGGCACGTCGCGCTGGCTCCCGCCTCCTGGCAGGGGGAAGCCGCTGTGGGGTTCCAAGAGCAGCGGCAGCACCAACGCCCGGCTCAGCAGGATCCCTGTGTCAGCAGCTCTGGTCACAGAGCTCCTCTGTCCCCAGCCCCCAGCTCCCCTCCTGCCTCTCGGTGACTCAGGCACACGTGGTGGCTCCAGCAGGAGGGACATGAAGGGACTGCACAGCCGGGAGGGCACAGAGAGGGCTCTGGGCACCCAAACCCCGAGCCAGGCTGGATGCGGGGCGGGATGCTGGCAGCAAGGACAGGGTTCAGCCAGGCCACAGCAGCTCCCAGCCACACTCAGCCCTCCCTGCCAAGTCCCCGGGACCCCCACACCCTGCTGGCATCACCCAGCCAGCCTGTGCTGTGGCCAGAGCAGGACACGGGGACAGAGCAGGGCAGCACAGGTTTGTCCCTGTCCCGGGTGACGCCCGAGGACTGCAGAGCCCAAGGCTCTTGTGGCTGAAACCAGCCGGGAGAGGAGGCTCCTCTCCTGCCCATGCCCTTGACCGGTTGTGCCACCACAGCTGTCACCCAGCCCAGGGTGACAGGCAGGGCCATGGCCAGGGCACAGCCCTGGAGCAGTCGGTGCCCCAAGGGCAGGTACAGCCCTCAGTGCTCAGAGGTCACGGCCCGGCCAGGGCAGCCCTGGCTGGGTCTTGGTCCCTCTGAGCCAGGGCAGGAGGTGGATTTTGCCTTCAGGATTCCAAAGGCAAACTGTCCAAGCTGGTCCAGCAGCCTGCACTGGCTGTGTCCTGCCCTTGGAAGCATCTCCAGCACCCTAATCAGCTCCACACACGGAATCACGGATTGTTCTGGGCTGGAAGGGACCTTAAACGTCATCTCCTTCCATCCCCTGCCATGGGCAGAGACACCTCCCACTGTCCCAGGCTGCTCCAAGCCCTGTCCAGCCTGGCCTTGGGCACTGCCAGGGATCCAGGGGCAGCCACAGCTTCTCTGTGCCAGCACCTCATCACCTCACAAGGAACAATTCCTTCCCAATATCCCATCCTAACCCCACTCTCTGCCAAACTGAAGCCATTGTCCCTTGTCCTGTCCCTCCATGCCTTGTCCCCAGTCCCTCTCCAGCTCTCCTGGAGCCCCTTTAGGCCCTGGCAGGGGCTCTGAGCTCTCCCTGGAGCCTTCTCCTCTCCAGGTGAGCACCCCCAGCTCTGCCAGCCTGGCTCCAGAACAGAGAGGCTCCAAACCTGGGAGCATCTCAGAGGCTTCCTCTGGGCTCTGTCCGACACAGACACATCCCGAGGCAGCAGCCAGCTCTGATCCTGACCTCCCATCAGACCAGAGCCAGCCCCAGCTCTGAGAGGTGGGGGAAAAGCAATCCATGAGCTGCAGGTCTGATCCAGAGCCCTGACCTCCTGGAGCCCAGCCCCAGCCTTGCTCTTCCCTCCAGCTGCTGCATGCATTCACCACAGTGGGAAGAGCAGAGCCCCAGGAATCGACCCCAGAGCCCCAGGCTCACTGAGAGCCCTTCCAGCACCAGCATGTGTCCAGAGCTTGTTTTCCTCACTGCCCTTGAGATCATGTGAAAACGGGAGTGCTGCTGGAAATTACCCAGACCCTGGGCAGACCAGTCAGCAGATCCAGCCATGGGGAGGTCAGTCCTGCACAGGTTTGCTCCAAAATTCCCTTGTCCTTCCTTCACCTCCTCATTCTTGCTCAGTTCAACATACCCAGGACCTACAGGGGTATCAGGGGATGTCCCTGGTGGGACAGAGCCAGATGGGGACAGGGACGTGGCTCAGCCCAGATGTGTCCCCAGGGCTTGGGGGCTGCTCCCAAAGGCAGTAGGAGCAGAGCTCTGGGGCTGAGGGGCTGCAGCAGCACAGGCACACTCATCAGCAGGGAATCAGGGAATGGTTTGGGTTGGAAGGACCTTACAGCTCATCCAGTGCCACCTCCTGCCAGCCGAGCCACACCTTCCACTGTCCCAGGTTTCTCCAAGCCTGTCCAGCCTGGCCATGGGCACTTCCAGGGGCAGCCACAGCTGCTCTGGGCACCCTGTGTCAGAGCTCGCCCACCTCACAGGGAAGGATTTCTTCCCTATTTAACACTTAATTTCCCTTCTTTCAGTTTGAAGCCATTCCCCCTTGTCCTGTCACTACAATTCCTGATTGTCCCTCTCTGTCTTCCTTGTGGCCCCTTCAGAGGTCCTGTGGAGACCTCCCAGGCCCTTCTCTTCTCCAACATGCACACCCAGAGCCATGTGTTCACACACCCCCTCGGAGGGGCTGCAGGCCAGCAGCTGGCAAACCCCAGTGGGAACTTGTGCATCCTGCTCCAAGCCCACATCCCGTTTGGCACCCACAGTCCTCACATGTTCACTGCCCTTCACATCTGAGCAGGGGGTGAGGTGCCTGTGGAATCCCAGCCCTCCGCAGAAGGCCCCTGGGATGATGTAAAGTCATGGAATCATGGAATAATAGATTGGTTTGGGTTGAAAGGGACCTCAAAGCTCATCCCATTCCAACCCCTGCCACAAGCAGAGACACCTTCCACTGTCCCAGGAGTGGAGTGACAGCAGGAGCTGGAGCAGGGTGCCCAAACCCCTGTGCCTTACGCCAGGCAGGGAATTTTCCTCTTGGTCCAGAAAAAAATAAGAAAAACAAAAAGGCCAAACCAGCTCGTTCAAGCAGAACCCCTGGGCTGGGGGGGGGGCAGGGCCTGGCCTGGCTCCTCTCCCAGCCCTGTGGGACAGCCGGGGTCAGGCCAGCTCCCCCAGCCCCACGCAGTGTCCCGTGTCCCCCTGCCAGCTCAGCCAGGGGGTGACAGGGGGGATGTGCCTGCAGGGCAGTGCAGGAGCAGACACGGGGGGGCCATGTCCTCACACCCCTTTGCAGGGGCTCCCAGCCCTGGGGACAGTCCCTCTGTGCCGTGGTGGTGGTGGCCCGTGACGTGGTGGGACAGGTGACCCGTGGGCAGTGTGTGCTGGCCTGGCCAGCTTGCCAAGGCTGCTGGGGGAGGAGTTAATTACTAATTTAGCCCGTAAATGATTAGTGAGTGGGGGCAGGCTGCTGGGGGGAGCGCAGGCTCCCAGTAGCCTCAGAGCAGTGGCACTGACAGGGATAAGCACCACGGTGGCATTGACAGGGACAGCGATGGCCTGGATGGCTCTTCCAGCAAGGGAAACAAAGCCACTGCAGGGAGGCCGATGCCACTGCTTGTCCCCAGGTCACCCCTGTCAGTGGGGTGCTCCAGCCAGCCCTCTCTGCTGCCTGCTCCAGGCACACCCAGGGCTGTTCCCACTGTCCCTTGGCCATCTTCCCACATCCCAAATCCTGGCATTATACAGACAGGGTGTGTGGGCATGCCCGTGAGGGCACTGCACAGCGAGGATGGGGGGCATAGGATGCCATGGATGAGGTGGCCAGAGCACCCCACAAGCCCTGAGCAGCACCCAGACATGAGGACCCATGGCCAGGGGCCGTCCAGGCTCATCCCAGACTCATCCCAGCTGGAATTTGGGAAAGCCTGACAGGGGGAGATGGCTCCAGGCAGGCTGAGCAGCAGCAGTGCAGTGACAACCAGCACAAGGGACAGTGCCACTGTCGATGGGGCACAGGAATCCTGCAGAGCCAACAGGGACACCCAAAGGGTTAAGCCCCAGCCGGCAGTTTAGGGTTTCGGGAATTTGAATGTGAGCTCATTTCCACCCAGAAACACCAACTCCTTCACAGGGGCCTGACTCAGCCCGGCTGAGCATCCAGAGGAGATGCCAGCACTGGGGGAAGTTGGGCACCAGTTCCTCACCGCGGGCACTGGGACAGAGAAGGGGCTGGAGGAGGTTTTGTTCCTGACCACAGCCAAGCCCAGGGCTGACCAGCAGCTCTCCGTATTCCCCCTCTCATACAAACCAGGAGAGGCTGGAACAGGGAAAGCAAAGTGGGGAGAGCGAAAACTGGGAGGGTTTGCCCTCTGACCTCCTTGAAGCCAAATGCACCCTTCACCCAAACCCACCCAGGGTGCTCCGGCTCTGGGCTGCTGTCAGGATTGGGACTGAGCCGGACTGGGACAAGGGGAACAGAGGTTGCTCTGATGCCAGGCACTGCTCAGCACTGGGCAGCACTGCCAGGCTCCAGCACCACTCCAAAATCCATTGGGAATATATTCAGAATTGAAAATATTGCCCGAAACCAGCTCAGAAGGGCGGTGGGGGTGGGAAGGGAGCACACGGTGCCTGCTCTGCTCGGGAGCAGCCTCTGCGCTGTGACTCAGCCGCGCTGGGAAGGGTGGGCTGAGCAGCAGGAAGGGATGAGGCAGCGGAGCCTCGCCGGAGAAACCAGCTGGGGCCAGGCCTGAACCGGTTGATCCTCTCTCGCCGTGCCCGTGCCGTGCCGGGCTCTGCCCCCGGATGAGTCAGAAGCGCCCGTGGTGCCAGCGCAGGGCTGGGGCACCCGCCGGGGACACGGCTGTCCCAGAGGTGCCCCCATCCCCGGCACCCTGCGGTGTCCCCCCGGCCAGCTGGGACCCCGGGGGTGCTCCCAGGGCTCTGTGCCCACCCTGCAGCACGCAGCCCATGTGGCAGCGCCTCGCCCTGCTTGCACAACGCCGCTGCCCTCCCAGCCCAACCCCACCTGCCAGCACACGGCCGCTCTCCCGTGGGTGGCCCTGCGAGGCTCCGGAGCCAACCACGGGATCCACGGGGCTGAAAATGAAGCAGCACATTCCGCAGCAGCTCCTCAACCTCTGAACAGCTGAAAAACACTGAGAAAACCACTCTGAGGCAAGTTTGACACACCTTCTGCTGCTTCTTTGGACACCACTGCTGCTGCTGCTCCCTAGTCTCACCCATGAGCCGGGCTCAGCCCCGCACCAGCTCCTCTCCGTGGCTCGGGTCACACCCGGCCCGGCAGGACAGGGATTAGTGGCCGGCTACGTGCCGGCGGGTGTTTTCCCGTGCCGTGGATGCCGGTGTCCCGCTGCTCCTGGGAACAAGGCAGCGCGGGGCTGCTGCGTGCGAGGAATGTGCCTGTGAATAACAAATAACAAACTGCAGCGGGGCTTCCAGCGGCGCCCGCGGCTGGCCCGGGCTGCACTGAGGTGCCTGCCCTGAGCCTCCCTGCCCAAACACATCCGAGGTGTGGCGGAGGAGGAGATCCCTGCCCCCATCCAACCTGCAAGCCCCCTTTCCCCTTGGAGCAGCCTTTGGGGCAGTGCTCCAAAGCCGTGGGGCACAGGTGCCCTCACCGCTGGGTTAAAGTCACCCCAGCCCGAAGTGCCACCTGGCAGCAGGCACAGCAGAGGTGACTGCACCCCCAGGACTCTCAGGATATGTCCCACGGACAGGCAGGTGGCTCTGGGAGGATGGAGCACCCCTGCAGGGGGTTTGGCTCAAGCTGAGCACTAACCCCAAACCCTGAGCTAGACCAGCAGCCACTGCCCTCATCCTGGCTGCAACCACATGACCCCACGTGTCCCTTGTCCCCTTGGGTGCCACCAGCACCCGGGCGGGGTGGAGAAGAGCTGCCACCCCTCTGGCTCTCCCCACATCAGGGTGGGACCCAGCAGCAGCCCAGCCCAGATAAGGCCCGGCTCATCCCCCAGCACCGGCCGGGCCGCATTGCATCCCTCGGGAATGGCGCAATCCCGCCGTGCCGAGCCCGCCGTGCACGGGCAGCCACATCCTGCAGCCCCTGCCAGCTGGGGACAGGGAGCTGAGGTCCCCACGGCAACGGGGACACAGCAAACTCGGGCATCTCCTGTGCTGGGGGAGAGCGATCCTTGCTCTGGGATGTCCCTGCCCGTGTGTCCCCTCATGCCCAGCCCCAGGAGAGGAGCTGAACCTGGCACGCTGCCCCTGTGCCCAGCTGGGCAGTGCCAGTGGGAAACCCAATCCAGCCCCAGGGGAGGGGACTGAACAAAGATTTTTATGTGCATCTAAAGAAACAATCCAACCACGAGGGATTTGAAGAAAATAGACCTGTCCTGGAGCTCCCTCCCCTGCTGCTGGGGAGGGTCCTGCCTCCAGCTCCTCCATACCCATCCCACAGGATTCTGAGCCACTGCAATTTTGGGGTCCAGGAGCTGGCTCACCCCAGCTTTGGGCACATCCTTTCATGCAGGAAAACCTTTCGAGGGGGAGAAAGGAAGCCAGGACAAGTGTCCTGTGCCCCAGGAGCCGCCAGCACAGGGCAGATGGGCGAGATCCTGTCCCAGGCCACTGTCACCTCCAGGGCAGTGTCCCAGCCATCCTGCTGTGTGGGAATGTCCCACCGGGGACTCCCCTAGTGAGTTCCCAAGAGGAATTCCCCAGAGAGATCCCTGCCAGGGAAGGGCAGAAGGGGGCAAAGAAGGGCAGGAGGGCATGGCAAAGGGCAGGAAGGCACGGAGGAGGGCACTGGGCTCCACCAGAGCTGGGACCTGTGTCAAATGTCGCTGCTCTTTCCCTTTGAAAAGGGGGAAAAGGTGGAGTTTTATTCCTTCCTCCCCTGCCGGTCCAAGAGCCCGGCAGGAAGCAGTGAGCTGCTCTGCTCTGCCCCTTCCTCCCCTCCTGGCCCCGGCACGGGGCTCTCCACGGAGCCACTGCAGGCACGTCCGGGCATGGGACAAGGCTCCAAGGCCAGCCAGGGGCTGGGGAGGCGGCACAGCCCCTGCCTGGGGACCTCACCAGACGGCCTCTGGTGACAGGAGGAGGTGCCATCCCCCCAAACTGGGTGCTGGGAGCAGAGCTGGGTCCTGCAGGGGCAGAGCAGGCCCTGGGGAAAGGCCTGACCTGCCTTCACACCTGGCCCCATGAAGTGGGATGAACATCCCTGGATCCCTCCAGCCCTGCTGCCTGCTGGAAAGCTGGGAGACACAGGAGCCTGGCAGTCCCAGGAGGGACAGGGGCTGTGCCAAGAGGCACCGAGCCCCCCCTGAGCTCTGAGGCAGCCTCTGCAGCCTCCCAAGGCAAAGGCTTGGGAAATCCCAGCTGCTGGCTGTGTCCCTGTGTGGGAAATGAATTTGTAGAGAATTTGTAGAGCTTTAAGGCATTTACAGCATGCTGTGGCTAAAGCTGATAGGCCAAGAAAGGCTTATAATGTACTGTAATTAGGAAATAGTCAGCTTCTGGTTGTGATGGTGTGAATTATAACATCTGTATTGTCTCACCCTTCACATGAGACTGAAAATAGAATAAAAGTTTTTAAAATGCCTCTCAGTTTCCCCATCTCTGGGTCAGGAAAGGGCCTAATCCGACATCCCTGCCCTGGGTTTTGGGGTGTCTGATACTGCTATAGAGATCTCCTGGTCTAGGGGTGCTTTTCTCTCCCTGGGCTGGCCCAAGGAGAGCTCTGAGCTGCCGTCCTGGCTCTGTTCCTCCTGTCCCAGCCCTGCTGCTCCCAGGCAGAGCAGGGATCCCCTCCCTGCATGCCCCAGCTCGCTCCAGCAGAGGCCTCTGGCTAAACCCTGCCTGGGGGAGGCAGGGAAAGCCCTCTCCGAGGGAAGGCAGCCTCTGCCCCGGGGCACGGCCGGGAGGGCTCCACCAGCACCGTGTCCCCTGCCCCGACAGGCTGGCTGGGAGCGAGCCCCGTGCCCCGGCAGGACGGCTGCAGGTAAAGCCCCAGCGTGCCAGAACCAGCCCTCGCCGCTGGCAGGGAGCCCTGACGTGCCAGGGGAGTTATTTATTCGGCGATGAAAGACACGCGTTTGGTTGGGAGAAACCACTCGGCGGCTGCGGCGCCCTCGGAGCCTCCCTGCACGGCTTCCCCCGGGGCAGGGTGAGGGCTCCAGCCTCGAGACCAACCCCAGAGCCCGGCAGCCTGCACCTCCCACGCCGGCTGGAGCTGAGCTGTGGCAAAGGCTGGGAAATGAGTGTCACGCTTAGGAAGCCACAGCGAACCTCCTCCAGCAGCCTCCATCCCCGGGGCACGCCACAGCCCGGTGCCCAGTGCCTTCTGGTGTTTGCCAGGCATCTCTGGAGCCAGCCCTGCAGCCCATCCAACCCCATCCCATCCCCTCCCATCCCATCCCATCCCATCCATCCCATCCCAGCCCAGCCCAGCCCAGCCTCCTGCGTGCTGGGATCAGGGATATGCCCACACCGATGCCCGACAAGGCTCGTTGGAGCAAGCAGGCTGCAGGTCCGGCCCCAGGGATGAGGCTCGGTGTCACCTCTGCCACCTCTGCGTGGGTTGGTGCCTGTGGAAGTCCTACCCTGAAATTAGCAGCTGCCTCACTCTGTAATTAACGGGCTGGAGACTCCCCGGAGATGCCAGAGCAAGGTGTGAGCTCCCAGGGACCCTCCCTGTGCTACCATCCACCCCCACATCCCTCTGGCCATTGGAGACATCCAGGGGCTCCTGCTGCATCCTGGGATGGCACCCAGGAGCTCCTGCTGCACCCCTGGGCTCTGCCACTCATCTGGGATGGCACCCACGAGCTCCTGCTGCACCTCTGGGCTCTGCCACTCATCTGGGATGGCACCCACGAGCTCCTGCTGCACCTCTGGGCTCTGCCACTCATCTGGGATGGCACCCAGGAGCTCCTGCTGCACCCCTGGGCTCTGCCACTCATCTGGGATGGCACCCAGGAGCTCCTGCTGCACCCCTGGGCTCTGCCACTCATCTGGGATGGCACCCAGGAGCTCCTGCTGCACCCCTGGGCTCTGTCAGCCCTGGGCTCAGGACCAGCAGCTCCACCCAAGCCAGCCACGCTTCACCTCAGCCCCCAGGAGACGGGCTCCATGGGATGCTCCAGTGATTCCAGCGTGAGGGAGGAGCTTCATCCAGTGCCATGCTGAGAGCACCCACTGCCCTGGGCATGAGAGGACACTGTGCAAAACTCCAGGGCACCCAGTGACATCCTGGTTTCCCAGGACACCCCATCCCTGCCACCCTCGTGTGCCCAGGTGATGGTGCCCACGCTGGGCATCCTTGCACAAGGAGGATGAGCCAGTCCCTGCTCAAGCCCACAGAGCAGCTTGGAAACAGCTCCCAACCCACATCTGGGAGGAAGAGGAGGAGGAGGAGGAGGAGAGCAGCCAAAGGGTGTTGACAAACAAACTGGATGACTCAGGCAGGAAGATGCCCAAAGCAGGCTGGCAGGAGGAAGCACCGGGCATAGAGACCCCGGAGAACAAAACCCAGGAGCTGCAGGCAGCTCTGCCAGCAGCTGTGCATCACACCTGGCTGCCCTGGTGTCACAGGGAGCTGCCTCTGTGACTGCCTGGAGCCCTCCAGCCCCACCAGCAGGAGGAAGGACTCTGCTCCTGAGCCACCCAAGCCACACGTGTGTGGCTCGTGACTTCTGGGAGACATTGGCATGAACCCCACACAGCCACCATCAAATGGGCTGGGCAAGGGCATGGCACAGCCTGAGCACTGTGGGCATGGCAGGGCTTTTCCCACCTCCCTCCTGCCTTTACCCCATTCCCAGGAGGGGCACAGCTCTGGGCCAGGCTCTCCCCAGCAGCTCTAAGGGGCTGCAGCCTCGGGAAGCACTGCCAAGCCCAAAGAGTTCTTGTCCCTCCAGCAACCAGGGGTCATGGTGGCCTGGGCAGCAAATCCAAACGCCCGAATTTGGGAGGACAACTGGGAAAAGCTGCTTGGAGAAGGGCTGGATCCCTCCTGGGGCAGCAGCAGCGGAGAACAGGCCGAGCTAGGCAGGAAAACCCGGAGTTTTCCCCGCCACGTTGCTTTGCATGCCTGACAGCAAGTCGTGCCTTGCCTGCTGGGTCCAGCCCCTCCCAGCTCCGGGGGCTCCTCAGCCAGCCAGGAGCCCTGTCAGGAGCAGAGAGGTGCTCCAGGAACCCAGTTTGCCCCAGTCTCTCCCAGGGGGGTGTCCCAGTACAGGTGTGTGTGCCCCCTGCTCACCCCGGCATGGCACGGGACATGTCCCAGCCCAGTCTCCATAATTCTATTCCAAGGAATCTTTTTTTCCTCGTGAAATCTTTTTCCCATGAAAAGCCCTCTGCAGTCCCCAAGCACGGGTTAAATCCCACCCTGAGGGTGCAGCCATGCAGCCTAGCCTTGCAAACACCCAATCCCTGACCCAGCAGAGACAGATTCCTGCACAGGAAACCCAGCCAGGCTTCTCCTTGTTATTCTTCAGGATTAGGATCACAGGGGCTTGCACGGGGAGCTATCTCTGCACAGACAACTAGCAAGTTCCTGAGAAATTCGGGTTGTGCTTTGGATCCAAACACGCCACAGGCAGCCCCGACCCGGCGCAGCCTCGCGGATCAGCCGAGCTGAGCTTTAACTAATGCAAGATGAAAACCCCAGAGCGAGTTCCAAGCTCTCCTTCAAAGCTCAGAAACCTGCTGGCGTCCTGCTGAGCCGCATACCACGTAAGCATTCCTGCCAGGATGGGGCCTGGCAGGGCGGATGGGCTGCACGGCGAGACTGCCGTCCCTGTGCCAGCCCCACGGCAGCTCCAGCGCCGCCCCGCCGGCAGCGGCGCTTCCCCCAGAGCCCTTGGGGACAAAAGGGCTTCAGAGCCACTCCCGTGGCTTTATGGCCGCGACAGAGGAGCGATACGGCGGAGTCACCTCCAAAACACGGGCGCTCCCCAGCCCTCGAGCTGCCGGCGAGGCGCGCAAGGTCGAGCACGAAGCCACCCTCGGCTGTGACACCCGCTCAGGTGCGGCCCCACCCCCTGGGGACGAGGTTTTGCCAGCCTGGGGAGCTGAAACCAAAGCTGGGGCACGAAAGGGCTCGGAGGTCACGTCCTGCCGGAGCCAAGCGTCCGCATCACGAGTGACGCGAAGTGGCTTGGGGGAGCCCAGCACCGCGACCGGGGGCGACCCCACTTACAGGGGTCAGGCGTGTCACCACAGACCCCAATTAGCCGCCCTGAGCCCCCCAGCCACGGCTGCACACGATGGGTGCCTGCGCAGAGCCGTCGCCCCGCGTTCCGCCGTTCCCAGGCGGCTCTGGGCAGACATCCTGAGCCGGGGGCGCGACACTCGGGCTCTCAATGACCACATTGTCACTCTGCCCGTCCCACGGCGCTGCCGGGGGCTCTGCTGTGTCCTGCTGGAGCCAGCCAGGGCTGTAGCCAGCCGCGGCGGGAGGAGCGGAACTTTTGAGGGGGGGTTTGCTCAGGATCTCCCAGCTCTGGGAAGGGGGACGAGACTCATCCGGCCGCCAGCGCCAGCAGTCCCCGTGCTGACAGCGGTGTCCCCGCGCTTCCAGCATCCCCCGGAGCCCAACTCCCCTCTCCTGTCCCCGCAGCCCGAGGGGTCCCCGAGCCCCGCCGCCAACACAAACACTCCTGGCACAACGCAGCCTTTCACTTGGGAGGCACACGGGCACCTCGGGTACCCCCCCGAGCTGTGCCGAGGCAAAACCGCGGGGAAACTAAAAATTAAAAAGTTTAAAAACAGAGAGAGGCAGAGAGCAGGGGTGGGGGTCCCGGGAAGACTGAGCGGAGTGGTCCCAAAGGGACTGCAGGAGGGATGGGGAGACGCCGGGGATCTCCCCGGGATGAGCGGAGCGGGGGGCACGCCGGGGGCTCACCCGCGATGTGCTGGCGGCGACCCTCGTCCAGGTGCGTGGAGACCACATCTCCCATGGCGAGCGGAGCCGGGCCGGGCCGGGCGGCGGGAGGAGCGGCAGGAGGAGGAGGGAAGAGGGAGGAGGAGAAGGAGGAGGAGGAGGAAGAAGAAGGCAGCGCTCGGGGCGGCCCGGCAGCACGGCGCCCCACGGCTCCCCCCGGCCACTCCTCCCGCACCGCCCCGCGTCCCGCCCGCCGCCCCCGGCCTCGGGGAGAGGCTGCGAGTGTCCCCCCGCCGGGTAATTAGCCGCGCTAATTGCCGACGGGGGGATGGGCAGGGGGAGGAGGGGCCGTGCCCCCCAGCCGGGAGCTGGGCAGTGCCCGCTGTGCCCCCCGCGCTCCCTGCGGGAAAACCGGCTCGGTGCTGGCAGCGCGCTGCTGCAGCCCGGCATTGCGACACCCGGGCTCCGTCCTACCTGCGCCCACACCCCGCAGCCGCCAGCCTTGACCTTGGTGCCAAACTGGAGAGCGGGCGTGGGAGCCGGCGGGCAGCGGGCACAGCGAGGGGCCCCTCGCCCTCCCCGGCTCGGGGGAGAACGGGATGGGAACGCTTGAGTTGATTTAAAACCCGCCCCAGTCACAGGTTTCGGACCAGGAGCTGTCCCGGGATGGGGGCTGGCATCTCCCGAATGAGCCAGGGAGCAGGAGGGCACACTCAGAGTGGGACACAAAAACCGGGAATGTGCCAGCGATCGTGCGAAGTCTCCTCAGACACAGCCGGGGAGGAAGCGCTGGAAAAGCTCCTCCTTCCTCTTGCTGCCGCCGCTGCTCCTTTCCCAAGCGCAACAGGCGGAAACGGCGCTCGCAGGATCCCGCGGCGCTGCCTGGGCACGACCCGCGGGGAGGGAGGAAAGGCCTCGCCGCCGTCATTCCCAGAGCCCGGGCACCGCCAGCAGGGAGGAAGAGGAGGAGGAGGAAGGAGGACGTGGTGGCGTGCCCAGAAAGTTCAAGCTGTTCCCACTGCGGGGCGGCTCCGGGCAGTCGCTGCCGAGGTAAATGCACGCCTTGGGAGCGCTCCGGCTCCCTGTATGCTTCCAGACCTCTGGAAGCTGCGGCGAAGCTCGGCTCAGCTGCTTGGCTCGCTGCGGGGCAGCCAGCGTGGAAACGGCTCCGGGAGGCTTTTCCTGGGCTGGCCTTGTTTACCCGGGAGCGGTGGGAGGGAGGGTTGGAAGTGGCCGGGCTGGGAGCGAGGCATCCTGTTTATCCTCCTGAAATAGCTGCCCTTGGCCGCCGCGGGGCTGGGCAGGGGGCGGCAGGATGCGCGCACCCCTCCCTCCCCGCCTGCCGCCACCGCCGGCCCTGCCCTGCAGCGCTGCCACCGCCCCCGGGGACACCAGCGGGTCCTGCCCCTCGCCGTGCCAGGGGGATGCCACCCTGGTACCAAGAATCCTAATTTTTGGGCAGGGACGCGGGTGCGCCCGTGCCGCGCTCTGCCGAAGCCGAACACTCCCCACGCGGCCAAAAAACATCAGGACATCAGGTGGCACCCAGATGCCACCTGCATTTGTCCCAGCTCCCTCTCCCCCCAGGAATGCCCGCAGTGCATCAGCCTTTTCCATCCTAACGCTGTTCTCACCCCTCCGACTCACTTCAGTGGGAAAATAATTCCAAAGCTGGAGTATTCCCCTTTTTTTTCCCTGAGATGCCCCATAAGAAGGTTTACCCCTAGCGCGGGGCTTGTTTGCAGTTTGTTTGCCTGGCCTGAATGCTGCTGGTATCAAGGGATTCTCGTGGGAAATTTATCTGCAGCAAAATCTCATTTCCAATAGAAAATCGTTCCACTGGAGGCTTTTAAACACTTTCTTCAGTGCTGATCCCTGAGGAGTCTGGCTGTGAATTAATTTGAAATTCTGTCTTAGTGGGGTGATGGTATTTAAGAGGCGATGAAAATGCATCCGCCCCCTTCAAATTGAAAATAAATGGGAATATCTATCCATGTAAATAACTTCATTATTAGAAACCAAGCTTCATCCCTTCCAAAAAAGCAATGTATGGATTATGATTTACGCAGTGCACACAGAATCCTGCTAAATAAACCAAGTAAGTGGTTTAAAAGCCTTATTTTTGAAAAATTAATCCACACAAGCACCGGAGCACTGAGTCATCACTGCCTCTTTTGCCCACTGGTGTGTTTCTTAAATAAAGAATTAAAACCTGAGTGAAGAGGTAAAAAATAGACAGCATTGATATTGTTGATCTGCAAACAGGAAGGGGATGTTTGTGGCACACAGAAATAGCCTGTCAGCAGAGCCTGGAGGCTGACACACAGGCTGCTTTGGGGGCTCCAAAAACCACCTGAGGATGGGCACGACGTCCTGGCACAGCAGACAGCACCACGTGGTGGCACAGCAGCGAGCCTCTGGCACAGGCTGGCAGGTCTGGGACAGGCTCAGCTGCTAAAGCTTGGGACAGGAAAGCAAAGAATGTTTGAAGGGTTTTGTTGTGACTGGAGACATTTGGGAGCCCAAAACTCAGCAGGTGAGCACATTTTGGTTTATTCCCACATGGCCACCTGCAGAGGGGATTGTCCCCAACGTGCTCCTGGTCAGGGTTTCCTTCATCCCCACCGCCCCAGTGGGTGCCCCAGGAGGATGGGAATGGGGATGGGGATGGGGATGGGGATGGGGATGGGGATGGGGCTGGCACAGGAGCCCCAGGGGCGANGGATGGGGTTGGGGATGGGGATGGGGATGGGGATGGGGATGGGAACGGGGGTGGGGATGGTTTGTCCTTCCTCTGCAGCACAGTTTGGTTTACTCTCACATGGCCACATGCAGAGGGCATTGTCCCCAACGTGCTCCTGGTCAGGGTTTCCTCCATCCCTGCCACCCTGATGGATGCCTGAGGAGGAGGAGGATGAGGATGGGCATGGGCATGGGAATGGGAATGGTTTGTCCTGCCTCTCCAGCTGCAGTTTCTGGGAGCCCAGCCTGGCCCTGCTCAGGCACCAAGCCCATCCTGCTGAGCACAAGGGGTGCAGACCCAGCCCCCCACTGCCCTCCTGCCTCCCCTCCTGGCTCCATCCTTCCCGAGGATGGCTTTAAATCCATCCCCCTCTGCAGGCTCAGCTCCCAGCTCCCTGCTCTGTTTCCCCATGTCCCTCTGCAAAGGCTCCAGGTAAAGCCCCTGGATTCAGGAAAACAAACCAGCAGTGCCAGCACCACAAGTGATGCTCACATGGCTTTGTCATACCCTGTGCCAAGCCTGTCCCACGTGCTGGGGCTCTGAGGGACTCAGCACAGACATTTCTCCCATCAGAGGCTGTGCAGTGTTAGAGTTGTACAGAATTGCAGGCTGATAAAGTCTAATTGTGCCAGCTAATTACATCTCACTGAACAGATGGAAATAATGCTTATCTGCCTAGAGCTGATGAATTATCTATCCCAGCTTGGAAATGAAGGTTTTCCCTGTGAATACAGCCGAGGAGAATAAACACTCTCGTGATTTCAGGCAGCTCCTGGGATGGTGGAGATGGCAGCAGCAAAGGTGAGGTAGTTTCCAAATTATTAAAGCCTTCAGTCCATCATGATGAGCAAAGTGTTCCATACCTGTCCTTCACCCTCCCAGGACTTCTGGATGGTTCTGATGCCACAACCCATGGCTGTGACAAAGCATTAAAAAAAAAAAAATTGATTATGTGGGATATTTTTTCTGCTCACAGCAGTCAAACCAAGCCTGACAGGGGCTGTGTGCTCAGCTCCCTGCCCTCCTGCCCCTCAGCTGGTCCCTCTGGATTCAGTGTCTGTGGGGAGGATCATCCCACCCTGCTCCCGGTGGATTTTCCGTGAGGTGATCACCGCGGTGTAAAGCCTGACCTCCCCGCGGCAGAGGTGCTGGGTGCACCTGCAGAGCGCCCAGAGCAGCCTGTTCCCAGCCGCTCCCCACCTCCAGAATCCTGCTGGATTCCTGCGGCCGCTGAGCACTGCAGGATAACCCTTCCAGCCCAGCCGGTGTTTATTTCCCTCTCACCGACACGAAGAGCAATCAGTGGAGTTTTCCTTTCACTCTCCATGACCCTGGCACAAGGATCTATTTCCACCTCACCGGATCACCGGGAAACGCGATCCCGGTGGGGAAGAGCCGGGGGGGTTTGAGGGCAGGAGCTGCAGCCAAGGGGAGGCCGGGGTGTCCCTCGCAGCTGGGGTCGGGTCCCCAACCACACGGTGGGGGTGCAAACCCACTGGGGTCACCTCTAAGGCCTCGGAGGTGCCTGGGAAGCGTCCTTGTGAAGGGACCCGCTGTGCCCTGGGGTCGGAGCCAGCCGGGGCTGGGCAGGAGGGAGAAGCGCCCGGCAGGGAAGAGGGGAGGCGCCGTCCTGCGCCGGGGGCTGCTCGCCTTTCCCAGAACTGCAATTAACAGCAATTAACAGCAGCGTAAGTGCAGCAATAAAACTTTCCACTGCTGATAAAGGCGAGGGCAGCTCTGCCCAGCCCCGCGAGCGGTGATGCCGTGCCCGTGAGCTGCTGCACCCTCCGTCCCGCTGCTGACTCCAGCGCTGCGCTCCAGATAACAGCGGGATTAACCAGTGCTGAATCAGGCCTGCCTCGACCGGCTTCTGCTGAATCAGGGCTGCATCCATCAGCTCCAGGCCGGGCACGGAGCTCTGAGCGAGATCCATCAGCTCCAACCCAGGCACGGAGCTCTGAGCGAGATCCATCAGCTCCAGCCTGAACATGGAGCTCTGAGCGGGATCCATCAGCTCCAGCCTGAACATGGAGCTCTGATCAGGATCCATCAGCTCCAACCCAGGCACGGAGCTCTGAGCGGGATCCATCAGCTCCAGCCTGGACACGGAGCTCTGATCAGGATCCATCAGCTCCAGGCCGGGCACGGAGCTCTGAGCAGAGGGGTGACCCTGACTGAGGGGCACGGAGCTCTGGAGCACTCAGCGCCCCAGGGCAGGGAGGGGCCGGCGGGGCCGGGGGAGCGCAGCCGCGGGGCGGAGGGCACGGCAGGAGGAGGAGGAGGAGGAGGAGGA
>VWZV01008312.1:5273-60348 GCA_013397155.1 Irena cyanogastra
GGACACCTTTCACTAAACCAGGTTGCTCAAAGCTCCATCCAACCTATCCTTGAATGCTTCCAGGGATGGGGCATCCACAGCTTCTCAGGGCAACTTGTACCAGTGCCTCACCATCTTCACAGCAAATAATTTCTCTCTCTAATATATAACCTAAATTTGTCCTCTTTCAGTTCAAAGTCATTCCCCCTTGTCCTNCTCCCTTTCAACACAGGACATTCCATGATAAAATAACTGCGTGACAAATAATTTGTGTTCGTGATGACTTGAAGACACCAGAAGGATTGAGTGAAACAAGGTAGGTCTAGAACATCCACTTGTAGCATTAAATAAAGCTAAAAAAATCAAGTGGTAAGTTTGGGAAACCTTGGGACAAACACTACTGCAAACAGAGGTACTAGATTTTTGCCTGTGTTGACACAGGCAATTGTGACAATACCAGAAACAGAATTTTAAAATCTTGGTTACAACACACCATGCCATAGCTGTACGTAGCTTTGCTTTCTCTGACAAAATATATTCTTATACCACCTCTCACATTTTTACAGTTTCCTAGAAGTCTATTGCCCAAAATGGCATTTGAGATCCTAGTAACACTTACTTACTTAAAAGCTTCCTTTTGAAATTTAAGTATATATAATCATAGAAGTGGAACCATAGTATGAATTTATGGCATCTATTAAACACTGTTGTTTTCTACTCTTAAACAACATAATACCCAGCAATATAAATCCAGTAAAAATTCAACATAGTTTTGTACTATATAAATCCTTGCCATAAAAATGAAATGGCACTCAGAAGTTTTCATATGACAAAATATAATTAGTTTTATTATTTGTATGCACTATAATCAAACTGATCAAAATACAAACATTGTTATAGAAGGCAGACCTAAAAGCACTATTTACTTTAAAAGGCTCTAAAGGATGCTGTAGAACAGCCTTTCCAAAAGCATTTATGGATTTAATTACACATGAGTACAATCTTAAACTACTTTGAAGACAGCAGAGTATAATTATAAAGAAGCTGTAGCAACAGATATTCACCAAACCACTTCAAAAACTAACTTAAACACCTAGGCAAACATTTTCAACTTTAGGGCAAGAAGAAAAACTAAAAACACCATGATAGATAGATAGACAGATAGTGATGGTAAGAATTAGAAGTGTCTTTCCACAAAAAAAAAAAACCTAACTCATGAATAGATAAAATTTTGTGGCATTTGATGCACTTGCCTTTTTTTTAATCTATTATCCACTTGTATGACTTCTTCCCTTAACAGATAACTATTCTTGAACAAACACAGGATGTCTTCAGAAAACAGAGTTGAACTATTTACAGTAGCAATCATAATAGTAACTCATCATTGATGGCCTCAGGATACAGTGCATGCATGTTCACAGGAAAAAGCAATCTTCTCTCACTCTAAAACAAACAGACAATTTTTGAGCTCACAGAACAAAAGCTTAGGACTGCAGAACAAACTTTTCTCACTTCTGCTGTAATATGGCATCTTCTGAAAGATGCAATTATTCTGCAAGCATAATTTCTAGTGCTCTGTGGTTGTCCAACTGCTTGGACAAAGGCAAATACAGACTAACAACAAATACTTAACAACTCATACTCAAAAGCAACACAGTTTTTGGCAAGATTATGACTAAATAAAAAAACCAGAATAAAAAAACCCTGCAGCTACATGCAAAATATTATGAGTGATACATATTACTGTTGCTCCCTATTTCCACTTGCAGATCACCTATTAGATTCTTACTTATCCAGCTGCACAAGGTAGAGGATATGATTGCATGAGCACAGACAGCAGAGCATGCATGCAACTTTGACCATAACCACAGGGAGCCCGCTTTTCATCTCAACTTAGAATTGCCAAGTCAGGAATCCTTGCAAATCAATTTGGTTTTTTTCACATCTCATTGCTATGCATGGTCCCAACCACTGGATTACAGAACATGAAAGAAAAAATTTCACTTTCACTGAAGAGCCACTTCTAGTTTTTTCACCCTCTCAATAATTCAAATGATAGTGAAATAATAGATTTGCAAATTGCCACTAATTCAGCATTAGTTGAATCCCCTGGTATCTTTTAAAGTCCACAATCTCAGGGCACCTCTGATCTCAAACAGGTCATTTTTTTCATAGGAGACTGTCAGAATTTTGAATATTTTTACTTTGCAAGGCACTTACAAATTACATTTTAAACCCACTATATTAAATTTTTTTTTAATTTTTGTAATTAAAGAGGCTACTTTGCAAAATACACCAAAAAAGGATGCTCAGCAGAGGCCATCAGAAAAACTCCATACTCATACCATCACCCACCGTATCACTTGAGTCTAACAAGAGTAGTTTGTTTTCCATGTGGAGCACCACAAAGGCAAAATACAACATTTTGACAACACGTTACACAACTGTTTTATGGACAGGCAGCAAGAGTGAGGATTAGCAATCCTAACTTCCAAAAGCAAGAAGCAAAACAGCACTTATGTACAGGATAACTAACCCCAGAGCTTTGATAAATCCAAATTGAACAGCGTCTTGTTTGAACAGAAAAGACTGGAGACTTTTGTAATGATGATCTGGGCTTTGCCTCTTTTCCTCCCTAAAGCTAATGGCCTGTGGAACAACACTGCTGTTCTCTAGAGCAGGAAGGAGTCATGGACAGCAGAGACAAATCAGATGGAACAAAATCTGTGTTCATAAAGTCCCTAGTCCAGGACAAAGCTCTATTCCAATTTGCAAGTTTGTCCAACGGAGATTCTGACAAAAATTAACAGGTTGATTTGGCAAACCATACCTTTCCCAGTGAAATCAATTACTAATTGTCAGAGGTTCTCAAAGAGCTGGAAACCCAGTGTATATGACTGAGTAGCCCAGGAAAGCAATGCAGTTGCAGCAGCATTGGCTGCACTAAGCTGCTGAGCTCTTTGAGCAGGTAACGTGAGCTCAGGTAACAAGAGAGATTCTCAGCAGTGTCAGCACAGTTAACTAAGGAACCCTGTGGAGAGACAGGGAAGAGAATCGTATTCTGATCCACACTCCTGGCCCAGCCTTGATGTTCTCCCCCTTCTCCTGTTTTTATTTGCCTCATTTGAAAAAATGTTACAACTGTTCCTTTATTTCAGGAAAAGTAGAAAGGAAAGTCTCAGCACACAGTACAAAACTCACAACGTATCTAACATCCACATGCACAGAGCGACACATGCGCAGGACAGTCCGCCCTCCTTCTCCTGTTTAGGTTGGTAGCAACACAACTAGCATGGTTCCTACAGCTTGACTACACGTTTGCAACAACAAAGCAGGCACAGTCCCCATCCAATGCAAGTCACTCCCAAGACTGCGGCGACAGCAAGAACCTTTCACTTAAGGCTGGAAGTTAAAAACATTTAAACCTTTCCTTTCCAACAGACACAGAATATCAGCAGTGACGGTGAATGGAATTATCCACATTTCCCCAAGGGTAGCACATAAAAGGACTTTTTCCTGCTGCACTTTTGTGCTTTTGTTTTGCTGCTCATGTCAAGGACACGACATGGGAAAGGGAGGAGTAGACAGGATATGCTATATGAACACTGTTACTACTTTAACTTGGGAAACCATGTCAGGGAGGGGAAAAGTCTCATAGGAAGCTTTCCACACTCTAAGTCACAGGCTGGCTCCCGGAACCTCCCGGGCATATTCCCATGATTACCTCTTATTTCATGGCTGCCTTTAGCTGTTGGCTCAGTTGGTTTCTCTTAAGAGCTTCCTTTCCACCACTTCATGAGTAAATGTTATTTCTGTTTTGTTCTAACATCAGACAAATTCCTTAGTACAACAGCTGATTCCAGCCAAACCATTTCAAGACATGAATTTATCATTATAAACAAAGACTAATGTAAGTAAGTGCAAAGTAAACCAGAAAACCAAAAGCACATTTGCATCGTTTACTATACCTACCATATACAAACTATAGCAAGCAAAGCTGTAAAAATGTGTCATTTATTTCCACTTCTCATTGCACAAATTCAAGCTAAGATGCTACTAAAACTAAGATATCAGTAACTCATGATTTTCAGGAAGAAAATGCCAACATTGATGCAATGCTGCCACAGCTTTTACCATACCCAGCATTTGAAAGCAGAAAGAGCTACAGGGAGCTTTTTGCTATCCTTGTGTTGCTTTGAAACAAAATTATTTAGCTACTGATGCCATATTTTGAAACAAAAAAAAACTTAACTTTCAAATTTCCTGAAACAGGAAAATGCATTTTCCAGTATTTTTCCTTCTAATATACACCAGTAAAAGCCCATGCTTCCACTAGGCCTCATCGGGTGCTTTTGCATGGTTCTCACCCCTGTAGAGGCTTTTGTCCTTGTTTTTCTATCCAAAACAACAAGTTACGTGAAAATTACATTTTGCATGTTCCTACAATTACATTTAAAAGTTAGGGACAGAAAGAATGCCTTATTACCCCTGTTAAAAAAAGCTTAAAATTACATGTAAATGAGTGAAAAGAAAAAAATCTCAAGGGCTAGTACAGAATATCACAGAACCTTCCAGGGTATATGTATAGGCACACAATCATGCACACTGTTTCCATGACGGAGTCCTAAATATGTATAAAGGTGACAAGTGTTCTATAATAAAAACTGTTTTACAAGACAAAAAAATGTGGACTATTTTCCCTCTGAGGCAGAATTCTCCATCATTATTTTAATAGGATTTTACCTGGTTAAGAAAATTAAACCGAAAACAGAAAGGAAATAAATTATAACCTTAGTTACAAGCTATAGTTATAACCATAGTTACAGTCCTCATAGTCACGCAGATTTGCAAATTTATCTGCCTACTCCCACACATCCAATTGATACATCTGATGCAGGCACTAGTACGGTGGAAGATAAGAAATATGCACCTGAAAAACTGATACTTCTGAGAGAAGCTACTAGCTACGTGAAACATGCTGAGTTTTATTTTCATTGGCTGGTTGATTCCTTAATCCCAAAAGTTTTCATTTGAGTTTATGATGTTTTCCCTTTAGAAGGAAACATCTATCAGTTTCAGATGCCGACAAATATCTATATGGTTTTTAAATTAACCACCTCTGCTTTGCTCCTCCTCCTTTCAAAGGTATACACTTTAAAAGCAATCTCATCTAGTTAATTCACCTGAAATAAGCATTACATCTCCTCCTATATTCTTGCAAAGATGTAGGTTTTCTCCTAGCTGGAGGCAGCACAGGCTGTTTTGCCACAGATCACTATATAAACTCTTCCTCCATCTCATAATCTGTACCTGCCATAAAAACAGGAAGCCTATTTAATGGTGTAGTACAGCTGATGTAATGGGTGCTTTAGAGTGCTACTGATAAGCAGCTTGATAACAGACTAACAGTCGAGATGTCTGTAGTCCAAAGGACTAAGAGCCTTACTTGCAGCATTTGTACCATGAGGACATGCAGAACAGGAAGTGTCCAAGTAACTCAGTACAAGCTGAACACATGGTGCTGCTAAGGACTGGCATCTGAGAGGCTATTTAGACTTTGGATAAAAATCAACCAAACAGAAACAGAAAATCAATTGAATCTGCAAAACAGCACGCAGCAGAAAGCACAAGACTCAAGAAATTCATTAGAAGGGAAACATGAACTGGAGTTCTGTGTTTTACTTCTTGACATCAGTATGGACCTGACAGCAGCCAGACTGCTGACACACCTGCAATGACAAATCCAGTGACAGTTACAAGCATAAGCAAGGCATGGTGCAGAGGCAGAAACTATCACACTGTGTTCCTGCACAGCTCTCACTTCTGCAGGCCTCTATTTACTATGATACCAAAACTGTACAAATCTACCCTCCAGTCAGATCATCTGAAACTCACCTTTCCAATGACAGGCTTTTTCTGCAAGCAAGTACTCTCCACAGCTAGCATTTCCTTAAAGGAACTATTTTAGCCCTCAAATGCATTTTACATGGCATGTACATTGCCCTGTACACTGGTGGTCACAACACTGCATCTCCAGATGCTCTGAAGCCTAGTCATCATCCTCCTCCCTCTCCTCCCTTAAGTACCAGCAGTCAATGGAATCAATTTCTTTCAGCTTTTTAATAAAGGAGAAAAAAATTTAAATGTAAAAATAAAAACATTTTTTAAATGTTTTTATTTTGCAATTTAAAACATTTGATAAAATTAAGTATTTTGCTGCCCAAAAGGTGAGAGTGAGATACTAGTTATACAACTGTCACTATAACTTCAGCTACCCCAACATATCAGGGCACTCCAGTATATAGAAAACATTTGACTCATTTTAAACTAAAACAGAACCCATTACTGCCAGAGGATGTACTTTGCTATACATTTTACCTGCTCATACCCAGGTCTGCAATCCACACATGTTTATAATTGGACATTCCCTCAAATTAATTTGAACAACTTAGTCTAGCCTTCTAAAGAACTGGCAGACCATTTGAGTATTTTGCAGACATGGATACCTCAGGCTGTAACCCTCTCTGGTCCTTAAGATAGTATACTCTTATCATACAGTAATTTTTAGACAGAAAGTCTTCCTAAGAAATTTAAATACCATAAGGAAAAATGTCTTTGACTCTTTTACCATTTAAAAGACTTTCAGATGTTGAAAACAGAAAGCAGGCAAACGTCATGGGGAAAAACACTCAAGCAGATCTTAAACACTACCTGCAACCAAATTCCATGAACAAAAGCTAGTGTTAAGCTTTGAGATTCTGTCCTCAAGTGAGACTTACTGATGGCACATAGCCCTCACCACTGTTCTTCAAAACTCACCTATATTTTTGACTGTATGAAGTGGTACATTCCAGGCTCCCTCCTGAAAAGTGTTAACAGAAGGAGCAGCATTCCCACTCCAAAAGCTCCAGGATATAACGCATGATTTGAGCAACCAAGTCTTATACATTGTGTAAGCCCTGTTTACACTACATGATTGTAATGTATTCATTAAAATTAATTTCTACAAAACCCCATTCATCTAACTGTTCTCATCATAATTAGAATCTTATTTCTCTTATATAAGGTTTGGTAAGTTTAACTTAACGGCATTTCCAAAATGTTAAGGCTCTCCAGACAAAACTTAAAATATGTGCATTTAGCTAACATGTTTTAATATGTGACATTACTCAAACAACACAGATATTTAATGGCAAATGTACATAAACCCTCCAGCAATTACATTATGCAAGAATTCTCGGCAACTGATACACATGAATTCTAAATTTTCTTACACCTCAGGAGGCTGGCTGAATTTTTCTTTAGCTTTTTTAACTAAAGCAGAGGATACTTTTTCTCTTCTGGTTTTAGTAAATATTTGACAGGACAAAAATCTACTGTAGTCTGTTCATGCAAACTTCCACAACAAATCCATTTTGCTATCTGCATTACTTAAACCCAACCCTAAAAAACTTAAGTAAATTCTTTTCAGTCAAATGGCATTAACACTAACAAAAAATAGTTAGTTAGAACATTGCCTTACCGTGTAAATGCCAATTCTACAAACAGCAAATGAGAGCTGGATACATTCAGACATAGTCTAAAGGAATTAAAATAAAGACATTATCAAGAATGCTACTTATTAAGAACTACTTTTCTTCCCATCTCTCCCCTCTCCCTTGAAAGAAACACCTTCTTCAAAGCTGAATTAAACAACCTTAGAAAAATGCCATATAAATTCAGGTTATACATACTACCTTTCATACAGAAGCAGCTAAGTGTAGAGGTGTCAACACCTTCACACTTACTAGTTCAGTATTTCATTATAGGTCTCAAATTACCTAATGACCCCTAAAATGCCTGTATACAACATTGACGATTTGCATGTAAGCTTTCAGTCTTGTTTATTTTTATCTACTCTGATTTAAAAACAATCTGCAAGAATCATTTTCATGGAGTGCTTTTTGGCCTCTTAGCGGACTGTATAGAGCTTCTGTGTTTATATGTTACAATTTTTCTCTCCCTTTAACATCACTGAAACTGTCTTCCCCTATATACCAGAATACTGCATATAATTTAATGTTTGCACATTTCTGAAGCTTTATTGCTTTAGTTTTCTAAGCATGATTTAGATTTCTAGATCTTCTTTAGTTTTCTAGATCATGAAAATAGAACATTTTATTTAATCTGTTCTTATGGCTGGGAATAATCACATTAAAAGTTTTTACCCTCAACTTGCTCAACTTCCAATCTGCTGTGATGCCACAATTCTATGTCTTCTGCAGTCACCCAGAGAGGCTGAGGATGGACTACGAATTTCTGATGAAACAGATGAAAAACACCTTCTTTAATTAGCACAACAAAGCCAGGAAATAAATGCAGCCCTCCAACATCAAAATAAAAACTACTGTATGTTTGCCGTATTTCCTATGCAACTAGGTAAAATAAACTAAGCTTACAATGATTTATTCAGAAGAGTAACTGAGGAATTACTTTATATAAGGTATTTGAAAGACAAAACTTAAAGCCTTCAAGTGGAACATTTTTATTACACGTTTAACAAGTTCACACATTATCTAAGATAAAGTGCTGGATGATACAGACCTCAAACATATCAGTCAAAACATCTTTTCAGCATCTGCTTTCTAATTTCTCTCTCCCTCCAAAAAAAATATATTGAATTGAAATACCCACTTAATTAGAATTGGGATTTTAAAAAAATCAAAACAACAGATCTTATTAATTATAAGGAATAAAAAAAATTTATAGCAACATTTTTCTTTTGCTGTTAATTGTCACATCTCAATTTTAAGAAACAGTATTTCACTGAACTGTCTGAGTCAAAAAGCACAGCTCAAAAACCTGAAAGCAAACTTCAACAGTACAGTTGATTTTCTTTTCTTACTGGAAGTAATCTAGCATGCTATTAGTGACAAGGAAATGCTGACTCGAAACACCATTTCAATTTAAGGAGATTTTTTTTGTTATTTTTCAGCTTTAAGACCAAACATCCAAGTCTATCTGTTGTGCTCCAAGCTTCCCCCAGAAAGAAAAAAGGGACAGAGAAATAGGAACTGACATCAAGAAATCCTACAGTTACACGAAGTGGTGGGGTGGAGCCATAAACCAACCCCCTCCTGACAGTATTTGCAGACCTTGTTCCAAAGGTTCCAGGGATGGATGACTTCCCCAGGCAATTTAGTCTAGTGCTCCATTACCCTCTCTACTAGAAAGTTTCCTAATGTTTAACCTTGGTCTGTGGCAATTTAAGCCCATACTTAAACATTGAGTGATACTGAAAATGCAAATCATTCAATGTACCCTGGCAGAATCTAGGTTGCTGGCAGATACAACATTATATACAAAGTAAATTATTATTTCAGCTTGCAAGAGAAGTAAATATGCAGCAGCAGCAAACCGTTATAGCTTCTCCATGTATACAGTTTTTATTCTAGACAAGTGCTTTTATTCTAGAAAAGCACAGCATTATAAATTGTCTTCTTTTTTAATTTTTGTTCAGTACTTCCAGACTATACACTAGTGAGAGAACTAAGCTGCAGTTCAAATTCTCCAGCAAGCCCCTGTAGATCCTTTCCTCAGCAGAATAAAACAACCTACATGTTGTTTTATGGTAAAAACTACATGGTAACCCATGTTACCTTACTTATCTGTTGTTGGGTTTGGTATTGTTAATGTTCTGAAACCACAGGCTATTATTATAAGGCACGAATTCTGTCACATAGAGTACTGATGAATGTTTCCCTTACACATTTCCCAGTGAAATATTAAGATAATCCCTTCAAACCTCCAAGATAATACTTATAAACTACATTCTATTGTGGTAAAAATGGTCACTAAACCCAACACTACTATTAATACCTATTATATTCACCTACCCTTTCTTCTGAAAATTTACATTCCCTCCCCAGAAGTATTTCCATTTAATCATTGAAAAAGTGTGAGAAATTGATTTAAATAATTAAAAGCTTAGTGACACTATCCTTCAGACTTTTACTCCAACCACTGAATTAAGATATAGTCGATAATCTGTTGCTGCAATGGGGAGTTTACTCTTGATACTTATAATCTTTTATTACTTTGGTTGTGCAACTCACTTGGGACCATACAATTGGGCAATACAATTTTTGGAAAATTTAATGTAATTTACTTACAGTTTATTGTTGCTTTCTGAAAGGATTTTACACGGTAAGCATGAAAATAAAAGAAAAAATTGTAAAAAATATACCTACAAATAGTATGAAAGAAAGATACTTTGTTTCATCTCATTCAGCTCTGACACAGGCACACAGTCTACAACTCACAAAGCCATTGTTTTAAATAATATCTATTTTGTCAGCAAACACAAGATTAAATCCCTACTGACAAAAGTTACAAGAGACCAGATTTTGAAAAGATTAATTAGAGCATGTTCTGCAGCTGATGACTTCAAAGCAAGCACCAAGGTGAAAGCACTACCTTCAAGAACCTTGGTGGGCAAAAGGGAAGGGTGATCCTAACCAAGTTCTCAGGAAAGAACCAAGTGGCTCAACACCTGGCAGAACTGCAGGAGCCAGTCAATCTGCCACCCAGCAGAAATACTCACCTCAACCTCAACTCACTGTGACACAACCCGAAATAAATCACAGCATTGAATACAGCTCCAAGACCACAGAAACAGTAAGTACCATGAGAAAAGGAAGATGCTTGAGGTTTTTTTTCTGGTGATATGTTTCTTTAGTACACTTAAAATCAAGGCACACTTCTGCTCATTCATAATGAAGTGATACAACCCAGTAATCATTTGGAATTGCTGGATCTTCTAGGCAAAGGTTTTTCCACCTCTATTCTTATCTGCATCTTTTTCAGTGTATAAAATTGCGAAAACTAGCAATACAAGTGCATAAAATACGCAGGTTTTAAGGTACCTTTATGTATGGAGCCTGGAACAAATTCTCAGTGCTTATGTGTTTTAAAGAACACGTGAGTACCCAAAAGCACACACAATGACACTACAGTGAAGGTAGCAGGAACTTTGACCAGAACTACAGCAGTTCAAGTTCAAGTTTGTTAACCTTGTGTACTGAACTTCAACTAGTAATTCCAAGGCTCCCCTTCCTGCACAAGATGTCACAGCCCTCTAGCACATTCCATTAATAACATTGCTAATTTAAACTCCCTGAATTCTTTTTAATACTGTTCTCAGGGATAAAAAACACAGAAAATATTTTCATATTCTCCTTTAATGCTGAATAATTAGATTTCTAAAATACCAATCTTCTTGTACATTATTATTAGAAAAATAAATCTCAGTTTAGAGACTAGAAGAAATCTGATGTTGATGGAAAAGCAATGATATGTGAACAGGAAATAGGACTAGATCCAAGAGCTCTCTCATCATCATAAAAAGTAATCAAGTTGATGCACCAGAGAACAATGCTGTCCTCTCTTTCAGGCAATATTCTCAGTAGAACAGTTTTGCATGACTGTTTCCAGGACTGCAGTGGCTCAGGCAGTGAAAGATGCAGATTAGCCAGCAGAAAATTAATAGCTGCAAGAACAGCATAGACATTTCTCAAGAATTCTGGACCTTTTCTCCAGTCTTGCTGAAACCTGAAATTATGCAAGTTTCTAGGCAAGAAGGAAGCACTGAGAAAAGAGATCACCCACTGAAGAGCGCATCATCTCTCTACACAGGCTGCCTATACAGTTTCAGGTTCTCTCAGTGTTGCAGGCCTTACATATAAAGTTACAAATTTGTTAAAACATAGATGTCGGAAAGCCAATAGCCTTTCCTCACACATCAAGGCAGCACCTCCAAGCAGAAGGAATTTGTTAGCCACATGCCCCTGGAGCAGATTAAATAGCTTCATAAATACCTCTGAATTAAAAAGCCTCACCTCTTGTGCAGTCAATGCAATTCTGATTGCACCGGACAGCACTCCTGGACACCACTCAGAATATCTCCATTTTCTAACTGCACTTTCCTGTTCCAGAATTGATTCTAAATGTTCTCTCAATGAGGAGGAATAATGGATGTCTTGAGTCCACTTGAGTCCATCAAGTGCAGCATCAGGATATCCAGGGAATCATACCTCATGGACCTCTCCAGTAATCANTTTAATACCCACCCACAATGGACCTGTCTTTGAAGACACTGTACAAATTCCTGGTCCACTCATTTTCACCTTCCTAACACTACTGCACAAGTGAGAATACAACTACACTCACATGAAAACAGTTCCAGGATTATAACTTTCAATGAGTTCTTCTATATGGAAAATAATTGCTTATTGCCTAATCTCTTTCTGATTTCAAAGACATCTAGAATATTGCCTTCTCATACCAGTCAGCTGTCTTTTCTTCAGACAGAAGGGCTATAACTACTTATCCCTGCTTGTATGGAAGAAATTGCTTTTCTTCAACTACCACATCATCCTTCTCTGTATTTTCTTTGGTTTTTTGATACTCTTCCTGAGATGATCCAACCAGAAATCTAGCATGTAAGATAAAAGCAAACCTTACATTTAAGCAGTGTAAAAATGAGATCCCTCTTTTTCCTTCTTAATACTCTAAATTTGCTGACAGATGTCTAGGTTGAGATGACATTGTAAAGAAGGATTCTCATTCCCTTTCGTGAGAACTGATGGTATTTTGGGGCCTATCCATGCATCTGTACTGCCATGTGACTTCTATAAATATATGCAACTTTGCATGTATCAATACTGAATTTCATCTGTCATTTTATTAGAAATATCAAAAGAGGTACTATGATTTTTTCCCTTGGTTCAATATGCATTCTTAATATTTGTCTCTGCACCAGCCCATCAAAAGCATATGCAGTTTATACAACTAAACACAAACATGAAATTCCCTTGTAATCTCTACATTCACTTCTCCCTCTTATTCACTGCCAGAGCTGTGCTCCCAATGTTCATTTGTATTTCTCATGAAATTTGTATTACAGATAAAAACAATTTTAAATGAAGTAATCATTTTGTTAAGTTTTTCACCTCTATTAGAGTCAGAATCATATAAAGAAAGACTAAGCAACAGTTGTTGTAAAAGCTAATAAAATGTGGAAAACAGATGTTTCTTCCATAAAAAGGCTTCAAGTCATAACAAAAAAAGAAATCCGCAAACTTACTTCCCCCATATCAAACAGTTCCTAGTGGATCTTGGATGCCATCTTGCTTACTCAGACTCTTCAATGCCAAAAGCTAATGTGGGTCCTGTGAACAGATTTTTCTTCTGTTGCTCCACGAAAATATACAGCAAAGCATCAAAGATTCATGTTCTTCCTACTGCTTATTCTCATAAGCAACAAGGCTCTAGGGCAGGACTGCATCTAGCGTTAGAGCACTTGTCAGCTACATTTCCTGCTTCATGTCTCTTCCTCAGATAGAAGAAACGTACTTACACACTCGTTAGCAATTAATGTAGTTATCTTACCAGGTTGCCAGAGAGAAAAAATAAATTTTGTATGATGAAGAGCTCTGGCATGAGATGAGCCATCTTTTATTAGACTGCAAATACCCTACTTATGTCTACAAGGACTTTTATATAGTCACAGTCAGACAGTTTGCAAGTCAGAAAGTTATCCTGCACACACAGTGAAAAACAGCAAAACCAACATACTGAAGAGAAGTATGAGTCAAAACACAAAGAAGCACAAGATTTAAAATACTATTGTAGTTTTTTTCATAGGGCTTTACAGCTCTTTGGGCCCACATTTGTGGTTTCAAACTAAAAATGCATCTTTTATTAATGGAGAGCTAATATCCTCATACAATCAGAAAACTTCAGAACTCCGTTTAAAAGAATAAACATCACAAGCTGGCAGTATTAAAAAACATGAGCTGATGATACTGACAACAAGCCAAAAATGTTAATCAGCATGTGGTATTAGAAGGAATATTTTGTCCTTACTAAATGCAGATATTCTCACTTACTAAAAGCTTGCATTTCTAACCTTTTGTGAAATTCATCACCATTTTGCCTCAAGCTTGGAGGTCTGACTGAAGAATTCAGGAGCAGCACACTGCAGAGCAACATGGTGTAGTAGTACATAGCAAGAGCTGGCATCAAAGATCAAGTATTCTTAGTACATACTCCAGATACTTGTTCTGATCTAGGCCTGTGGTGTAAAAACCCATTAGTGAAGTAAATCTTTCCATCTGGTTTCATTTGAAAAACACTAAATTCACGTCATCTGTGATCACTCTGCAATGCAAACCTACAACCGTAAGCACTACCTTCTTCAATTAAAAGATTCGCATCTGATCCAAACACTAATACAGTTGCATGCACTTCAGAGCTGTTGTTTTCTTTCCTGCATTCAACAATGTATTTATTTTGAAACAACTGTGAGACTCCTCATCCATGTGTCTAATCAACTTCCCAAACTGAAAGGAGAATAATGAAACAAAAGCCCCTGTGCTTTACAGAAGGTGTAAATTTTCAAGGTTGTTATAGGTGATAGATCAGTCAACACAGATCCCAAATAATCCTCATTGTTACATGACAAAAGACAGAATTCCTACAAAAGGAGTGTTAAGCAAACAGTAAGAGGACATGGCCCCAGAGGACCTTGGCTGCTCAGGTTTCAGGCAATGTATCAAAATCATACATGTGCCTCAGACGAAAAATACAGAGTTGCTAGTATGGACCTCAACCCATTTTTCCTTATTCAAAGGACAGCATCTATGGATTTACAAAGTTTCAGTGAAGTAAAACTCTTACCTTCAAACGTATGCCTCTCTAACGCATTTGTGGCATAAGAAAAAATGTTTTCTACGACCTGCAGATACCAATGGCAACAGCAATGGAAAGACAGGATCTGAAGTATACCAGAATCACTAAGTGATCTTGATCTACTCCATATTGCCACTTTCTGACTCTAACCTGTCCAACTAAATTAAAGAGTCTAACTATTTAAAATAAACGTCTTAAAAGTAAGTGGCCCAAGAAAGAAGAGTTCCTCAAAATCATTTAATTTTTTTTAGTATCAGCTAACACTTTAAGAACACCAGTTTGGATTACGCAGCTTTCCCCGACCAAGACTTTGTCTAAACACTAACTATCTAGAATATGCAGTCAAGACTGTTGAGAAATGAAGCAGAAACTCTCAAGTCACTTCAAGGCCTATTCACATAGTCATCTAAAATTTGAAAATTCAGTTGAATTTACTCAAAAACTTACCAAATTTTAGGATTCATGTGCATGCATACAGGAGCAAAGTAGTTTGTATCCACTAAAAAGTGTACAAAGAACAAAAAAACCCCACCCAAACTTATAGTTATAGTTAAAAGAAACCAATCCCCAACAAAGTAACAAGGATTCTATCACACTAGGAGTGTGCACTCTCTTGACACTGCAGAACCCATTTTCCTGCTAACACCTCAGAAAAGGGACCAAGAAGAAAAAAATTACTAAAGCTGAAGCAGTTGATCATTCAAGAAGAGTTATCTTCCATTTCAGGTCAGAATATGCTCTTCAATGCCTGACCAAGAAATATTTTTATCTACAACTAAGACAGTACATAGTATCTTGAGATACAATTTAGGGGTAAGCTATCATAATGAAAATGCTAAAAATACACAATTAAACAGGTTATCAAATTTTTATTATAAACCTCTTAGGCCAACATAACACCTTTCTTTTGTGAAGAGACAGATTCAAATTTCTACATCACTCTCTCAAGCAGTTTTTAAAAATTCTACACGGATCAGGCTGATACACTGAACAGAAGCATGTAAGAACTTTATCTAGTGCAGAGGATGCCACTGAAGAAGTGTATTGTGAAAGTCTACCCAGGAGCTTAAAATCTACATTGTAATTGCAGCACATAAGAAAAACCAAAGCATTTTTGTTGTTTCCCCACAGGTTGTCCAAGCAAGAACTGTAAGACAGCTCACATGCCATGCTTTTCACAAGACACATCATGGTGTAACTTCTTAAATTAAGCATAGACTACTGAACAGAGGCCAACCAACACAAGTCTCCGAATACACTAAAATCCTTCCAGACACAATGTAGCAAGAATGAAGCTGAAGAAGGTTGCAGACAGTACCCTAGATTATGTAGTCACAAAAACCTACAAATCTACAC
The DNA here is from genome assembly GCA_013397155.1 of Irena cyanogastra. NCBI lineage: Eukaryota > Metazoa > Chordata > Aves > Passeriformes > Irenidae > Irena > Irena cyanogastra. The sequence continues at coordinate 21,339 of VWZV01008312.1, forward strand.
TGACACAGCTGTGTTCGCATAGCATGTTTTAAAAGAGTTGACTAAAAACAAGGAGAATAACATGTGTAAGCAAACACGTATAAGTAAAAGGTGCCTCTGAGTGAAGATGCCTCTATTCTTTTTTAGAGGTTGGACTTGGTTTAGCCATGTTGATTAAAACAAAAAAAAAACCACACCACTCCTCCCATCATAATTACACAAATAAAAAATAAAAGAGGCACCAGCCTGAAGAGTCTCTTCTAGCTATCAAGATACAGAGGCCAGTGATACTTTTTTGTTACAATGTAAAACTGCAAAAACAGACCAGAGCATCACAGAAGATAATCTTTTAGTACCAATTTATTATCAAATGGTATTAGCCATAAATCAAGGATCATACTCTAAGTAGGGGAGGCACTACTCAGATTCTGGGTATCTAGCCATAAAAGTTTCAGGCCATAGTCCAAGCTGGCTCCAATTGACTTCACTCTGAGGAGGTTTTGAATGCTTTCAACAACCTGATGATACTGGAAGATGCTTCAGATTCCTTGGGATCTGCTTCTAAATGGAGAAAAGACATCTCCATCAATGTAGGTCCTATCCAGCTAAAATCAGGAAAAGAACCTTTCTATGCAAGTTTGGGAAGAGCTGGCTGAGGGTGGACTCCTTGTGGAGATGGACTGACCTCCTGAGTTCACGGTGCAGCAAACCTGACTTCATCTGTCCTCACTCTTCATCTGTCCCAGACTTCCTCACTCAGCCCCACTGATAAACAGAACTCTGTCAAATGCTCTGTCTCAGCACTACTGCAAGAGCAAACAACTCATCCTTTGCTCTCTGCCTCACACTGCAAGCACAGGAGAAAACCTCACTGCCTGCAGGCTGCAACGCACATGCCCAACATGAAGAACCAGCAAAGGGACCTTCTGTTTGTGTTTTCATGCACGTGTATAAATGCACAAAACATAAAATTCCTCAACATGTACAGCTCTTTTTGCTATGGAAATAATGAGACAATTGTTCTACAACCACAGCTTAACATTCACACTACAACTTCAAGTCTTGCACAGATAAAGAGTAGGCCTCACATCAGGGCAGACTGTGACAAACAAGCTGAAAACAGGTGCACACAACTAGTTGGCTAACTCACCATCACAATTACTGGCTTCTTAGAGCAGACTTTCTGAGGTGCCTGAACCTCACGAGGTTTTTTAAAACTGACACCAAAGAAGGTCACACAACAAAAAAGAGGAAAAGGATCAGCTGGAGAATAAGAGTCAGGGGAAGAAAAAAAAAAGTAGAGCTATTTAATCCCCTCTCCCCTTTGGTTAATACAAAAACATGCTCTTAGTTTGCAAGGTTTATTAAATTTATTGTTCTCAGAGTGGTTGGCCTTCCATACAACAGCCTGTAGCAGTCACAAAGGTTACTGCAAGCATTTCAAAAAGTACAGAATGGCCAGTTTCATCTGGCCATAAGTTTATAAAGGAAAAAAAAAATCTAAGAAACAGCTCCAGGCTGTCAAGGAGCTATGAGGCTGCACTTGATACTCAGCAAGTTTATTAATAGTATTTCATTAACTAGGTTGTTAAAGAGAACTCTGACTACCATTTCTGCCATACAGGACTCATTTTCTAGTGTCTCTCTGCAGTATTCAAGTCCAGAAAGGCAAGCCTGAAACATTTTGGGGGGTGTGAGGCTCAATAAACCAAAATAAATCTTAGCTACATAGACACAAGAATAGTAAAGTATTAATTTAACATATTTAGTTATATGTTTAGTTAGCTGCCAGAAAAGGAAAAGCCAGACACTGCGTGCAGCTCTCATCTCAGCATGGCAAATATTCTGTTCATTAAAAAGCGCATCTCCAGAGATTCTGTTGCATTTGATGAGCCTCTCTTGAAAGACTACACCCGTGAGCATCCCGTGTGAAAAAGTATGAATGACAGAGTCAAGATTCTGACTCCAGATACTTCTTGGTTGCACTTGACACCAACAACAAACAGGAATGGCCAGAAGATGCCTGCTCTTCATCGCCCCAGCTGACGCTTCGCGGCACTTCACGGTGAAGGAGCGGGCACCAGTTCACAGCACAGGGCTCGAAGCAACAAGACTGAAGAAATGGGACGCCAACAGGACTGGAGCGATGGGATGTGCTCGTTACGCCCCCCCACCCCCACCACTGCTAGGCTGAAAAGACCAGGTAAGCGGGTACCATACCAAAACAAAGCCACCTGCTCATTAGCCAGCCCTGCCACAGGGTTTCTGCTCGCCGAGGGTGCGCGGGTGAGTGCAAACACCAGCCACGATCCCAGCTGAAGTGCACGCCCGCGATACGATCTTTCACAGACGAATGAAGCCAATATTCATTAAAGAGCCATAAACACTACCTCCAAATACCAGCTGCCCGGGCGCTCGGCTGATCCCGTCCGCAGTAGCAATTTAGCTCACTGAAGCATGCCCTAAGCTCCAGCATTTAGGAAAAAAACAGCGACCCGGGTCACGGCTTTAGCAACCTAATAGCGGCCAAATGAGCGGGGCCCAGCCGCTTTATCGCCCGTTAAGAGCACGCCGGGCCGGGCGCGGCAGCGCGGCCGGACCCGGCTGTCCCGCGGGCTGCCCCCCGGCCCCGGGCTGCCCCCCACACACCGTCGGGCCGCGGACACCGCCCCANGGCGGCGCTGTCAGAGCCGCGCTGCCGCCCGCACCTCGCGGCGCAGGGAGCGGGGCAGGGGCGGGACGCGCCGTCAGCTGATCGCACACGTGGGGGCGCGGCCTGGACACCCTTAAAGGCGTAGGAGCGTTGCAGCCGCGGCTCTTGGCGCTCTGTCGGACAGCCTAACAGATTGTAGAGAAGGGCAACGAGGCTGGGGGACGGACTGCAGCACAAGTCTGGGAGGAGTGCCTGAGGGAGCTGGGGGTGTTTAGACTGGAGAAAAGGAGGCTCAGGGGAGACCTCATCGCTCTCCATCTCTGCCTGATAGGAGGCTGTGGCCAGATGGCGGTCAGGCTCTTCTCCCAGGCAACTAAGGACAGGACTAGAGGACATAGTCTTAAGCAACTCCGGGGGGGGGTTTCGGTTGGACACCAGGAAGAATTTCTTCACATAAGGGGTAATTAGACACTAAAATGGGCTGCCCAGGGAGGTAGAGGAGTCACCATCGCTGGAGGTGTTTAAGGAAAGACTGGACATGGCACTTAGTGTAATGGTCTAGTTGAGGTCGTGGTGTTTGGTCACAGATTGGACTCAATGAACTCATAGGTTTCCTTCCCAATCTAATTGATTCTGTGATAGCTCCCCCAAGCACCCGTGAAAACAACCCCTATGTCTCATACTGCAACCTGACATCCTAACCTGGAGGCTTTTCCGCAAATTCAAGGTGTTAGTAGGAATGCCTGACTCCTGGAGAAATGGAAGGAAACTTCTCCATGTGTGTGACAGTGGTATAGGAAATCTAAAAATGAGGCATCAAGTGAAAGAATAAGGGGAAAAAAACAGAGTGTAGTTAAAAGAACTAGGAGAGCAAGTAAGGAGCTGGAAGAAAACAGGTGTAAATGAGGAGCCAGGAGCAACTGGGAATCAGTATTTGTAAGCAGTTCACCTAGATCTAGTAAACTGGGGTGGGGGGAAGGGAAATTACAATTACTGCTCTGAATTTTGAAACTAATTAAAGCCTGTTGTGGACAGTCTCAGTCACTATATCTGGAGACTGTTGGTAAGATGTTCCCCTTGTGCCTGCCCAAAACATTGTCAATGGGTAATTAATTTTCCTCATACATCTAGTCTAGAAAAAATTGATTCTTTTGGCAGTCCTGTCTTTACTTTGGGATTCAATATCAAATACATCTGCATAGCAACTTAAGTTTAACTTAGATGAGTACACATGATTTTTTTTTATTTCCAATCATTTAGAAATTCACTAATTTTAGTACTTTATTAGTTATTGGGTGAAAGGAGGGATACAGGCTTGGCCCCTCCTGCTATTCAGCATTTTGTCTGTTTTTCATGTAGTCACAGCCATTGTTGGCAGCTGTCTCTTGATCCTGAAATGTACTTTTGACAGGGGGAACTACAGTGTAAAAACTACTTTAGCCACTACAGAACTGGCTAAAGTAGGCCTCTCAATAATGCAACACAGGAGCTGCAAGGAACTGATTTAATCATACTTCTGTCATCACCTGTGATTTTTAACATTTTGCAGTGCTTTCCCCTTAACCATTAAAACCCTTTATTTCTTCTTTTTAGCAGTAATACATCATTCTTGAGACTTGCTGCCTTTTGATACTTCTCTAAATGAAGGGTGACTGAAATGAGAACACCAAGAACAAGCAGATCTTTCAGAACTGTTTCCTGTGAGACAAATAGGAAAGGATTGGGAATTATTTCTTCTATAGCTGGTTGAGAAGATATGTAGAGAGTTGCTGCCGAGACGCTGCTGTGATAGGAAAAGAAGTAATTGGTTTTCATTGCAAGAAGGAAGATACAGTTCAGCTACTGAAAAATAATGGGAAGGATATTTTAACATGGACAGACATCACAATCAAAGCTAGTAGAATTTCTGAAAGCAGCCATGAGTTATTATAACATTTCTCAGATGCAGTTTAGTTACTTAGCAGCGATGTACATCTGGAGAAAAAGAACTAGAAGACCCCTGTGATTTATATGAAGCTGATAGATCTGAATATGAAGATGCAGTGTGTTTATATATCCAAAGAAAAATGTTTATTCTATTTTATAAATGTGATTTTCTTTCTAGTTTATAAACAAGACCTCATGATCTGAACACAATACCAGTTTAAAAAAATCAGGACATTTCTCATGTATACACTGAAAATCCCACAAACTTGATCAAGAGAGAAGCCAAGCTTAAATTTATGTATTAGTTAACTGTATTTATGTATTATAATTTATGTATTCTGTTAACTGTAAACACAATATTCCTTTGGCCATTGCATAGCCTTATGGTGCATTAATTTTATTACATAAAGCAGAGATTAACATCGAACAATAGCAGAACATAAGCAGAATACAAGTCCTATAGCACATGCCTTCCAGCCTACACAGCAGTCACGATGTTGCTGAGATTTTTCTAGCAAGTCCTGTAAGACTTCTTTCATCTAAAATGAGGTTCAGTTTCATATGGGAATATACACCTAAAGCAGTGTTAGTTATCTTCATAAAGAAGCTTGTCAGCAGGAACTCATATGTCAAGATAGGAAGGAAGAGATCAAAGTATTTAAATGGAGCAAACGTCATGTGGTGGCTGTGAGGTAATTAGTCTGGTTCCAAAAATGGAAGTGAGCTTATGCACAGAAGCACAGGTTTATCTTCAGTGAAATCCTGTTGCAAGTATAATTTTCTGTAATCTTGGATGGAAAATAATCAATCTGGGACTCAGACTTTGACCCTGAGAAGTGCTGAGAACAACATTTTATCATCCATTGCTTATGTCAGTGCAATATAATGAGTCTGAACATTTTAACCTAAGAGTAGCACCTGACAAATTCAAGCATTTGTACAACTAGCAGTTAGCAAACTCTGACGGTGGATTTGACATAAAGGCGTGTTTGTTTCTTAATAGATATCACCAAAATGGGAATTTAAAATGTAAATACTAATGAATATGCCTATTTCCAAACATATTTGAATGGAATTTGTATATGTTTTTTAGAATTGTATAGCCAGCTGTATATATAACAAATTGTCCAGTAAGCATTATCTTGGAAAACAAATTGAATGACAGGCATACTGTAGTACATCTTTTAGTCATATTGCTTTAATTTCCGGTCTCATTAGTTAAATAGATGCTGTCAAAATAATGCTTGTGTAGAAGTGCCACAGAAAGCAGTGCTGCTATTCATCCTGTAGATGTACATAGGTATAGTGTAGGCACATCATGGTTTGAAGAACCTGAAAACTGGGTATTTTACAAAAGGTGCCCTAAAACAAAAAGACCCAGTAGCTCATCAGTGACTGAGGCAATCTAAACCACTTTACGATATGAGAATAATTTCATTCATTAAGAAGACAAAGTGCATGATATGTTTGTTCTTCCCTTGCTCTCTGCATCCTACCCAATTTTTAATAGGGGAAAGGCAAGAGATTATTTTTTTATTATTAGCAAGAAGGTGGTCGTATTAATCACCAACTTTTACTGCTATAAGGAGCCCTGACAGCTCTGTTTAAGAATGATATTTTATCCTTCTAATTAAAGTTGAGAAGCAAAGCATTTATTATCTTTGAAAGTACTGAACGAGATTACCTTACTCATACTTATCAACATTAGTTTTCCATGGCACAAGGTCATTACAGCAGACATGCACAGACTCCTATCTTGGCAATTCATAGGATAGTTAGCAGGAAAGCAAAACATAATTTTTACCTTCATGTTAATACCATATATTACTCTGGAAAAATAAAATCTGTAGGAAAAAACCTTACATAAAAATGTGGACTTCCTTGACTCAGGATGTTCATACAGTAATATAAAGGCTCCCAAATGCTACAAAACTCCTTTATTTGTTATGGCTCGAAATTTAGAATTGGATGCCTTAGAAGGTACAAACTGTGCTTAGTTCAAGAATACAAATGATGTGATAAAACAATTTCTGACTTCACTGGCAGAACAGAAAAGAAGTTGGACCAAACAGGAAGTTAAGATTAGTTAGGAGAGTTCTGTTGTTCAGCAGCTGGAAAACTGATAGGAAAAAATATTTGAATGGTCTAATGTTAATAGATTTCTAAGTATACATTTTAACAATAAATGCATGTGGCCAATTGTGACCAAAAGTATTTCCTAGAAATATCCAGAAGGGCATAGAAACGTAAAAAGAACTGGACAGAGAAATGAAAGAATAAGGTTTTCATTAGGAGAGTTTGAATATTAAATAAATGCCAAGAGCAGTCAGCAGTTTTATTTGCAGCTCAAATTTCAGTAAGTGACCTGCAGCCTGCTGTTAATCAAACTCATGTAACTTACAGGGAAAGGGAGAAGGTGCTCTGAGTAAATAATGTTTGAAGCAATTTGCAGCTCTTATCTGATATATTGACAAATGTCAACATGCAGAGATACTACAGCCAAAGGTGAACAAACACTATGAGAGAAGCAAAACCTCTCAGTCAAAAATCTCTTTCTATTTGCTCTAATGCTTTGCTACCTTCTGGCATTTTGGTCACCATGTGTACTATGGTTATATATGTATTTTTTTTTTCCTGTAAAAGAACACATGGATATGAAAACAAGCACACAGATGTTGAAAAAGATTTTTCACCTGTTCTCTCTCTTTTTTCCTGAAATATTTGGCTGACCTTCAGGTAACCTCACTGGCAAAATAACAACAGACAGTCTTTAAAAGCAAAGGTTAATGATGGAACAAGGTCAAAAGTAGAAACTGTTTTCACACTGTAGATACATTGATATAAATTTAGTATAATTAATAATTGATTTAAATCTATGGAATATTAATAAAGTGATTGTATAAAGCCGGGTGCTAGGTGCAGCTCCTGGAACCTTTTGTTCCGCCCGGTTAGCTCTTGCCCTAGTCCAGCTTTAAGAGTACTTCTCTGTACCTCTCCTGGTCCCGTGAGTCTCAGCCCTGGCTGAAGCGCGGCAATGACAAAGAACAAATGGAGGACTTTTGCGGGTAGAAACTCGGTTTATTGTTTATGGAGCCGAGGTCCCCACAAAAGTGGGGTCCTGGGTGCAGAACAGCACCTTTTAAACGGGGGTGGGGAAAGGGGAGGGGTACAGACAGAGGGCATAGGATAGGGTGGGGGAAACTGGGAACCTGGCCAATCAGCTCCCCTGGAATGTACCAGATACCTGGCTAGGGCTGCAGAGGGACTCCGAACCAACGAGGGACACAACTCTAACCTAGGGAAAACCCGATTAAAACCCAAAAACACACCACAACAATTGTAATATTATGTTTGATTTTATGTAGGTTATTTACTCCTTCCTGTGCACCAAAAAATGTTACTGTTTATAAAATGATGCAAAAAAATTTGCATGAGGAAATTTGAATAGATTATGTTGCCAAGTAGGCTGGAATTTACATATGATATTTTTTCATTTCTATGTCACCCCAGTTCAAGTTCGTAGTTCTGTAGACTCATTTTTAACGTCATGGCTGTTCTACGTTGGGTTTTTAAACAGTCCCACAGCAATAAAAAAAATGCAATTAAGAGTCCTAGTCCTAAACTGGTAACCTTGTTTGAATTATTAGCAGAATTTGAAGACTTAATGGCCACAGATATCTGCCTTAGTAGCAGCGTTTCTGTGCTTAAGAAACTGAGGAATTTGGAAGCCTCAGACTTAGGACTTTAAGAGTTTCTTCACATATACACTTAAGAAAGCATTTGCGTCTTTGCTTGATTTCTTTTTTTGTGAAATGTAGAAAATAGTGGTCTTGTGAAGATTAAAAAAAATAAATTCACAGTTCTGATCAGGTTTAATTCTCTCTTGCTTGTGGCACTGTGGAAACCTTCAAGAGATGGATTAGAAGTTGTACTTTACCTTCATGTGCCTGCTTAGAGTCAACAAGGAGGCAAACCCTAAGAAATCTAGTCCTGTTTTTCATTATGTCTGGTTTTCCAGAATGAACTGAACCTTTTAATTTTTGTGACTTAAGTGTGGTAAATTTTATGAGGACTACAATTTTGCTCGAAGTTTATAGTACATTTGTTTCTAATATTGTTTACAAAGTATTCAAATATTTATCTCTCATGTTCAGATTGTTTTGCCTTTTTACTGAATGAATATGTAAATAGAAGCAATACAGTTAGACTCTGTGGTCTTTGCTCTAGTGTTAACATGCAAGTACATGTGTCCATTTGTAGCTTTTCCCTTGTTACCATGATGAGAGCTCTGTTAGGCTAGAATTATACTTGTGCTCCAAATTCACCCCTAAAAAAATGAGACACAATACTTAGTCTCTTTCAAATTATAAAATGGGCTGGGTTCGGATCCAGTTCTTACAGCCTTCCACCTTCTAATTTGGGCTCAGAAAATTCTTCTTATTTTCTTAAATTTTCAAATTATAGTCTTACTAAGGTGTGAAAAAAATGCCATTTCTTTACTGAAAGAAAATGTATTCTTATGACCTACATAATATGTGTGTTGTGTTTGAAGATTAACAGTGCCCATCCCATAGGTCTGCCTGTCCAAAGGAGAGGAAGGTCATGACAGAAAGAAAGCTCTGCAGGAACCAGGAACATGGGTGACTGTCGTCTGCATCAGTGTTTCTCTTCACTCCAAAGGAGAAAGATTCAATAATATGGCACATATGAATTGGTGAGAGGAATTACAAAGTCTCAAAGCAAATGAAGGTACAGATAATTCTGAAACAAAAGAAATTGCAATTTCCGTATGACCTTGTGTTTCATATTTTTGCTGAATGTGTTATCCCATCTTATACACTTACACCATCTCTTCCTTAATAGTCATGTCTTCCCAAGAAGTCAGTGTGACTACAAACTCATAGAACTAACTTTGCCTGTTGTTGTTATTTACTACAGAATGAGGGGAAGGACTCCAAAATTCCAAAGAATCAGAAGGTGTTTATTTGAACAATCTGTTCTTTTTTTATAGGGTCTTTCGCTAACAGCTGCTTGATTGGTTAAATGACACAACGCTTCTTTACCACCATTAGATGAGATAGAGGGAGCGTTTTGAAAATGCATGCAAGAAAATAACAAACTAAAGTGAAAAATAGCACCTGTTATTTTGAGAACAAGAGATGCTTACAAAACCTCTATCAATCTTCTCCTGAGAACATGAAATGCTTACAGAACTGTTCTCTAGGAAGCAAACTGTTTTTCCTTGGGAAAATTCACGCTTCATGCCAGATCTCTCTAAGATTCACCAAATGTCAGCCCCACAGCCTGTAGTCTAAACATAGCACATATTAGTAATATGCTTGGCAAAGCATTGCAGCAATATGTGTAGATGACCATTTCATCTCCTGCTGGATATAATGAACATCAGATACAAAGTCTCTGTGGTTCAAGGTTTTTCTACACTTTAACTTATTTTGTTTCTGAGTATTATATGAAAAGAAAAATGCTTTCCAGAAAAATAAAAAAAAAATTAAATAAATGCTAAAAATTAATAAAAAATGTCTTGGTATGGACATACCTTTGTATCAGGTTTTAGTCTCATCTAGGTAGTACATAAGAAGAGAATGAACAAAGTAGTAACACATGCCTTAGAGTCTGAATGCCAGTTACCTTCACACAAATGTAATTCTTTTATTCATATTAGCCAAGTTAAACTATGCAGGCATGTGAACACAAGTATAATTAAACCTGGATTTTGCTATGCAACATATACTTAGGAGCTCTTTCTTTTCTTTAGGATGCACTTTAAAGCGCATCCTAAAGATCTACTGACAATGTTTATAGGAGCAGATATTAAATAAGTCCTTCCTAATTTTTTTTGTTATCTCAGCTTTATCTTAGAAATCTACAGGTCAAGTTTTCACTCTTTGTTTTGTATCACAGGTTTTTAAGAAACTGTTCTACTAGTGTGAGTGGAAATAAGAAAAGAACCCTCTGCAAAATGGATGATCTTCATAATGAGAATGGTTGCCCATTCTGAGGTCACACACAGAAATCTACTTTAAAAAACATAAATAATATTTTATCTTCAGCATAATCTTTAAGATTATAGCAATAGTGAGAACATCATCTCTCTGGAAGGTGGGACCCTTTGTCTCAGAAAAAGTAGAAAAGCCTATACTCATCTTTACAAAGATGCTGTACTTGATTTGAAGATCTAATTCATATTTCTACTAAAATCACTCTTTTCAATAGAAGCAAGACACTGGCTACCTAACTTTCATGCAAAGGGTATTTTGTTCAGAAGTTTTCTTGGTAATTGAATTGGATTTTCATAGGTCTTATGCACTCACTTCTACAGCTAGGCAGACTTGAAAGGAAAATACAGCTCTTGAATTCTGGCTACCCAGCATACCTCATCCGTGGCCAAGAGGGAAATGTAAAGCAAACAAGTGAAGTAGCTTAGATGTGTTTATCCAATCAAAACTAAACTCTAAAAGGAAATTTGGTGATATAATTACTTGTCTCATAACTAGCACATTGATCAAAAGATGTGTTTTGCACTTGGACCATGTAGCCTGTGTGGTTTTGGAGCACATATTTTATCTTTGAACTTAAGCTAAATTAGCATGACAAGATCTGACACTGTTACTTTCTGCATGGAAGAATTTTAATGCGAGAAAACAAGACGTCATCTGTTTGGACATGGGCAGCTGACCCTGAAATGCCATTGTTCTGGCAGCTCTCTCCACTGTATCTTGTTCCCAAATCAGAGGATACTACCAGAAATACTGTTCCCAGATGACCGGAAGCTACCATCCAAGATTATAACAGCACACCATGTGGCTTCTGAATCCTTTAAGCACAGGGAAATGGCAACAAGAACTAGAATAAAGTGAGATATAATAGTGAGATTCTACTTGTTTAAATCATTTGTCTTACAGAATTCCATAGGAAGAATAGAATTTAAATTTGGTCCCTGAGAATCAGAATAGACACCTGGAAGGGGTCAGGGAGAGGATTTTATGAAGTATCAGAAGGTCAAGATTGATTTACAATAAATGGGAAAAAAATCAGTATTGGGTTCTGCTGCGATGGACAAGTGGCATTGCTCAACAAGTATATTTGAGAGTTTCATTCCTTAGAACTGATTGAAAGCAGGGAAAGAAGAACTGGAATTGGCTTTAGGACATCTCAGTAGGAAGGATGACTGGAAAAAGTCAGGTCTGTGGAAAGGGGTGTGATTATAGAAAAATGAACGCCCAGCAGATCTTGCAAAACAGATCACATACACACTATTGTTTATTTTGGTGGTGCATGAATGTTAAACTTGTCCATTGCCATTGGTATTGGTGAGAAAAGCCTCCACAGATTTCAGCTGATTTCCATGAATTCCATGAATAAAAACTGAATGGTTTATTACCAAGCCCTGTTTTCCCTTGGGCATCTGGAGGAAGTTCAGGGAAGTCTCTAATGCCCGTCGCTACCTTTTATAGAGCTTTTTGGATGCTCATGGTAGTTGTACAATTGTACCTTTAAGATGACTCAGTCATTTGCTGGAACTTACAAAAATATATAAACTGTTCTTCTTTATTCCTCCTTGTAAAATAAAATTTCTGAGAAATGTTTCCTTCCCTCCCAAACAAATACATGAAAAATAATAAAGTAAAATGTATAGAATCCTTTGGAGAAAAATATGATTTGGCAAGAATAAAAGACATTATCGACTGAACTAGCTGGACAGAAATAAGCTATTTAAGCAATTTAATTCTGCTTATTGGGCAGAATTAGATGTAGAAAACAGCTAAAGACAAAGTACGTTGTAACTCCCTAGTATATTAACTAAGAAATTTAATCTTTTTAAGGGTGTGAAAGGTATCTAACCATTTGTCCATAAAAAGCATGGAGTAAAGGTTATTGCCATTTAACAAAGATCCAAGTGCTTCTGTGCCCTGGAGAACAGAAGGTAGTCACTGACAGGGAAGGATTCAGTCCAGAAAGAGATTATGTGCTCAGCTGCCTTGCTTTTTTCCTAGGAAGAGGTACCAAATGAATAGAAATGTTAATGACAATTATATTAAATGTGAACTTGCTCTTACTACAGGCAAGATTAGGTCTGCATTAACTGTTTTTTTTCTGAGATAACCACAATTAGTTACTGTATTTAAAAACATAGAATTAGTGCATTATAAAACCCACTCAGTATTTTCCAACTAAAGGAATTAAAAGTGACAATGGAGGTGCCAAATATTTCATTTTAAATATCAGTAAGGAACCCTGAAAGAGCTATCCGGTTCACAGGCATAAGCAAGTTGCTGTGAATGAGGGTATCTCTCAGCATTCCTCATCACTGCCACTCACTTTTCAGGCTCTACTAACCTGCTTTGGGATTCAGGCTAGGAAATGTGTGACTAGATTTCTGTTAGGATAAGGCTCCCTGCTGACAGACTTTGTGCAAAGGTCTGGATCATTAAATATGCATTAAGTTTTGAAGAGACTTGGGAATGAAACTAATTCCATATACCTTACAGTAAAATGCAATTGCAGACTAAGAATACGCAGAATGCTCATTTTATAGCTTCCTTATTTTATACAAACTCTAAATGACTGACTAAAATTCCATGTTATTATTTACAGGCAATTGCAAGTATATAGTTAAGACAGACAATCACAGGATTATAGCAACTACAATAATGGTAATCCTGGGTAAATCACAATTCTGTGTTGTATGTTTTTCATATATGCAGTTTCACACATTAGCATACGCAGTCTCTTCTCTCTCTTATTTTCACTGCAACATTTTTTCCTAATAATGTCTAGCTAGTGGCTGATGCTTTTTTTTTACTCCTTCTACAGTATAGGTATTAAAAAAATAAATATTTAATCCTTTTGTTCCTTTGCTCCTTTTCAGTCCAAAGGAATGCAAAAGTCAATTTCAATATGAACTTTGCCCAAGAGAGGGATGAAAGTTGAGTGTACTGAATTGAATTGAAGCAATTTCATCCTGAAAAAGCTTTTTGTAGACAAAATCCATTAATAGTACTATAGTATGATAAGTCTATGAATATGCACTTCTTCTATTTTCTTTGCAAACTAATGTTCTAGAGATGAGTAAAACAAAAGCAATAGCCTTGCAGAGGAAATACAGTTATATTTACTCTACCAACAGCACCAAATGGTAAGTCTGCTGAAAACTTCTTAATTTCTATTCAAATGCAACTCTTTGACAAGCTTTAATACTATGTGTTTTCTTACTTTCTGTATACTCACTCTCCACTTGCCGTATCCCTGTAATATCAGATGCACAATAATGATGCTCAAGCAGCCACCCACTAGCAAGTGACATACTTGGTGCCCTGTACTTGGACATACAGCGCAGCTGGGAAGGTCTACCCCTTCTATTAAGTCTGCCTCTGATACCTGAGTCAGCAAGCTGTTCTTTGGTTTCATCAGGAATGTTAAAGGTATGTTCAGATTAAACTCAATTTCTTCTTTGTCAGTAGTGGTACACCTTCATACTTAAAATTTTCATGATCTTCCTTGTATGCTCTTTTTCCTCTGAAAGCTTCATATGATATTTTGTGTAAGTTTTTTCATATATGTATTAGAAGATATTGTTTCTCCTAAAAATAATAATAATCTAAACAGGGCTATGATGCTGATACTTCTTCCTGCACTCTTTGAAAGTGGAATAAAAAGTCTGTGATTTTCCAGAAGCCAAAGAGAAAAACCTGCCCTAGAGACAAGAACTAAATTGGATTTCTTACCCCCCAAGACAGTGCCCTAACCAAAGTCCATCCATCCTTTCTTGCTAATGTCTTGGCAGCTGGATTATAAACCTATCTTGTCAGTAACAAAACCAGTTAGTGATAATCATCTGAGCAGCACAAACAATGCTGCAGACATGTTAAGGAAAAGTCTTGTGTATCCAAGAAGCTTAGCTGCATTAGAGAAAGGAGTATGGGAATAAATACAACAGAGAGCATATACTCTTGGAAATGCATTTCCACTCAGGCAATTTGCTGCGTGAGTGGGAACTTCACAATAACACTGCCCCTTTTTCTCACTGTTCCTATGTGTTTCCAGGATGTGGGTCTAAAGATAGCATGTGAATTCAGCCACTTCAGTGCAACTCTTTCATCTATCCTTCATGCACTTACAACTCTAAAGGAGAGGGAAAATAAGACAAGGATATGAATATTCTGAGTCCATCTTGAAGAATCCTTGCTTAGGAATAAACTTTGCTTTGAACATCCTCCATATAGTCTTGAGGATGGAAAAAACTGGCAAGAAGCTGTGCCATGAAGTAGTGTCAGTAATGGCCCTGAAACTGGGTCAGTTGTCTAGAGCATTGTGCTATTAACACCAAGGTTGTAGGTTCAATTCGTGTTATGGACTACTTAATTATGATTTGGACTTGATGATTCTTGTGGGTCATCTCCCACACAGAAAAATTCTGTGAGTCACAGTTTCAAAGATGCTGATGCTCAGCTAAACTATATCTCAAATCAGGAAAACAGGTTGAAATATGGTAAGGTTGTGTAAAAGCTCTCTAAGGGCTAAGTATTTTATGTGGTAACTATAGATTTCAGCTCTTGAAGCAAGTCTTAAAGCATGCTTTACAGGGCTATTAACCTATTTTAGATTTTTCCATTGAGGGAGAGGCCAGTAGCCAAAGTATACATTCCTTGCCTTTAACTCATCTGAAGAATATGTTAGAAGGAATACCTGTTGTGTTTTATTTCTGGTTTACTTCAGCATGAAGGATATGGGTAGATCTGGGTTATATGATTTTTACAGTCCTGGCTAAACAACAAACTACTTTTCTGTGTAACTAACATGAAATTTGATCTCTTGCTTCTATGTGCAGAGTTTAAGAATAAAATGGAGGTGAATTTGTTAACTCATTAACATGTAATTCTATTGATACTTACTCAGAGAATTAAAGCTAAATATTGTTGTTATTCTGAACACATAAAAACCCATAAGTAATGGTACTAAATTATCCGGATACTGAGAGATTCCTTCTAGTAAAACTGTTTACATTGTGAGCAAAAAGCACTATCCATTTGTGCTTAGAGCAAATGATTCTTATTAGTGTTGACCACTAATCCTTCATTTTCACCCTGCTCAGCAGTTCAGCATGCATATTAATGCATTGTCGTAGAACTGCGCCATAGGCAGAAGTAATGTTTTTCGCATAGTCATTGTTTTAATGGTTAGCTTTCAGAAAACTAAGACATATTACTGCATACAAACAGATACTGTTAAAATTCCCAATAAATTCCATGTTATATAAGTAGACTACCAATCTAAACATTTTAACCTGTGTCCTCCCAAATCTTGCCTACATTTCCTAATATTGGTCTGCTGCAGATGGGGAAGTTCTGGTTCTCTGCTGGGACAGTGGGCAGAAAACAGCCAAGAGACTCAATCTCTAGACAGGGAAGGCTAAGAGGTTTCATTTTACCACATCACCTGACTCGTAATTCTCAAGGAAGAGGAGCAGACAGAAGCACAGTGTACTCAGATCTAACTTCACTTTTGAAAACTGTACATTACTATCTGAATTAATTCCCAGATGTGATTCTGCCTTTCTGCATATCTCACATCCTTGCAGCAAATTGTGTCTTGTGAAAAACAAAGAAGAGGAACAGAAACCTAAAAATTGTGGCTGTAGTGCAGTAAATTTTTAAAACACTTAGGAAGAAAATGCTAGATTTCAAATTTCCTGTGCATGTTTATTTCAGCCTGCACATGCCTGTATATTATAATGTGCTGTCCAATTATATGACTCTACTGTATATTTTCCACTTGACTACTATATCAGTCAGAATTAACTTTTTCTTCTTCTTTACTTTTTAGTAAAAAATTATTGTTGCGTGTGGCCTCATATTTTTCTTATGTTTTTTACTCACCACTTGAAAAATTCTGTCTGAGGACAGAAATCTTTTTTTTTTTGGTCACATAATTTGACACTAACTTCTTCACAGACACCATGTTTCTAAGATTCTGTGATTCTATAATACTAATTAATTCATTTTCACAACAATCCATTAAGATGAGAGATTATTATGCTTTCTTTCAGAAGCTGGAATGAGGCACAGAAAGTTAAAGGTCAAAGTATTTATTGATTTTTGGGCACCTGTTACAGAAAGGATTCTGTAATACTTAATATCAAGTAGCTACTGGCCAGATCACATGTAATATTTCCTGGAAGTACAGCTCTCAGTGCCAACACTGCTGTAGGTCCCAACTCAGATCTGATGTAGTGGAACAAACCATGGGCTCATGTTTTTTTCTGCTAGCCTTTCTCCCCGCATCTGGAGGTAATAACTGCAAGGGTTTGTATCAAGTAACACAAGACATCAGTCCAATTGTTTCAAACATGCAGGCAATCAACTCCATATTAGCTGGTACAAAAGGCAGAGCTGACATGTGGCAGCCTCATATGCCAGCCAGTTTGGAGTTGAAAAGCCAAGTCTTCATGAACTCACCCACACAGGAGATGGGAACATAAAGGGTACCAAGCTGCCGGAGGCAAGTGGCTGCAGCAACTACATTTTGGAAGGCCCTAATGACTTTTGTCTTCTCAAATGAGACTGAATTTTGCAAGTCGTCATGCACTTGACATGTAATTGGTAAGCAGCAAACACGTTTCGCAACCATATTACCTAGCTGTCTAAATGCTTGCTTCACACTTGGATATGGATTAAAAAAAAAAGTGAAATCAATGTGTGACATTTGAGACCAGGAAATTAAAATTATTATCAGAGTATGTAAAGCGACTCTGAAGATTAAAGAAATTGAACTACTCAGAAAAAAATATTAACGTCCTGATTCTACATAATCAGAGTGTAGAACTGCAGGAGTAGAATAACTAAAACACACTTTTCCAGATTGCAGAATAGTTTGGTGTCTTTTTATGGTATCAACAGGATGCATTTTTTACTCTGGGAACAATAGGAACAGGAAACTGTATTTGATTTCTTAAAATATCATAGGCCTCTTGCACTATTTAAGTACCTAAACTTAGGATGCTGGTTTCCTATGGTTTTAGACTAGACCTTAGATTACAGAATTACCAGTTGTTTGTATATTGGTCCCAGATCTCTATTGCACTGCAGTCTATGCACGTTAGCCCTCCCACAATTAAAGCTCATAGAAGAACTCATTACTATTGTTTGCTCACTGATGGCTAACTGCTCTCTATGGCTCACTATACAAAGGAAGAATGAAGCATGATTTGGCATCTGATTTGGCCTCGACTCTTGTTCCTGAGCAGAAAAGGGGCCTGTCTCAAAACTACACAGATTGAGGTGGGAGAACTAAATGAAAAACAACATAAAACTATATCAAAGTAGGGAGGAACTAGAAAGTATCCCTTCCTCTACTAGGTCATGTTCTTAACCCTAAAATGTTGTACATTAAAAAAAAAAAAAGAAAAAAGAAAAGCCATTGCCAAAAAAAATCTAACATTGCACAAGTGGAAAAAAATGCCATAGGCTGTGAACCACTGGTATGTGATTTAATAGTCTGACATTGTTCTTAATCCTGTTATTGTTTTCTTTGCTATTTGTTTCCACAGCAAAATTCCAGCAGTGGTAGAAAATGAATAGCGGTGAGACAGCTTGGAGTCTATCTGAAACTGTTTGGTGGTTCTTTCTTCCTGGATTTTTGCTAGAATAAGATTTAATCCTGCAGTCTTTACTTTGCTGATATCCTCAGTGAATATTCTGGGAATAGGAATGAGAGTAGGGAGTTGACAAATTGGACACATAACCTCGAATTATTCAACATCCAGCTGCCTTTAGTTGCTATCACTCAGTAGAGTTTGCTGAATGACAGCTCGCTTGTACACTAATAACCAAATTTCCCCGTGTTTAGAACATTTTCATTCTACTTCAATCTTCTTTATCCATCCATCAGTCATTCTCTTTGTAAAACTGAGTATGTTTTGAACTGATAACAAAACATCAACAATGCTAAGTCCTTTGACTGCATGTCAAAGCCCCCTCTGTGGTTTTGCTTATGATTTTCCGAATTATTTTCCTGTGGCTTTGTTCATCCCTGCACAAAGAAGCCCCTCTTCACTTTATCAACAACATAGTCCATAGTCTGCTATCTGTAAATAGCTTTAACTGGCTCCAAAGAAATCTAAAACCTATATGGAATAGCTAAGTAAACATTTATGCCCAGTAAATACATGAATTATTTTTTAAAACTTCCCTCCAAGAATAAGTAATCACATTCAAGTACAGTTGTACTACTTACTAATCTTTGACTACAGAACTACCCCATTAGCCTGCACAGACTCAATTCACCTCCTTGGTACCGCAAAGATTAATATGGAAGAAAGAGATTCTATTACGAAAATAAAATTGTTTCTATAATATGTGAGTTAAATCTGCCTTTATAAATATTATTTTTCTCTCATGATCTCACTACAAACATTTTATTTCTTGCAGAGCATGCTATGTAAACATAAACCTTAGCAAAATAAAGTTTAATTAAGGATCTTCTGACCTTCAGCAGAACAACATACAAGCAACAGATTTTCACAGCAGTTCTGATCTGTGTTATAAAAGTAGCTATATTGACAAATATGTGTTGGGAGGAAAGTATTGTAGTAATGAAAAGAAAGTGCTTCCTTACCTACTGACCAGGTTTCTGGTCTTCTTAAATAAAACATGTACAAAGATCTTTGTTTAGAGGGTATGATTGAGTTAGATTCAGCCAGTATTTTACATGATACAAAAGATTTTTTAAGATGAAAAACAAATCCATTTTTTTCCAACATATGTGGCGTGGGGTCTTTGCAAATAGGCAAGTGTACAAAGCAGGCCAGAGAGCATTATTAGATTTTTCAAATTTTAACATGTATAAACAGAAGGTTGAATAAGAGAGAGGATAAAAAGAGTTCTAAATTTCAAACCTAGCACTCTTTTAAAGCATTCATGAATCACATATGTGGAGTAACCTACTTATCCATGTCCCGCAAATTAAGGTTCACAGTAAATTAATTGGTAATCTTAAAAACTGGCTAAGTTCTATATTCTGAGATGAACACATACCTGGAAAGAAAATGCAATTTCAGAACTAGTATGGATGATAGTGTTAACATTAAGGATGTAAACTCTGCACTGATGTATGCTTAAGTGCAAGTCCAGTAAAGAAAAAGGACTATGTAGTTTATATATTAGAATTTGTTCCTCGTACTTAAATGAAAACTATCTACAGAAAAGAATCTCTAGCAGCAGATTCTACCACCTCTGCAGCCTTCCTGGCATTGCCAAAGTCAGGAAATCAGGACAATATGAGACTATTGTTTTGATTCCAACACTGAAGGAAATAACAGTTCTGACATAGGAGCCAGATTTTGGTTGGCTTTCACCATGTGAAAGGTAAGGTGAGACAGTATTTTTGCCAATGAAATTGGCAACAGTATTTTTGCCACTTTCCTTCTAAGACTGGAATTTCATATTATCCACAAAGTCACTATACAAAGACAATAGCATTGAGACACCATCTTATCAGTCACTCTAAATTTGAGATTTTGGGATAAGCCTTCCACTCTCATTACTTACCCAGTCAATTTCCAGCTGCTCTTTGTCAGCTAAAGATGCTTGAAACAATAGTTAATTCCCAGGGTACATCGATATCAAACAGCATATTTGTGTCATTCCAGAAAGGAATTGTTCATAACCACAGCAAACTCTTCCTGTAAATCCTTCAAAAATCCCAGCAGTTTCTTTTCAAAGACTTTCTGGAATAAGTACTTCTACTCTTGGATCAGCAGCCAGTGACCTTCCAGACCAACATGTTAACACTCAGCCTCAATGAGTTCTCAGCTGAGTTTTCAGGGATTCTTTGAACAAAGAACTTCTTAAATCTCAAAATTCACTTAGTAAGTTCAATTATTTTCTGGTAAGCAATTACTTTGACAAATATATCCAGAGGATCAGTACACCACATATCTTCACTTTGTTCTTAGGAAAAAGAAAGAAACAAACATCAAAAACCAAAAGGAGATAATGGGTGTTTTGTGCTAATTACATACTAGCATGTTTTATGCGTAACATAGGACCTAGACAGTACATAATTTTAAAGAGCATAAATTTTGCTACTTCCAGATCTTCCTAGGTGAGATTTTCAGTACTTCTGTTATTTTTACTAAAGTGGTCCACATGAAAGCATGCACAGCGGAAGATGTCTCCATGGATAGGGGTTTCAAATCTTAAATGGGCATGCCAGCACTAGTTACGAAATTTAAACAGGCCCAAAATAAATACTCGAGTATTACTGTACTTCATTGCCTTGAGTTATTCCTACCAAGTCTCAAGTAAAACCTTCAGTGAGGCAGAGGAGAAGGAAACCTGAAAATTTGCATTCTTATTGGAACGCTAGTTGATTTTTAACTGGTGAAAAGTAAGACTGTTTCTACAGCAAGAGTGCTTTGGATCCTGACTTTCAATAGCAAAACAGAGCTTTTGACCCCCTAAGGCACATTATTCTCTTTTAATTGTTCATTTCCTCTCTACTGTTTTTTCCACAAGAATTGAACAGATTATTATCACTCTAAAGAGTCTGCTTTCTATAGGAATTCCTCAAGAGTTTGTGAGGCACAGATGCATTTGCCTCTAGCATATATACAAATATTTAAAAACAAGCCATGTAAATAACAAAGCAGATTTGTGTAAAGAGTTGCAGTTTAACTTTTACAGTAATGTGAAATTTTAAAATCATTGTTATACATGTTGTATGTCATTCCTTCACTGTTCTGTAAAGTTGTTCCAACAGCAGCTGCTGTAGTTCTCTCAACCTTCATCTGCTTCATCCTCATCCTTCATCTGCTCTTCTATCATCCCAACATGTCAAGAAAAACCAGTCTTGTAACAGTGGTTGCAATGTGTCAAAATGATAGTCCATTCAATGATTACTTCTATTTCTTCAATGCTTCCTAACAAATGAGCAAACACTTCATTCTTAGTGTAAAAGCTGGGATTAGCTTTTCACTTCTTAAGAGGCCCATAAGTTACAAGAGAGCATCAGTGCCCTGGAGAGATTTTCCAAGAGGTTGAGCAGATCCAGCCTTTTCCAGGTTTTGAAGGACATGACCCACAAACAGAAGTCTCCCTTCAGTAAAGCTGGCTATGTAACAACACAGTCTTTACTACTTGCAAGAATTTTTATAACACAGCATGAAGTCTCACTGCAGAAAGAGTTATGTTGTGATTCGCTGACCAATATAAACACCATGTGACTGGAATGAGACATTACTAAAGAAAAAAATCCTTCAATATTTATTGAAAACAGAACACTTAGTATCTGCTGATTAGGCACTTGCAGAACTCATGGTTACATTGCTGATTTCTTCAGTGCTTACACAGATCCAGATCGAACAATCCAGCTAAAAAGATAGCTTATAGTTTGAAGGAGCAATAGATTTGAAGCGATGGAAGTAAGAGATGGTAATTTTCTCACTCTATACAAATACATTAAATACCACATGGCAAATAGCTCTTTGCCATGGAGTTTTCATATGTATCAACCCATGTTACATCATCACATACACTTTACTTTACTATCTAGTTCTTTTGTACCACCACAAAGCTTGTGTTTCCTGATTGGACATAACAGAGCACTGGTAAAACTAAAGGAAGGAACTACTTTTTCTTTCATTTCATACGTATTGCAAAGTCTGAAGTGACAATATCTCTTTTAAATGACACGTTAAGTAGATGATGAGTGGCATCCCTGGATGCTTTCGTAAAAGTAACTGCAGTGCTTCATCTAGATTCATTTGGATAATTACACGGCCCTGATGTGAATTTAGCCTGTTAGCTTCTTCTATAAGAGTTCTTGTTCCATTCAGCCTGCCAGCCTTTTCACATTTTTCCCCTTTCAGCAGTTACTGAATTTCAATGGTAGTTAAAATACAAATTTCTCTTTGGGGAATCAAGCACACAGAGGATTGTGACAGGGCAATCTACTATTTTAAAGCTGTGTCAAGCAGGATGAACCTGTATTTATTTTAAAAATGCATAAAAAAGTGTTACTCTGATGATTTTTTGCACCTTAGATTTTTGCAGTTTAAAATACAGCTTTACCAGGATGCCCACTTTATATATTTAATAGCATCACAGAATCACATAATCATAGAAAGGTTTGGGTTGAAAGAAACACTAAAAATCCTCATGCTCTAAGCTCCCTGCCATGCCACCCGCTAGATCAGATTGCTCAAAGCCCCATTCAATCTGCCTTGAACACTTTCAAGGATCAGGCATCCACAATTTCTGCAGACAACCTGTTCCAGTGTTTCACAACCTGCACAGCAATTAATTCCTTTCAAATATCTAATCTAAACCTACTCTCTTCCAGTTTAAAGCCATTTTCTTTTGTCCTATCACTAAATGTCCTTGTCAAAAATCCCTCACCAGCTCTCTTGTAAGCCCTCTTTACATACAGCAGGCCATAATAAGTTGTCCCTTGAGGCTTTTCTTCTCCAGGATAAAAAACCCCGACTCTCCAACTGTCTCACCCTGTCTCTACAGGAAAGGTTCTCCAGCCGTGTGATCATCTTGCGGACCCTCGTCTGGACCCACTCAAACAGCTCTATGCCCTTTTCATGCTGAGGACCTCAGAGCTGGATGCAGCACTGCAGGCAGAGGGGCAGAATCCCCTCCCGCAACCTGCAGGCCACGCTGCTTTAGATGTAGCCCAGGACGTGAATCGAATATTTTTTCCGCCACCCCCTTCCAAAGTACTGAGAAAGTAGCTTGTATCAGCGTGAAAAAGTTTAGAGTTTTTATCTTGCGTTTCTTGCCGCAGAGGCGCGCGGCCGGGCTGGGCGGGCAGGCCTGAGTGCAGCGCCCCTGCCAGCGCCGCCCCCGCGCTGTCGCAGCTGCCCGGCCTCGCCAGCAGATGTCGCTGTGCCCCGCGGATCCCGCGCCCGCACTCCCGGGCAGCCGTGCCCGCGCATGCCGGCGCCGTCCGGGAACACCGGCGGGAGAGACGGACACTCAGGCCACCTGCGGGCAGCGACGGACACCAGGGACATCGGCGGGTAGCGAGGGACGGCGTGGACTGCCGAGCTGCCCGGCTACTGCTTGGGAGCTCTGCAGTGCTATCTCTGGACAGCCGGCGGGCTCCTACCCGCTGGGCAGCACGGAGAGAGGCCTTCGCAGGCACGGTAAAATCGGGAAAAAAAACCTGAGGCACCGAGCTGGTGATTTAGGACATCGATCCTGCTCCTGTCGGATCTGCTCCGGAGACTTAAAAAGACCACGGTAATAAATTGTTATTAAAACGTATTGCTGGACCGAATCCTGCTCTAGGTATTTGAAGAGTACGGCATCATAAGCATCAGAAGTGCCTCAGTGTTGCAGCACTGCACCCATGTTTAAACTTGAAAGCCGAAAATCAAGGGTGTTTGCGTGTTCCACTTGGCATATTCCCCATGTTGGTAACAAAGAGATAAGAAGCATTGTGCTAATTCATGAGCCCACAGGTGACAAACTGAGAGAAGGGACTGAACAGAGGAGAGGGCAGGATAGGAAAGCAGAAACAGGCTCCACAGCTTCATTATCTTGTCCTACAGAGTAGAAACGAATCCTATACCCTTCTGCCACTTTTTGCATACAACATGAATTTAAAAGGTATTCAAAGCATCTTTTATGCCTAATTAGACCAGACAGTTTCAAGTATGCTTAATGTAGACATTTGAAAGACTAACACAGCTGTTCCTGGGAATAGATATAGCTGTCCCACAGTGACTTGCAGCGAGATGGCGACTTCTGTTTTCATTTGAAGTGTAACTATAGGCAAGTGTATCTTTTTCCAGAGATAATGGGAATAAATAAAACAAAAATTAAAAGTTATATTTCTGTACAGTACATTTATTAATGAAGCATAAAATTGAAGTAAAATAAGTCAGGCTATCATCACAGCCTTAATTAGGGACAGCAATAGCTTTCAGGAATCTGTATAAAAATAATATCACAATCAGCCAGGCATACTGCTTCACTTCAGGGTTAAAGTTTCCTCATCAAGTGAATCATTTGCCAGCAAAAGAAAAAACAGCCGAACAGATAACAGGCAATGCTCCAGGTTGGTTTTATCACTATTTTAGTCATATATTCAGAATTGGATTTTTAAATTATTTCTGGAGGACAGTTTAAAAGGAGAAGAGACAATAGTTAAATAAAGTAGCCTAACTTTATTAGGCTAGGTATCTTATTCTTTCTAGCACTAGGGCAACTCTTACTGCACTAACAAATCAAATTCTAAAATCTTCATCGGTTGCCATAATACATTCTGTTTCACATTACCAAGCTCACCTAAAGCAATATTCTAGCAAACATACTAAAATTTAGAAATTACTTTCCCTCTTTATTGCAGTTTTCTCTTAGGTCTTGTTAAACAAACTATTGACATTTATAGGCATTATCTGTCCTGCAATCGTAGAGTAGCAAGAAGATTACAAGCCAGAGATTGTAGAAGCTCCTTCTCTGGAGATACTTGAAACCCACCTGAATGTGATCCTGTGCAATATGTTCTAGTGAGTCTGATTTAGCCAAGGTGTTGGTATAGATGATCTCCAGAGGTCACTTCCATTCCCAAACATTTTATGATTCCATAATTACACCTTAGAGAGCCATGGAGGTCATCAGTCCTGCTTTGCAGACACATGCAGTAGATGAGATCACAGGTTCAAGCTGTCAAGCAACAGAAGATGAAGGTTACTGGGACAATGATAGCATTAAGGATTTAGAATTGTCTTTACTATGCTGCTAGGGGGAAATAACTCTACCCTCTTCTGGAAGCTCTGAAACATGAGCTTTCATTGTAGTTCTCTCTGCACTCTAGTGTCTGACTCCCTGACATGCTGGAGACATCTCTGCTGTGTTTGTAGGTCACTAAGATTGCAGATTCAGCCCTTCAGGCTCCCCCTTTTTGGGCAGAGATGGTTTCCGCCTCCCATTAATAACATCGTGTTCTGGGGCGACCATGCCAAAATTTCACCTATGCACAGCTTCTGCAAAAATGTCCAATGCCCTTGCTAGCTTTACAGTTTAGCTAACCTGAAATCTGCTCCATTCCTGCCTGCCAAGGTAATTAAACCTCTTCCCTCACTAGCTCCACATTTCAATTAGAATATACAGAGTTCAATTTCAATTAGAAATACAGAGTTTGTACTTACTGCCACGTATTCCTTGGAAAAACAAAAGTATTGAACTTCCATTTAAATAAAAAAATCTTTCAGATTAGTTGTGTAATCATTATTCATAATTATAAGCAGCACAATATTGCAATAAAAAGACATGCATTAAAATTTTGCTTTTACTACTCCAACATGAAAGCCATGCATGTGTTGAAGCCACTCAAGACTGCTATAAATAGTGCTCTATTGTTAGTGGATAAATGATGAAACAAGTCTCTCAGCACTGGAACACAGGACACTGTATTAAATGTTAAGCTCTGCCTGTTCTAAAAGTGAAAGGCGACATCAACTGACAGACTGGTCTGTGGGTAAGACACGCGGCTGGGAAACCTCAGTCTGACTCTGCAGTTTCCCAGCACAGCAGGAGTAGCAGCTGATATTTCTGCCTTAGCAATGGCAGAAGCTGTCATAAGACATTGGGTGGAAACTCCTGTACGCTACCAGGAGCAGTTTGTGGACCAAGACCTGGAAGCACACAAACTGAACCACCTTTTATATGCTTTGCCGGGCCCTGCCACCACTGCGCCGAGCAACCGAAGGTGCACCACAGAAAGCATGGCTGGGGCCGGGAAGAGTGGCCAGGAGGAAGAAAACACACACTTTCGGGTCTTGCTGGATGTTGTGCAGTTCCGCCCCGAAGATATCATTATCCAGACTTTCGAAGGCTGGCTCCTGATTAAAGCTCAGCATGGACCTAGGATGGACGAACATGGTTTTATATCCAGAAGCTTCACCAGACAATACAAATTACCTGACGGAGTGGAGAACAAAGACTTGTCTGCACTTTTCTGCCATGATGGCATTTTGGTTGTTGAAATGAAGAACACAGTGGAAAAGAATTAGAACCATGTCTATAGTTATCGGTGAGATAAAATCCTTAATGTGACAAAATAATATCAACCATGCAATGCTGTAGGGTGTAGTAAGCATGTAGCTGTATTTATTAAAGGAAATTATTTGTATATATTTTTCTGTATGCTGAGTTTACTGTTTGATGTGAACTGTTATATTGCTTGTCTCCAGCTACACATAAGTTGAAAACCCAGGCTGTTCAAACAGTAGCAAAGTTGGGCTAGTCTCAGCAGGAGAAAAGAAAAAATCTATTTGATGACATATTGAAAATAGAGCATAGTTTTGAGTTTTTAAGTAGCAGGAATTGTATTTCTAAGGAACACATGACTATGTATTATATTTCTAAGGATTTCTAATTGTATTTCTAATTGTATTTCTGAGGAATACATGACTATGTATTTGTCATACACAGTCATAAACATTAAAGAAGGAATGGACAAGTTGTGAATCTTATGGAAATTTATGTACCAAAAAATCTGTTTTCTAATTTTTGAGATTAAATTCTTCTCTCTGGAAAAGCACATGAATTGAAAGATACCATCAAGAGAAAAATCCCTATTTCCACAGTTCAAGCTTCTACACCAAAAAACTCTGAAGAGATTACTTTTTAGAAGTAATTGTGTTACTTGTTTCAAAGTATAAGAAAAAATAATTTATTTGCTTGACTTTATTTGCTTGAAAACACAATAAATAGAAATTATACTTTCTGTCAAATTGATTTGAAAGAAAACCTGTAAAGACATTTTAGAAAATTGGTTTTGTTTAACACAACAACTGAAGAAAAAATTTTTGCTTACAAAAGCACCAAATTCTTCTTTGTGAAACTTCAGTAATAAAAAGACATTGCTCTTGCACAAATGCCTTTTTTCTTACACATTTTAGATAATCTTGTTATTTAATCAGATGGGTATTTAATTGTCCATATTGCTTGACAATTTAGGCTGAAATCCCACAACTCTGTCTTCAAAAGCAAATTTTTCTGCCAATGATAATCCCCCTCTCCCCATAGGAATACAGGCACTACATGAATCTAATTTTAAATACAGGGGTTCCTTGCTGCAGACACAGCTTTAGTTTCTGTTCCAGCGTCTCACATTTCATGAGTGACGGAGATGAAAAAATATCCACCTTCTATATCTAGTATGTGGTCTTCTCAATATTAAAAAGAAATAACACTGTGGGTTTGTAAATACTCACATATTCAACGGTAACTGCATCTGCAAGTCGAACTGCCTCCTTTTATGTGTACTGGAGACAACTATTACTGGTGTGCTATGAATAGCAAAGGAATGTGGAATGGAAAGTGCCAAGTTAAAAACAGACACTTTATCATAGCCATCTGCTGTTTGGACAAATCAAAAACATATTCAAATGAAACTGAATACAAATACAATGTTAGGAATACATAAAAACTATGATGAACAAAACCTGGGCTCTCACTGGCTGAAGCTACAAAGTTCCTTTAGTTTAAAATTCTAAGCTTGTATGTCTGCACATGTCCATTTATGAGAAAGATTTACATATAGGGTTGTTTAGACTTCAAGATATTTGAAGCAATTGGTTTTAGAAAAGTGGGTAGTAAAATTCTTTTATTTTACTTATTAATTGTGCTAAAACTCACAAGAAATTTCTACAAGAAAGGCAGAATAAATGTAAATTTCCATCACATGCAATTATACTTTTAATACACCAGAAGTCAAGAGTGTAATGTTTTCTAACAAACTAAACCAAATATAAAATATATGTCCCTGTATTTGTACTCAACTTCACACTTTTCCCTCATATTGAACAGCCTGTGTTCAATTTGCATACTGGTTTAAGATCAAATAGGAAATCAGATCTAGATTTCTACATCTAGGAGCTTCATCAGACAGCAATCTGGTAGAAGATGTAACATGGACTTAAGAAACTGAATTCTAGATATAGGTCTGGATTTAAAATTTACAGGCCAGCTTTATAAAAGCTGTACAAGCTTAAACTCATGGTTTCTACATCACCTTATGGCACAACTATTGGGATAGTGCTCACGATCACAAGTTAGCAATCTGCTTTGGTGATTTTTGTTTACTGAGAGTTTTGTAAATTTTATCACTTAAACTTCCAAGTTTTTATAATAACTATTCTAGCTGTGATTGCAGTGATAATATTCATAGCTCTATAGACGAGAAAGATGTTCTAAAAAAAACATAACAGAAATTTTTTCAAATTAGATCATGGTTAAACTAGTGGAAACTTGGCAAGGAATTAGACCATACAGCCAAAATCATATCATCTGTTCTATGTATGTTAATACCATGGTTACACACAGGCCTGCCTCCCAAAACTGGATGGAGAATGTGACGTCTGACTGCTCTGTATTATAGGTCTCTGCATTACTTTGTGCCCAAGTCTGTACTTGCTCACAATGTCATCAGTCAGAAATCACCAGAACACCTTGACCCAGACATAGCACAGATGTACCCAGCCAAACTTTACCTTCTCTTGTAGACAGATCTTTACAAAAGCCTACATCCATGCTCCTTGGTAAATGGAAACTTCCCCTGACCTGGTACCTGCATGTTCATAATAACAGGGACCAAACAGACCTGCCACTGAATTCCTACATTTAGCACCAAGAACAGCATAGGAAAATGTTTCCCTCCTTTTTCTAAGTGGTGATTTATCAAAAGATCTTGGATGGATGATTTTTATGTGTTTACCAGAACAACCTTAAATACTTGGCAGACAGTTCCTGAATAATCTGGAAAGATCTGTTCTCACATATTTTATATGATATTTTACTTTTATAATCTGATTAGAACTCAATGTGAATGTCACATAGAAAGGTGCTAATATTGCTCATGGGCAGCAGACTGAGATATTAATCAACAGCAAAGGATTTCAGAACAGCTACAGCTTAAGACAGGTTTAAGACATGCTGATGTGATTAAATTAGGAACCGTGAAATTGGCTGCCTATAAAATTCTGGTCCAGAATAAGTGAAAAGCCCGTGCAAGCCTTGCAGACCAAGTATTACCGAGCCTTCTCAGTTCCCAACAGTGAGGGATTACCTTTGTAATTGATCAAAGTGCTCCTCCAAATGGATAAAGATGATTTAATGCATGAATGTAAGCACTGTGAAAAATACCTTCATAGAGAAGAAAATGTATCAATATGGAGCTAGTCTCCAAAAAGAAGGTTAAAAAAAAAGAAATTCTGTAAGATTCTTCTTTCATTGCCTTGCTGCCTTTTTATAGTTTCTGCTGCACTCAAGGCATTTGACATCTCTCTACAGAGTTCCATAATAGAGTGAACCAACGCTGACATGATACCCCCCAGTCACTAAATAACGACTTAGCTGCAGCACTGGAAAAGAGAAAAGGAAATCTCTGGTGTATCATGGTGGCAACACTCCTGCTCAGAGGGGAAGGCCTCGCATTCCTTACTTACTTCATATCCAGGAATCAAAACGTCCCTTTTTAATCTGAGTAACAGAACAAGACTAGTTTTCAAAGTGAGTAGAAATATTTCTGAAAATATTAAGTACACCTTCTGTTGTTTGAAAGAGATGCAGACCTCTGTCTTGCCCACTACCAGAGACAGTGGCTGGCCTCTCTCCCCCAGAGGACAGCAACTCAATAGCCCTACACTGTGAACACAGAAGTTAAGTCTAAATAGAGTTACACCTGTACACTACACTGGAGTAGTGAGCTGGCCCCATCCGTGCTAACTCTGGAGCCAGAAGTATTGTTCCTGTGTGCCATCTCAGGCCCAGAAAGCTCAGACTGTCTACTGCTGTGCTCAGGCTGAAAAGTCACCCTTATTAAGAAAAAGCACTTGGACACTAAGAGAGACAGGAGAAACATGGTACTCCATCTCAGGACTCCCCATTCAGGTTAGTGCTAGAGTGGAGATTTCTGCTGTCTGTGCCATGTTGGACTGCATTTTCACCACAAATCCCATCGATCCACTTTAAAAGTAACCCTCTTCAGCCACATGGTAATACTGCTGATACCAGCCTTTTCAAGGGGAAGTATGTCTAGCAGCAGCTTGTACACATAGAACTGGTGCAAATAGAGAATAATTTGCAGTTCCTCTCATGCTCCTTGGTGTGTTTACTGTGCTTTGGGCTGACCCTGACCCCAGTGAGCACTGGTGGTGACGCATGCCACTGCTAAGCTCTGCTACATGGCACAGAAGCAGCAGCAAGCATGTCTGTGCATGAAGAGGAGAGAGAAAACTTTAGAAGGGTAGGGTAGGCCTTGGCACTCAGCTCTCTCAGGGAGAGCTAAAACATCCCTATGTTACCAACACTGTTTCCAGCAAATCCACACCACAGCACCATAGCTGCTACTGTCAAGAAAATACACTCAATCATAAGTCAAAACCAGTAGATATATATCAAGATATTTGAAGACACAATATTTAGACCTTCTACAAGAGATATTTGACTTTTTGTAAAATAAGCATTTTTAGGGGCTGAGAAAGACATTTCAAAATTACTTTAAAATTTTTTGATTGTTAGTAGAAAAGGAACGCATACATGAACCCTTGGTATCCTAGGCTGAAAGAGTATCTTCACTACTATTTTCAGCTAAGTTTCTTTCCAGTTACACATCTCTTCAATTATCTTATCTACTAATTGTAATCCATCATGTAAGCAGATAGCATGTCAGAATCTCCGAAAGTTTCATTTGTTCTTAGCAGAGTTGGATGACATGGGGATAAAAGTGAGAGCGCCCTACCTGAACTAGCCACCCCAAAATTCTTAGTCAAGTCTTCATCAGCTCAAACTGGTTTACTGAATCAGTATAAACTAGTTAACTTGTGCAGTTGTCCCTCTCACTGGCTGTGCATGGAGTTGGTTTGATCCAGCAAGACTTTCTCACTCAGGTGCCAATATGCAGCCTCCAGGGCTGGCTGGAACATTTCTCTCTATCACCACAGTACCAGGAGTAGAAGCTGGCTGCTCCTGCAGCTGATTCAGATGCCCAGAGGGACCACACGTGTAGTTCTCTGTGTGTGTCTGACTTCCCCAAGAGGTAAGGCAGGATCTGAGAATATTTTGGGTTCCACTGCCACTAACTCCATTA
Source organism: Irena cyanogastra (assembly GCA_013397155.1). Taxonomy (NCBI): domain Eukaryota; kingdom Metazoa; phylum Chordata; class Aves; order Passeriformes; family Irenidae; genus Irena; species Irena cyanogastra. The sequence continues at coordinate 53,023 of VWZV01008312.1, forward strand.
TTTTTAGTTCCACTCCTCATTTTCCAGGATATACCATTCTCCTCTCAGCCTGAACACAGTCATGTGTTCCAAAGACATCAGAGTAGCACACTGGAGTAAGCAGGAAGAGCAGGTATGGCTGGTGTCTGTGAATAAGCTAATTTGGAATTTGCATGTTAGGTTTAAATAAGTCCAACTTTTAACTAAAAATTATTCCATTGATCATAGCTAGAATGAAAAATTAATGAAGGGGAATGATTTTCAGAGCAGAGTGTGACTAATAAAAACATAATTCTTGTATTCTGTTTTACAAGGCAGACAGAAACTCATAAACTACCTGCTCTGGTGACAGCTGTATGCATCTTAATAGCAGTTCAATTATATTTTGCAACTTTACCACAGTCACCCAAGCACTGGTGGCATGCTTAGTATGTACTGTACAAGACACACCATAAATACAGTCTCTGCCTTAAGGTATATATGGAGTCTCAGGACTTGATCCCGGAATGAAACTGAGAGACTCAATACAGATTAGGAGACTATGAAACAACTAAGTGAAGAAATACGAACTCTAGACCCTATCATAACAACCATAGCAATATTTAAATTAAACCTTCTAGAAACCTCAGTCTGAAATGACTACAGTGTCGAGACAGTTAAGGTTTCCAGATTTATTGTATTCCAGATTTAAAGGTCAGAAGGATCAGTGATGATCGCTAGTGCGACACCCTGAACGGAATGCACATTATCTCGCTTGATATATTTCCTCATGAAGCCAGCCCCTCATACGTTTGAAAAAGGACACATATTTAAGTAAGAGATCAAATCTTTATTTCAAGACTTCAGTTGATGGAAAACTCATCACACTCCTCCATCAGTAATTCAAGTGTTAATAATCATCATGGCCTACAAAGAGCAGGTTTTCCCTAGTCCTCTGAGATTTGTTCAGTGATAATTTTATTCCAAAACTAAAAGTAATACTATGTACAGCTCTTGGGATGGTCTTTCTACAACCCTATTTTTATGAGTTACAAACATATAAAAGCATAATGCTTTCTACTAAACAGTCTTATTAGCTACTAATAGAACACAAAGAAATTCACCAACATGAAAAAATGTAAGCACAATTTTTCCACATAGAGCAGAAATACATATTGAATAACTTTGCATATACCTTTATACATATGGATACCTGTATCATCATTGGTAATTTTGCCATCTTCATGTCCTACTCTCTAAACTATTGCTAGGATTATGTTGCTTGTTGAATAAGCCCTGACCTCCCACTGACCATGTCTTTTTTAATACACTTTGAGCTTTTTCTTGTATCAATTGATATTGCTTGCTACCAACTCTTTTTTCTGCCATTTCTACTTTCACTTGGCCTTTTATAACAATGTATTTTAAATTTGGATCATTCTGCTTATATGAGCACATATATCATATTTATGGGTAGAAATAAACATCTAAATGCATACAGAACAAACAGAGCCAGGTTTTGACACTGTTTCTCTTAGGAAATTATAATCTCTTAAGATTTTACTAATGGTATGGGATGCCTAATACGTTTCTGCATTGAATTCCCTCCTAAAACAAATGTTCGAAACAAGGAAGCACCAGGCTGCACCACCTGTGATAGGGAATCCATGCCATTCACTTTCTCACAAATGCACGGCCCTAAGCAAGCACAGCAAGAACCTTCTTCACCACCTCAATATTTGCAGGCCATTATGCTCTCCAAAAGACCAGCAAAACACAGAAGCTAAAACAGAGTAATATAGTGTCATTTTCAGTCACTCAGCTTCTTAGAACTCTCCATTTCTTGAGCTGACACAGACAAATGAGTAACTCCTTGGCCATCCGTTGAGTAGTCCATGTCTTCAAGCAACAACATGAACGAAATTTTTCTCCTTGAAGATAAAACAACAATCTCACCCAAATATTAATTAACCTTTATGTACATGCCACTGTCTCCTGATAAAGTGGCATGAAAATAAAGCTAAGTGCTGCACTGCATCAGCTTAAACACAAGCTCTGAGAAAATAAGAGATACTTTGATGGTCAAAATGCCACAAAAACTGGTCTGTTGCCTAAGTTAGTGAGCACTTGTCATGGTTTCCAGGCTGAGACTGAGAAGCCACTCATAAAATTCAACAATGGACAGTAAAAACTCACAGTGTCAAGGCTCATCCATCCTGATCCATTGGCATGTATAACTGAGGAACTGCCAGTGACTAGTCCTTCACTCTGCAACTGGCCTCTGCCAGGCACCTTTCTGCACTGACCAGAGCAACTTCAGAACTTCAGCCTAAGTGGATTTTTAGAACCCATCAGCATTTTCCAATGATAAACCTCAGTGTTAACACAAGCACAGACCCTGCTAACGAAGTCTTCTCTGCAATTTCTCTGTTCTGGGTGAAGACAGGGACACATGCATGCAGGAAATTAATGAATGCTCAATTTTTCATTCTCACTATTGGAGAATGAAAGGATGACTTATTCGTCCTATACAATGGGTTTATTGCTGACATAACTTTACTTTCATGCCACTTTTTATATGTTACATGGATATAATGCTAGCCTCAGCATCAGCTACCCACTTAGCTCTCAGTTTTGCTTTTTATCAAGTATTTGTTATTAGTAAAGGTATTGGACTGATAAACGTAGACTGAGATTATCCTTCAAGGACTTACGTAGCTCAGGACAAAGTACAGCAGGCTCATTCATCCTGTTTTGCTGTCTCAGTCTTTATTCAGCAGGTAAATTCTGCCCGTGTGCATGCCAAGGGACTGGCAGTTGGCATGGGCCCATTTGCCCATAACCATGAAAGACTCAGCACCATGAGAATGTCTACCTAGCAGGTATCAATCCTGCCATAGCATAGAAAAACTGCATACATAAAGGATTTAACCTGACACCATCCAGAGATGGTTTGAAACATTATGCCTTCATACAGGAAATGGAGACAGTCATGCATTCCAAGTAGTATTAAATGGAGAGTGGAGAATAACTGAGTAACACCACCTATTACAGACTGGGGTTGAGATAGCTAATACATATTGCAAAGGCCAAGCAAAAACCTCAGCGTTTCTGATCAATTATCTCTAATTTTACACAGCCTAGTTTGAAAAAAGCAATGCAACTTCAGTTTAATTCATGTTTGTGATTGAAAAATACTTTTTTTCTTCTGTATCTCACTGAATCTTCTTCTAAATTTCATTTCATAGAACACTATAAACTGCTCTCTTCATTTCTCCCCATTTTATGTTTTCAAGATTTTATAGAACATTTCAAATAAAATTATATTCCATCTTTCAGAAACTGAAAAAAATTCCACTAGAATATCTTGTCAAATTTATTGCATTTTCTTTACTGCTTTGATGGTTAAAAGTCTTCACTTGCCTTTAGATTTTACTTTTAGCAAGTGACATGTTTAAATAATTTTGTGTTTAAAATCATTTTGTGCCCTCTAGTGGCAGCCCTGCCAGGCACCCGAACTGTGACTTTCCTATCAGAGATTACATAAAAATGAAAGCAAAACAATTTATTCCCCTACTAAGTCAAATTTATTATCAATCTATATGGTTTCAAAAAATTACACTCAGCTCTAGTTATGATGAGGTAGTACCACCAGCTACAGATATACCACAAACAGCAAAATCCCCAAAAAATCACACATACTGTAGAAGCATTTAATCAAATTTGCTCTTAGAAATTATATTGATGAAAACCGACCTATTTGTAGCCATTTCCTTACACAAAGCACTATTCAGTGTATTTTCTATTAGAGCATTATTCAATGTCCAGACACATGGTTTTTCCATGGTCCACAGAGGGGTATCATCATGAAGAAAAGGCTTAGTGTCACCGAAGTTACTCCTTCTCTCATGAAAATTAATTTTGCTTTTCTTACTAAAGCAGTCAAGTAATAGCATAGAGGAACAGTAACAAAATAAAGATGGAAAAATCTGACACTTTCAACGAAAAGTTACACAGGGCAATATAAGCTTCCATTACATTTGAGTTCAGAGCCTCTCTTCGTTCACTTTTTTTTAAAATTCAAGATAGATTAAATCCATACAGTTTTTTCAAAAATGTTTAAATGTTTCCAAATTTTTTGCTCTAATTTTTAGCTGCACCTGATCAGCAAAAAAAATCATGCTGCTTTCAAAAATCTCTTTTAGCATATATTAATGGTGTCTTGAGACAACTAACTCATATATAATGAGATATCTCATACATAGTCTTTGCTAGGCATTTGGTTTTAGCCTGGCTTTCAGCTTTACTCCCTCAAATTACAGGTCCCTAGGAACACAGTAAATAATAAACATTTTCACTGAATTATAGGTTATTAGTCTTTATAATAACATTCACCTTGCCTCTGAAAATTCAATTCCCAATGAAGATGGTAGAAATTCCTGACCAAGCAAAGCATTGACATACTGCTTTGTGCAGTAAAATGCTCTAAGTCACTATGTGCCATTCCTGCTTTGAAACCATTGTCTCTCCTAGTCCGAACAGCAAGAAACAAAGCTCAATAAATCCAGCTCTTCTGCTTGGCACTGCAGATGGTTATTGAGGACTTTGGAAGCTGTTTTTTTCAAACATTTTAAAAATGTTTGTTAGAATGGCTTCTAATTTTGCAGGTTAGTTTTCTTGAAAATAATAATTGATGGTTTTAAAATGTTATTTATAATATTCACAACAGAATCCCTCTGCATTGTGGTAACCAGAGTTGGCTCACGGGTGGGAAAGGACGGAAAACGTCATTTGCAATCTTTTTATTGTTCCAAGTTCTCTTTGCAGTTTTGATCACTAGGAAAATAACATAGCACACATTTTCCTTTCATATTTTTGCCTTATTGAAAGTAATAGTGCTGGAAAAACCATGACTCAATGTCACATACCTTGATTTTTTGTTAAAGTCTTCAGATAAAATGGAAAGATCTTAGAGAATAACTACTTCAAAATTACACCTATGTAATTAAGAAATACTATTTTCATTAGCTTTGCAGATCTTACACCTTCAAGTTCTCCTGGTAGCAGTTTTTGTCCATGTTGGACTTGACACCTTTGCTTCTGTTCACTTGAGATGCAAATATCAAGCCAATACTTACTAGAGAAAAATCTGGCCAAAAGCAGTGAGGAGAGCAGGAGGAAGTAGGGCAGCTGCCACCTCCACTAGATCCAAGGAAGTAAGACAGATGCCCAGCTCAAAGTTGTCCCTTTGTCCTACCCTGGCTGTGACAGCCACAACCAGACAGGCACTGTGACAGGCACTGTCAGCAGGACCAGGAAAATCCCATTCCTGAACCAGCTCTGCACCTGTGCAAGGCATCTGTTTGTCACTCCAGTTTGTCCAATGAGAGCAAATCTTTAATCTTAAATTAAAGATTTAAAACTTGATTTAAAACAAATCAAGTTGGTTGGCATCATGTCTAGTACCATTCACTTCATGTGACAAAAAAGAATTTTGTCTATTCAGAGAAAACAACATTAATCATTAAGAACATTGAAATTTAGATAAATAGGAGTGAAAAGTTTAGAAAAGGAGTTCGATTAGGTGCAGTCAAATATATATAATGCAGTAAGTAGTATAGAGCAGGCAGATCAAGGGCTGTTCTGTAGTTTAACCTGTGAGGATTCACATGAATACACAAGATTCCCCAGATCAACGTTAGCAGTAACTTCGGAAGGAATACAAAATCCTAATCACTCATCTTGATCTGCAGCAGTCAGAATTTGGGATGAAGTCTAAAACCAAGGTCCAACTGATCCACATCTACTTCCTGTTGAGGTTTTAGTCCGTACTCTAAGCTGGCCATGTGGGTGGACAGCAGCATGGTGGGCTGCGGGCCAGCTGCCACGGCTACCTCTGTGTTTTGCAGAAGAGAACCAGACCTGTGTGAAAGGCAGACAATGATGGTGCACCAGTTGCAGGGGCAGAACACTGACTGATGGAAAAAGAGCTCTGGTTGCTCTAAGAGCACTAACAGGTGCTGACACAGGGTTTGAGGATCACCTCAGGGCCTGCTGGTCAGCGGTGAGTGATCATGACCAGGCCAGGTCCGGGTGTTTCTACCAGCTGCCAGCTCTCTCTCAGGAGACAATTGGTGGTTCTCACCTTAGCACTGCTGTAGATACTCAGAATTGCTGTCTGTAAACCTGCTGCAACACAAATGTGTTCCACAGGGTTGTCCACTGAGGAGATGGTTGTGTGGTGAATTAAGTGTTTCTTTGGGCACTGTATTCACTAATTAAAACAGACTTCCAGATTTAAGCACTAAAGGAGTTTGAGGCTAACATGCTGGACTGGGGTAAGCTGACATTAAAAAAAAATAAAATTGAGTAGACAAGCTGAGCAACAGTAACAGGAAAGTACTGTGATAATATGTGAACTAATTGTGGAGAAAATGAAGGTCGAAAGAAAAAGTGTAAAAAGTAAACCCCAGGTATCAAACACTAAAACCAGCAACAGGAAACAGTGGGTCTTACAGCATTCCAGTGAATTGCTCTCAAGTGAAGGCAAATTATTTGACACAAATCTATGAAGTAACATACTCCCTCTAAACTATGGCATAGAAATAAGCACGATTTCCAGATGCTAATGGGAAAACATGAAGAACTGGGGACCAGAAATTTGGAACATCTCCTCTGAAACACTTCCTTCTAATTGCTCGTGAACAGGTAGAAATTTTGAGAGAAACTTGTACCTAGACATCCAAAGAGAGGTAAAAGATGATTAACGGGACGGGATGCATATGACTAGACAACACAGGACCAGGAGCAACAGGTGGGGAAATGACCACGCAGCGCAGAACGCACCTCGACCGGATTGAGGCTGTTTCACAGAAAACTAACATCAGTGGCATGACTACATTTTTCGCGAAGGCTAAAATACGCGTCACCCACGAGCAAAACGCACCCTGACATTCTTTCTCTCTGGACGCGGCAGGCAGCCGGAGGAGCGCCGGCAGCACCAGCGCGGCTCCCGCCGCGGCGGCATCGGAGCCCGGCGAGAAGACCCGAGGGCTCGGGAGGCTTCCTGGCCGGACGCGGAGAAGCGCTGACGCGCCTTCGAGGGATCGGGAGGTGCCGGCGGCGATCGAGCGGCAGAGACCGGCGGGGCCGGGAGACACCGGGCCCGGGGGCGTGGGGACCGCGGGCCGCGCTCGGCGAGGCCCTCCCGGGGCCCGCGGCCGACAGGGGGCGTAGGGAGGGAGTTGGAAGCGGGGGGAGGAAGGCATCGATGGGGGCGGCCGCTCTGCGCTCGGCTGCTCCGCCCTGCCGCTCGGCTCTGGATTACCGCAACTGGCGACGTGGGACGGCCCGGCCCGGCCCGGCCCC
>VWZV01008313.1:0-86221 GCA_013397155.1 Irena cyanogastra
TTTATATATATATTTGAGTTTTTAAGTAAATTAAGTAGAGGCATTACTTTATGACTCTATAATTGACTTCATGGCTATACAAATATTCAGAGAACTTTCTGCACTAAAAATTGTGTCAGTCATTAGACAGTCCTTCTTCAGGGAAAATCAGCAATACATTTAGCAGCTTTTGTGAAGGTAAATGGAATCATAAATTGGAAGACTAAAGAAAGGAGGGAATTCAAAAGTGACTAGAAAGTTTACAAAGGGATTTGTTACAGGAAAAGGGAATATTTCTGCAGTTCTTGTGTGCATTTGTGTTCTGTGTGTATACATTCACGCACCCTTATGCTTGTAGTGTGTCGAATTTGTGATTTCTTGCAGATTTATATTTTGCTCAATCTTTTTATTGTTTTGCTTCATATTTTCTTGTGAGTAGAGGGAGTATTCTACTATGACTAGGCAATGAGTGCTACTGTGATGAAACGTGAGTTCTTAAAACCGTTTTGAAATATAAGCTTCATCTTAGACCATAAGTGCTAGAGAGAAAGTAAAGATATACTTGTCAGTGTAAGTTAGAGATCACCCCTGCTTAGGATAGACTAAAGAATTCCTAGAGAAGGGAGATTAGACTCATCAGATAAGCTTCAGAAACAACACGCATTTCAAAAATACCTTTTTTTTAATCTAATAACTTCTGAGGCATTGCCCTGTGTAATGTGACTCATCTCAATGCCTTTATCAGCTATCTTCCAACATTTTTTATTATATTTTTTTCTTTAATTAAAAAGTAATTGCTGATACATGTTTTGAAGTATTGCATTGTATCTACTGTTATGGCTCTTTTAGCTACTCCTTCTTTGTGTCCTCCTGAAGAGCGGGAAAGTGGATTCACACAATCTGCATGCCTTCTCATTTCAGCATATCCTGTCTTGACATTCATCCCAATGTCATTAATCTTTAAAACTTTTTAAGTGTCTTTTTCTGTAGAAGCGTAAATCACTACAGTTTAATATGAATCTTAATTAAGGCATTGGAGGATTGGGAAACTTCTTAGAGGTAGTGCATAGATTGGACCAATTCAAGGCAATTTATGCATCAAGAGGCACTCTGAAATCATAAGCACAATTTTAATAAAATGACCATTCTAATATATGAAATTCAGAATAGGAACATAAACATACTCATTGTTTTTGAGAGACATGAATTTTCTTATTTTAATTATTAACTTAGATTTTCATAAGAAACTTGTCATGGAAGATCAGAGAATGAACATTGGAAGTATAAATTAGGATGTCCATGGGATATTATTAATTAATATTGGATCTCAAAAGATATGACTCCAATAATATATTGACATTACATTATTGCTTTTTCTGTGTTCATACCACTGCTTTGAATGTAAGACACAGGCTACTAAAAACTAAAAGCATTAGATTTTATAAATATACTTATAAACTTGGAGATGGCTTGCAGCTATCAGCCAACTTCAGCTATAAGTGGACGTGGATAAAAAATTCTATCAGTTAGGAAGCAACCTAAATGGAATATATTTTGAAAATTCTTATAATTCTTAAGTTATCACACTTGCACAAATAAATGAACTGTGAAAGCACTTTAAATCTTTACTATATACTTAGAAGCCATTTCTATCAAAAAGTGTTACATATGGTTTGAGTGCAGATGTTATCTGAGATGCCTATGACTAAAAGTTGAGAAGTCATTAGAACTGCTCTCTTTTCCAACTTGTCTTTCATTTGACAGCAATTTGTGCATAATGTTTTATATTTTTTTGTATATTCATTATCATTTTTCTCACTGAAAATTACCTTCTTCTAGTCATGTAATGCATATATGATTGCCTAGAATCCTTATTCAGTGAAAGAAAGAGAATTGATTTGAAATAACTAAGTTTAAAGGCACTGAAGTTCTCAGCATGGCCAAATTTAAATTGCTCAGATTAATGTGTATTAGTAAAGGTGCAACTAAGGTATCTTAAAACTTTTTGGGGAAAAATCTGCTTGGCCATAGTAATAAGCTGCTGCAGCTTTTGACAGGATGTTAATGTCTTGTTCAGGTGAAGTTTTGAAAGAGCTGTTTGTCCCAGTAAAACATGCCATGTAAATCAAAGTTTCTCTTTTAAAGTATGGGAGTCTTAAGTTTAAGTAGTGTGGAGAGCAATAAGGAACAACATTAATAAAGCTATTCAGAACCAGATATCTCTTTCCTGCAGACTAAACATTTCTAAATTCTGCTACACTGAATGGTTTTTCTCCCATCTGTTCTCCCCCCAAATATTTGACAAAAATTTCATTTTGTCTTTTATTGTTTTAATAGCCTGATTAATAGCCATGATTTCAGCCCTTAGTTATGTTGTCCTTTCTACTGTGTAGAAACAGGTTTGTTTTTCTTCATAGTAAGTAATTAATTTTTATTCATTCTACAGAATTCTCTACCCACCACCCTTTTTTACTGTGTCTGATTTAATTGTGCAGTAAATTCACTGTTTATTTTCATCTAGTCATCAACCTGTATACTTGTCTTCCACCTTCACATCCTAGTTATACCAGTTTGGGTGCCTCAAATTCAATTTGTGACTGTTTTGGTTTGCTTGTTACTTTTTTTAAAAAATTATTGTTCTGGCATATAGAATCCTACTTTGCTTCATTCCTATGTTAGTTCTTGTTTTAAAAGTTTAGTTTTTTCATTTTTTCCAAAATACATGAAATAATAATTAATTGAATACTTTGTGTCCCAGTACATAGTATCTTTTTTGTTGTTGTCTGTTTGCAAGTTCTTTAGAATATATTAGATTTTGTTTGTCACTGCTGTCACTGTAAGTGAAAATTCAGACAGTTGTAGTCAAGATAATAATGGACACCAATTTTCTACCATGAAATGGGACTAGAAATAGTGTGTTCTTGCAAAAAACATTAACAGATATTTGGGAACACACATAAGACATGGAGATCTTGTGAAGAAAAGTGGTTATGTCCAAAACATGAATAAAAATGCCTTTCTTTTTAAACAAGGCACTGAGTGAAATAAATTATTGGAATTAGTAAATATTGTGAAATAATAAAGCTAGAAACTGAAACAAGACTAATGAATTTGAAAGAGAATTGAAGTGTCATAAGAATGTATATTGCTTTATTGAAGTGATGGAGACAGATTTTGGAGGGACATTGAGCATTAGGCAGTGTGTTATTCTAGATCTGAAACTGGAAGCATTATTTAATATGTAATTTAAGGTTTCAGTCATTCATTGTGGAAATGGAATACACTTTAAATGTTATGGTTAGGATCAATACCATTCGCACAGATAACAAATACCAAGCTGTTCATGAGAGGGCCTCGTAATGTCAGGTTGGAGTGTACAGGGAAGTTTTGGAGTAGGGGGAGAGGGGGGTTTGGAGAGGAGATATTTTACCCCCCTCCCCTTACTGGCATTATAGTAATTATGGTGACATAAACCCACATTCTCTTACAGAATGAGACTTTATAAGGAACTAAAATAAAATCAACTTTTCACTTATCTGATTTAATAGTCATATTTACTTTCACCCTCAATAAATTGTGTCACCGAATGCAGTTTGCTTTTTTGTAGGCAGACTGCAAGTCAGTTGGTGGAAGGAAATGTTCTATATTGTCTCTACTCCTAAGGTATCATCAAACAGTAGGTTCCTTATGGACATCTATGAAAATACTGTAAAATCTCAAATAAATCTTTGATTAGTCAGTTTGATATTTGTGGACTACCATTTGCATTTTTTATCTCTGTTTAGATGACATTCATTCAGGATAAAGTTTTCTACACTTTATACAGTTTTGAATGGTCATACATTTATTCAATTTTGAATTCCAATTTCTCTTTGATTCTGTAATATTATCTTTCATCTGGGTGAAAACATTTGTTTCTGTAAATAACACTGCAGGTTTTAGTTAGCAGGTTATAAGTAGATTTTCTAATTTTTTGGGTTTTTTTTTTAAGGAGGTAAATATTTTCTGAATGGAAAAATTGAAAGATTGACATGAACATATGTTTAAAATTATTCAGCTAACCTCTTAAACTTCATCTAATTCCAGATGCAAGTCCATCTGGAAAACATAAAAGTAATTTTTTATATCTGCATGCATTTTTAATTGGATAAAGATATGCCTGACCATTTAAAATAATTTGCAACTAGATGTTGTTTATTGTTGCAATTTAGCTGGAATACTTCTTAATAATATTAAAAGTAATAAATTTTGCACAATGATCTAGAATTTCTAACAAATCCTTAAGCAGTGAGTGTGCATTAATATTTGGTCCAGCAGCAGAAAGAGTGAGGTTTTCAGAATTTGAAGAGAGATGACATTTTTTCAAGTCCTTTAAGTGCTATGTCATTGAAATAGTTTAGTGATATAATAAAACACAGAAAAAAGAATATTTTTGCAAACTGTTAGTCCTGTTAGAATAAATACCCAGCTCTCCAACTGTGCAAATCTTTGCATGAATGGTGCTGAAGTTATGAACAGGAAGACAGCCAATAAAAGTACTTTCCAAGAGGAAAATTTAAAAAAAGGGGAAAAAAGTACAAATATGTTTTATATCCTCCAGCTCATTTATTTAACCTTACCTTATTACCCTTTTGCTCATTAGTACCAGTCTGGTGGTTTCTGATAGCCTTTTCATTTAAACAGTCACAGATTTTAAAGCTCCAATAAAGCCAGTGGTACGTGATGATACCTAACTGTTACTGTTCCTGAATTTATAATATGCACCTAACTACACGGACAAGGATTATTTTTCTAAAATATTTGATGTCTTTGAAACATGTCTTTTTGGTTTTTTGCCTTTGTAACCTTTCTCAAAAAAATATTGTCACTTTTTTTTGTTTTTATTTTTTCAGGATTTTGAATTCTGAAATTTTTTTATGCAAAGGTTTTATTTTCTTTTTTTTGCTATCATTTTGTAACTAGATTGTTTTAAAAATGCCTTTGAAAATTGTGAGCAAAATTTTCTGACCAGTACTCTGTCACCAAAGCCAGTTTATTTATGTTATATAACTTGTATATAACTTTGTAAAAATCTGGAATATAATCAGAGGGGGTTTTTTTGGTTTTTGGGATTTGGGGATTTTTTTGTTACTTATGTAATAAAATTCTTTTATAAATTAAATGCTAGTAATAGAAGAAAAAATTCAAAACATATGGAATGTTAGATGTTAGAGACAAATAATACCAAGAATTAGACATACCAGCGTGCAGCTTTTTTATTTGTTGTTCGCTTTTGTTTTCAGCAAACAAAGAAACCCCTTAGATATGTGTAGTTCAAAAGAAAACTTCAGAATTTGCAACTAAAATGTCATCCCATCATTTGACCACACAGTCCAGGCTTATGATTGAGAAGTCTTATGATTGTGATTTTACAGGTAATAAGAAGGGAAAATATGGACAAATTATGTTAAAAAGAATAAGAAATTATGTATTTGATGTGTGATCCTTCTATCTTACCTGTGTGAAGACTTCCAAAAAATGGCACGAAAACAGGAAAAACTTCATGCAGAAGATTAATGTTTTTCTCATTAGTTTGCACCTTTTTTTCCTTGTAGATTTTGGAGCAGAATTTTAGCTAAGTTTCAGGAAGATATTTTTCTTACTGTGGTTCATAATTTTACCAGTTTCTTAAAGAGCACATGGAAAGGGGAATACTAGCTATTTCAAGAAATATGAATAAAAAGTACATGATGTTAGTATCTATGAGTGGTTTCTCTTTTGCTAACATTAAGCTACAAGATGATATTGTCATCTGCTAAAGTCTTCACTTGTTTTACAAGTGAATAATGCAATGAAAACACATTATTTAAAGAAAATACTTGGAGGAAGAGACTTAATTTTTCCAATCAGTTAGGCCAGTAAATCCATTAGAGTGTAATACAGAAATTATCATTAGAAGTTTTCTGTGTCAATAACCTGCTGAAATATGTGGAATTATTAATTCAAAAATTAGGGGTAGTAATGAAATTAACTTCTAAATATATCACTGCCTAATTTTCTGTAGCATAGGCATGCTTAATTCATTTTATATATTCATGTAATTTCCTGCTTATGGTACTACCTTCTTCGGCCTATGTCACATCAAGAATTTTAGCATCCTTTGAAAATTTTTAACCTACTCAGTAGCAGACTCTTCTCTTTTTTTTTCCTTTTTTTTTCTTTTTTATTTTTTTTAACACTTACTAAAACACATGTGTTTTAGAGTAGATTACTCAAAATCAATTATTTCATAAAATGATAGCAGGAATTTTGTGATTGTAACTGAGTATGGTAGGCCATGCAGGCCAGAACATGTAGAACATCACATTTGTAATCAAAACACCATCGGGTGTTTTCAGAACTTAATATCAAAATAACTGTAAAAACCCCTTTGCTTGAAATCTGGTTAGGCCTGTTCAACAATTATAAAATTATACCTTGTAAAACAATTTTAAAATTGCTTAGGCTACTGAAAGTTATTGCTGATTAGTTCTGCTTTTATGATTTACCATTAAAAGCTTCGTTCCCATGATTTACTATTTACTTCTGCTTCTGAACTTAACTCTGATATAAGTCATTTGAGCAAAGGAAAAATTAATCCAGGATTTGAGTTCTAATTTTCTATATTGGATTTAATGTTCGGCTCATTCTAGGGTGACTTGAGGTAATATCTAGCACTGGATTCTCTAATCAAAAATCCTAACTTTTGGGGTGGTAAGTAAGGACAAAGTGAAGCAGGAGCATTTGTGGTCAAAAAAAGTGGCAGCGTCTTCATTAGAGCTTTGTAACTTTACTTTTTTATTATAGAAGTTTCAGCGATAGCCTATGTTATTAATTTTTTTTAACTGTTAAAATATTTTTGTTAGGAGGAATATGCAACCACTACTATTCATGGATGTGATTAATGAAGGCTGTTGAATATTTTGCATAGAAGCAAATCTCTAGTCATAATCTTAGTTATGCTTCATATTTTCCTCAGCTAATGACTAACATTAAATAATCAATTTTAATACAATTTGTGAATTTTAAGCTTTCCTTTCAGTTTAATCGGTTGTAAAGCCTGTTTCTGTCCCTGGATTGATATGAAATTTTTCTTCAAAGTTTTAATGTTAGAGAAAGTTTCATATTTATTAATTTTGTGCAACTTAGTGTTTTGTTAGTCTAGCCCAAAAGTTAATACTGACACTTGGATTTTCTTACATGCAAGAGAGTTTATAGCATGTTTTTTCTTTCTTCTCTCTGTACTTTACAAGAACCTCATTTAATGAAGAAGTAAAGCCTAATCACAGACTGAATAAAACAGATAAAATTAAGTTGCTGAATGCCACTTCAGTGCTTCGGTTTTGCTGGTGGAAATCTATGTATAATTAAAAGCAGATCAATGTGACTCTGAGAGTATTTTGAATAGAGAATTTTATCATCAAAACAGGCAAGAGAAAGAGAATAATTCTTACACAGAAATGGGATGCTTCATGTGCTCTCCAGATTACTTGCAGAAACGTTTTATTGACAAGTTAGAGAAATTATAATTGGTCTGTAATTTGTTTCTATGGTTCTCAGTTTATTTCTGAGGTTGGTAGACACTGTAAATGTCTGAGAGGAGTTTCATTCATCAGAGTGTAAATTCAGCCTACTGTTTGCTCATTCTTTAGCAAATGAACATGAAAAGCAGAAGGGAATTTTGTGCTCAGTACAGGTGATGTAAATATGATTAGTACTAGCTTTGAAATCAATTGATCTTCTGCTGGAATATACTGACTTTTAATTACCATGCCATGTGTGACATGTAGGCCCTGCAGTTAGGTACTGAAATGCAAATAGTTTTTCCCAGTGACCTTGGAAATCAAAGCCAGGGTTTATCTGCTGTGTCCCTGCAGCAAGAGGAGAGGAAGGAACCTGGGGCTACAACCATGGTGTGGGTAATGTGACATCTGGGGCTGTTCACTGCTAGGCACTGAGCGTGATGTGGGATAGTCATAAAAGCTACATTTCTTCAGTTTTTCTGGGAGTGCCAAAGTTTTTGTGGGCTGTGCGACAGCCTAGATATATTAATTTTATTTATTTATTAATTTTAATTCAGCTCATATGATGAATAAAATTTCATCAGAATAAAATACCAGCTGTTTATTGTAACAAATTATGTGTATGTTATATTACACTTTAATGATTTCATGATTACTCTGACAGCTGCTTTCCCACAATTAGTCCCACATTAATGTCAATGCAATCTGCTCGCATCATTTGCTCCTTTTTTTTCCTCAGATCTTTAGGCTTTTTTCCCCCATTCTTCCAGAACAACCAATCTTTCACATCTGAATTATCAGAATTACTCAAAATCTGTGTAAATGTTTTGAAGTTTCTTACAAACTTTTTGATTACAGTTCCCTTAATAGTATCAATGCCCATTAAAACATTTACATTTTGCTTAACAGTGAAGTGTCAATAATTTGCAATAAATTTCCAAAAACTCCTGAGATTTAATATCCTTTTACCATGTGAATATTTATGTCATGGTAATATTTCTTAAATCCTTTGCCTCTTCTATATCATAATTAATAATTTTATGCTTCCAGTGTCATTTCAGACAAGATGACTATAATTTTTTTAAATTATGTTTGTAAAGATTTTAGCTTATGTGATCAAGGTTTTTAAACTGAGTGTCTGTGTGGTTCTCTCTGTAATGGCATATAAATATATAAATGGTAATTTCTTGGACTAGAAAATCTTTCTCTTCACTTATGCTTAGGCAGGAGATATAAGATGTGATTGCTTGCATCTAGAAAGTAGATTGCAGTTTATGTTTCCCTGATCAGTTCTACCTTTCCTCCATCTTTACCTTATAAAGGAAATTATAAAATAGTTAAATTAGTTTGAAATTATATTCTGAATTGAGTTCTGAACAATGACATAATTTACACAAAGGAAGAATCACAAAATACCTTCAGAAAAGGTTATGGAAACCTTAGATCTTGTAACATTATCTGACTTCTATGAATCATATTTCATTTTATGATTCCCATTCTTTTATTTGATGAACAGTATATGTCTAGCTTACAATGAAAGGTATGCAGTTTTGATTTTGCTTTCTAGTTAGTTTTCTTTTGTTCAGACATTATTCTTTAGCTTTACAAAGATGAGACAGGAAGATTCCATTTCGACAGAATAAAAAATTACAGCTCACTCCTGCTTTTTTACAATTGTAATAATATAATTCTGTTCTCACTGCTCAAAGTCTAGGAACCCAAGTATTTATCACTATATCAGGAAAACCTCACCACTTCAGATTCTATTCAGATGTCTAATGATAATCTTGCAGAAGTTAATAGAAAGTCTTTTGGATAAACCTCTGTTTTGGGAGATTAGTTTGCTTATGCACTTAAGGATGCTTTTACCAGTAAAATGCCTTATCTAGAACTGGGGTTTTTTTTCCTTTTGTTTTTTAATCCCTTTAAGCTGCAACAGTTGCCAAATTTCTCTTGGTGAATTACAGTGCTACATTTCTCTTGGCTTTCACGTATTTTTGGAAAATAGAATTGTTGACCTGATAAAGGAATGTTAATTTCCACCAAGTACACACTTGCTAGAAGAACTTGGCAAGACTTCTTGATTTTAATCATGCTACCATTGTTAAGAAAAAAATAAGGTCACATCACTCAAACCAGGAAAGCTTACCATGTATTTGTGGTGCTGAAAACCTTCATTGTTCAATTAATACTGGTTTGATTGATAGGTGATTTAATACAGGAGTGTTTTCAAGAAACGTTTGAATTGGGCATAACTGCAAGATACCTTCCATCAGTGAGAGCTGCAAATAATAAAAATGGAAACTTAAAGCAGGGATTAAAAATTTGCATGTAGTGAAGACAATGAAGCTTACAGAAGGAGGAATACTTAAAATGGAATTGGAAGGGAAATGGTAGGAAGATGTCCACTACGAAGATCATTACAGAGAAAGACTATTTGATAAAGGCTTAGAGAATTAGGATGATTCCTTAAAGATTTCTAAAGAAGTGTGAAAATAAATAGGTTAGAAAAAATCAAGAAAATATCCAAGAGCACATGACAACCTGTTCTGGTGTCACTGAGTCTTGTGGCCTGCATTGATGACAGCTGCAAAGATGTGGGACAGTGATGAGAAATCACCCCTCTTTTATTGCTTTGCCTGAAGTTTTATCCTTCTATAAAAAGCTTGTAAATTGTAGAAATGTTAAGATCTCAGATAAGATTCAAGTGAAAAGTCGATGGTAAACATGAATTCAAACTCAAAGCCACATATCAGTGTTTCTTATTTATTCCTATATTCTTTCTATACATTTACTTTTCACAGTATATTGTGCATACAGTATATTTATATGTAAAGTGTCCTTTTAGTACAAATTTTATTTGTGTTTTCCTTCAGAACTCAGGAAAATCTCTCATAATCGACATATTTTGAGGTATATTAGGGCTACTAATATTTTTTCCTGCTGTTTTGGTTTGCTTCAGTATTCAATTTCATTAGTACAATTGTATTTGTACTTATGCATATAGACATTTTTTGCAGAATGATGATCTGAGAGAAGCTTAATTTCTCTGGGCAGTTCATATTTTGTTACTGGACATTGTGTGACACTTCCAGAGTGCAAAAAAAATCCCACCTTAGAGCTGATTTACCATGTCAAGGTACTTATCTTTTGCTACTGTAATAGAGAAAGCTTTCAATATATAGGCTGCCTGTCTGAGAACTCATTGGACTGACTGAATTGCAGTGCTGAGCTAGGTGTGAGTACAGTTGGTGTGTGTGCATATGCAGGTCTGGAGTGTTTTTCTTTCTTGGTGAAATTGGATTTTTTACCCCTAGGAGAGATACTGTAAAGGTCTGGCCCATCATGTTTCTGGTGTATTGTACATATTGTTCAGTATATTTACACTGGCTGATTAGCAAAAATCAGGAGCAGAACTACTTTGCATTTGTGTCATGGAAAATATATAACCTTCACCTCTTAGAAGTTTGAACTTTGCTTGTTGTTTCTGTGTAGAGGGGAACACAGCTAATTCTGCAATAAAAAGCAACAGAAAATTCAGTAGTAATTGATCTATTTTCAGTTAGATCGTTGGTGATTAGTATTATTTATTTAGAAGTAGTAAATTTGCCTTTTAATTATGTACGCTGAGAAAACTGAATATTGCAAGTAGGTAAAGGAAATGAACACTGAATGAAGAGTTGCCAGCTTTTAATTATGCAAATGAGCACCACTGCAGAAGAATTATTTGGTAATCTTTTTGTGCTTAGAATTGCAAATCTATCTCTACAATTGTGTTTACAACAAATGAAACTGGATTTGTGTAACTTCTTTTCTGTAGATATTTGTGGTTAATGAGATTGAACAGAAGTACCAGTAGCCTTAAGAGACTCTATGTAATGTGGAGTGGATGAGGATTGTAGAACTGAAATATTACTGCCAATATTCTTCTTGTAGGGGATCCTATTATATAGCAATATAATACTTGAGGAACAGCAATTATCTATTTCTCCTGATTTTTTAATACTATGTTTTCATTAAATGTTTTATTAATTTTTTATGGCTGAATATTTTTTAATTCTCATTCTGCTGAAGAGTCGAGTTGAATATCTAAGCTATGACTCTTCTCAAGTGGTCTACTTTTCATTGTCTGTCTCTAGCCCTTGGAGTAGCTTTTTTTTTTTTTTGTCTTAGGTGGGTTTTACAGCCTAGTGTCACTCTTGCTGGTAAAGTACTTAGTGCTGTAGCACTGACTCAATGAGTAAATAGTAGTGAAAGAGCAGGCTAATTTATAGTCTCTTCACATCACCCTAAAAATGTATCCGAGCTTCAGTAATAGTGCTAGCAGGCAGAAAGAACTGTATTTTTAAAATTCAGTGAGAAAAAAACAAAGACTTGAAAGCCCTGAAAAATAATATTATGACAGAAGGATAAGAGATTAATAAAATGCATTTAAAAGATTGTACAGTAGCAGTGAATATCCTTTCCCAACCAGACAAACAGCTGGGAGTTAGGTGAAAGAACATTGTCCATCACTCCCCGCCTTGATTGTGCTTCCATTTTCTGAGTGAGAGAGAACTCTTGACTTTGTAAGTCTAAAAGTCAAATTGTGTTATACCAAACAATACTCAGAGGCATACTACATGTGTTCCCCAATACTGAAGACCTGGTAGAGGTTGATAAATAACTGCCATCAACACAGTCCAACAGTGAAACTCATGCTTGCATGTAGATCTGCGTAAGAAAATTGAGTCTTGTGACTAGAAAAAAGAATTGGCTGTGCAAAGTTCTTGCACCCGTGAAGAAATAAACATTCTTCACTGTCCCAAATGCTGATGATTTTTCAATTTCAGCTTTGATTGTCATTATCATTTATTCTCCTAAATTCCAAGGCATGAAAATCCAACAAGATTGGAAAAAAACTAGCTGTAAAATTATTTCTTCTACCTTCAGAGTTAAAAAATAACATGGGCATATTCACACCAAATATAGAGATTTTTCCATGCTTTTGCTGCAGGATTAATCATCAGCAACATGATTATTCTCTTGCTGCTGTTTAGAGGAAGGCTAACATAGCATTGATATATTCTGCTTATTATCTTGTTGGTGTATAGGATAAAGAAATGTATGTGGAAAAGGTTGTAAATATGAATTTTAAAGAACTTCAGTTCTTTACTGAATTAAGATAAAATGCTCAGTCACGAGAAACAAATTTAGAACTATAGATGAGTGCAATTCTAGCTCTTTGCTTCATTCACTTCTAGTTGGAGATGTACTAATTTGGAGACTGGGAAATGAGTGACTTTAGTCAGCCTTTGCAATGTACAAAGACCTTAAGAAGATAGAAAATGTTTCTTTTAGCAATTGTGTGTTTTACAAGGTAAAAGTAAAGATAGGAAACTGGAACAGTTAGTGGGAAAAAGAAAGTTTCTAGGTTGAAGGGGTAAAATATAAGAAGTATAATATGTAATTATTTTACAGTAGAAGGGTATTACTGCAGGATATTTGGTGTGCTGCATATCAAAGCTCTGGGTAGTTGAAGATAACTTAAACAGTGTCTGTTTGCTTCTCTTAATTTAGAATTCACTAATTTCTCCTTTAAGCAGAAGAGCATGCTTTTTTTGTGAAAAGGAAGAGAAGTAATGTCATTTTTAAAATGTCCTTAGCTTGAAGACCAAAACCCAATTAAAATTATCTGTGAATGACATTAAAAAAAAAATCACACACAGAAACTCCTGGAAAAAACCCCTACATTTCCCACAGGACTTTCAATTACGCATAATCTTATCATCACAACTTTAATGTTTCTGTCAATGTTTATATGCAGCTTGGCTTTAGGGAATATTTTTCATATATGCAAAATAAAAGTCACAACTGCATCTAAAAGGGATGTTGTTCACTTAAGCCTTTCAAAAGAACAGTTAACCTTATGGTGGAGAAATGTAAAAATTAATAAATTAAAAAGTTGATGGGTGAGAAGATTGAAAAAAATCTTATTTCTCTGCTGCATAGTTTTTATGTCAAATTTTTATTAATGTACTTTACAGTATGGTAAAATCTTTTGCTAGTTGCCAGGTCCAGATATAAACAAGCAAACATATTTTCTAATTTTAAAAGCCAGGGTAGCTTGTGTATGTTTTCTTGCGTTAGGGTGGGTTTTTTCTGGGGGTGTGGTCTCTGTTAGGTTTGCAGGGTTTTTTTTGTTTGCATGTTGGGTTGGTTGGAGTTTTTTGGTAATTCCTTTAACTAGCCTGAGCTATCTTGATATTTCAGTGTAACCCAGACCTCAGAATTCAGGTAATCGTCCTCTTTCATTGATGTTTCTCTTGCAATTCAAGGATGAAAGTGGTACTAAGGAGTGCAACTATAAGATCAAAACTGAGTATGTGCTTCATTAATGTGTCCCAGAGTGCTGATTAATTTCTCTCAGATTTCTCCCAAATTCACTGTCAGAGTAGAGCTTTATTTCATGATTGTGGATAAATTACTTGCCACTGCTTTATAACTAACATATTCCTGAAATTTGCTAGCACCCTTTTCCCAGTTTCTTGTTCAACTCTTCACCAGGTATCTGAGGAACCTGAAAATGTTTCCATAACTTTGGAATTGTTAAACTGGTGGTGTTCTAATTCCTGGGTTTTTAAATTTTTTTTTAGTATCTATGCAACATTCACCATCTAATTGGAATAAAGTTAGAATGTTCTAGAAAATATTGCTATTTAAAAGGTTGAAATAAAACAGTCACCAAATTATTTAAGTCAAAATATTTTCATACTGCATATGTTAAGTATGTGTTATTTTTTATAACTACTTATGCTTTTATAACTACTTGGTCACACCTCAAGAAGTTGGTATGGACATAGCTGAATCTTTTTTTCTCCATTAGTCAGCCAAGATTGATTCATGACTAAGAAACTCCATAAAGTGGTTGTGCTGTTTTGAAAAATTCAGAAATTTATGTATTATTTAGTACATTTTCTTTTGATTTGGCTAAACAAGTTATAAAATATAGGGAAGCTAAAACCACAGAGATTTCTTGAATTTGCCATAAATTCTTGAATTGTTTGCTTCTTTTTCCTGTATTATTTGATTATTATTATAATTATTACTATTTCAGAAGCATTCACATAACAAAATGTTACATAAATTTGTGGGGTTTTTTTCTCCACTTCATTTTAAATTTTGAAGGGTTAATAACTCCAGATATAATGTGCATTGTACAACTTGACACTGAAGAACCTACTTCAAACAAAATTTTTGAAATTTGAGAATTTTGTGATTTGAAGGATTCTGTGTATTCTGAGTTGAGAAAAAAAAAATCTTTATTTTGAACTTCTTCTTTGCCTACAAAACAAATATGCCTGAAATATATTAAATGCAATGTAAAAGAGAATTTATTTGATACCTCTTTACATTCCATCCAAGAAGGCGGGGTAAGTAAAAATGAAAAAAAAACCAAACCTACCGATACAGGTTGTAATGACTGCTGATGCAAGAGAGAAGCCACAGATCAGCCTATGCATCAATTAAATCCTATAAAAGTTTAATGATTGCTACACAGGCCATTTCATTTCAGGCCATTGTGAAAAGCTGTATTGAAACTGGGACATATATTGTTATTCAATTACAAGTATCTTCATAGATATGTATTATTTCAGAAGTGGACTTTTATTAGGGTAGGATTCTACGTATATCTTGAGGTCTGCACTGTATTTTCTGGAATATGAGAGGCTGCAAGAAGAACACTCTGGAGGTCTTATGTAGCATCTGGACTAGCTGATAATAAAGTCTAAGGCAGAGAAGCAGAAAGAGCTTCTTGTGTATCCCAGCTCAGGGAATGCCTCCCAGGGTCTCCACAGTCTTACTGGTAATAATAAATGAATAGTACAAAGACATTTCTGGAAAGGAGAGTCCAGAAAGTTACTTCTGAAATCTGAGATGTTCCAAAATTTTACTGATTCTAGGGAGACTTTATTAACTTCTCAAAAAGATACATTCTTTTAAGGTCTTTCATTTGTCATATTTTATGGTGTTGTTAGTAAATGCTGAATTTAGAAATATGTTGTACATGTTGTATTGGGTTGAAATATTATTGATATTGGGAATCTAAACTGTAATGTTTTATAGCTTTTAATTTGTACAATTTTGACTTTGCCAAATGATTCAGAAAAATATTGCAACATATAGAATGGGATGAAAATGCTTACATGGTGTTATGTGTCAGGTTCACAAGGTTCCTTAAACGGTAACCGATTACAAAATCATGTGGAGGGTTAAAGGGCCATGCATTGCATGGACTCAAGAAAAGGTGAGGAACAGTTCTAGAGGAAGAGTCTAGGAATGAAGTGGACAGATGCAGACAGACTGGTGGTGGCTGTCTGAAAATGTTCATAAAACTGGATGGTGTGGCAAAACCTTAGTGTGTGGTGGGCAGGAAAGTGCAGGACTGAGAAGTTCACATCCAATACACATTGATATAACTTCTGAAGCTGCAGGAGCTCCTGAAGTGATGGGAATCATCATCAAAAGCCAAAGGAAAGAGGTTTATTTCTTAAGTAAATGGAACTAAATTACATTCAGATTAATTTACATGGTTATTTATAGGGCTTCTTAACAAATGCAGTAGGAAATAATACGTATAAAAAAGCAAGAGGCTGAGGATAACGTTTTAGATATGAGACTGTATACAAGTTCTCTTTCTTCAAACAGTTGATAGGCAGTGAAATGACGAGGAACAGCCAGGAGAGTGAAAGTCCCAATCAGGCTGGTGACATAGAGAAAAGAAAGAGACAAAACGGTTTCAGTTGAATTGGCAAAATCAAAGAGAGAAGAGGAATACTGTCTTTTTCTGAGGATAATGACTGAACTGATAGAAGTTTAGTGGGAGGAAGACTGGAGAGAATTGTAATGCCAAAGTACAGAGGATATAAGAAGGTTTAGTGTAGGGAAACTGGTGCTGATGATACATATTTTAGAAAGAGAAATTATAAAAGCTGATGATAAATCCCTTTGGTTTTTCTGATGGTATCAGAAGTAAAGCATTTTTCAGACCCTGTAGGAGCATTGTACAGTCAAGAAGACAAAGACTCAAAGATAGGACTGTGCAAGAAAGATGCAGCAATATTTTTGCATCTATCTTTTTTGTCGATCTGTCTTTAATCACATCGTGCTAGAAAATCTGTTGACAGAAGACAAAATCAACTGTAGAAAACTACTTACTCTCTAGTTAGGAATTCTTGAGCAACTTAGCAATGGATAGAGAAGGTATAACCTCATCTATATCTTCACACATAACCTCTGCCTTGAAGTTGTCTTTGCATTGGGGATGAGAAAGTGACAGATGTTATGCAGAACATTGAGGAGAAGTTCTTCAGGAAGAACTGAGATAGGAAACAGCAAAGTTCTGGGCATCTGCTTACAGGAATTTGACTATTAGAGTAATGACTTTTAAATAATATTCTTTAGAATGTTAAATGCATTAGAAGAAATTACAATAAAGCATAATGAAAATGATTAGTGGCATAATAAAAAAAATGGATCAGGGAAAACTATAGTATTTGTAAAAGGAGCTCTATGGATACAATCCACTAGAATTTTCGAAGGATTCTCTGAATACATGGATAAGGGAGAATTTCTGGGTAGTTCTTAGTTGACTTGGATCTCCATAATTCATGCAACAATAACTATTGTCAGATGGAGAAATGGAAATAAATTATTACCTATAGAATGAGAAGGAACTCATACTCTGATGGATATTAAGACTATTTAGAAAACACAAAACAAAGGGATATAATATATTAATGGTAAATTTTAGAATTTAACTAGTTCTGGTATTTGAGCAGTGATTCTCTACACATGCATTGAAATGAAAGTACAGAAAACAAATGCAATGTAAGACCGTTTGCAAATCTTTGCAGAAGTCTGGTTTTTAGATACTATTGTGCTCCTTAAAGAGCATGGGACGAAGTGGTGTGCTGGAATATGATAAAAATAAAGTGTCAGGTTGAGGTTCTGTTAAATGATGTGAGCAATTTTTAGTTGAAGATGGAAGGGCTTAGCTTTGGATATTAACTGAAAAAATCTTCCCATAAAATATTTCAGTATTAATGTGTTATCTAAGTTTGTATCTATCTGTCTTATACCTTGTTCTTTTGCAAATTTGTCTTCTCATCATCAGTTTTGTACATTAATATTTACCTCTAGAAATTTGTGTAAAATTAAATAATGGGATGACTGTAACACAAAATTAAAGAATGTCAGTTATTCTTACATTGGTTGTTAGTGAGAGTTGCTTTTTAACTTCTTTCATCTGGTAATAAATAATCCACTATATTCAATAGTCTTATTCCATATGCACAGGGTTCTATCTCTTTCTGCTCAGAATAGCAGCACTCATCTCACTTATCACAGTGGTTCTTTCCTTAAACGACTTAGATATATCAGAAAATTAGATAGCAGTTATGATATTTGACTTCGTCTTTTTATTAATGGAAATTATTTCTTTGGGCATATTAAATCAAGTCACAGCTATTTTCCCCTGAAGATATCTGACACTGTAATACTTGCAATTTTGTATTAGTTAAAATATCCATTACCAAGAATTGGACAATTCCCCCTTTTTTTTTTTTTAATGTAAAACTGAGTAGTATTGATAACACATAGGAAGCTACTTTAAAGGAAGCAGTAGAGGTGTTCTTCAGAATAGCTAAGTGTTTTAGAGCTGAAGTTTTTTTTTGTTGCTGTGATGAATGTGGATGAATGTGGATTTTTGAATTTATACTTCCATTTCTGGAGTCAGCCTAAATAACCTAGTGTATCTCATGATTACTTTAGAACAGCTGTTGTTTTACATTCATGCAGCAAATCCTAAGCAAACAACAGGCTGGAGAGAAACATTAATGAAGGTTTTCTGAAGTGTCAACACTATATTTTCAATGTCCTTCCTAAATCATTCCCAGCATTTTATTGGCTTATTATGGCTGTTATTATTCATTGAGCTGATAATTTCAGAGAAACATTAGTAACGACCCTTAGATTCCTTTCCTTCATTTTGCGGCTAAATCTGAGTTCATGGTCATGTAGGCATGGCTTAGACTGATTTCTGCAGCTACGTTGCCTTGCAATCATCAGCTCTGAAGGTCATCACACTCGTTTGATTTGGCTGAGTCCGCTCTGCAGAAGTTGTGCTGGCTCTTTCCAACAGACCACGTTTGTCAGCATTCCCAGTGACATCACATTGTGTTACAGAGTCTTAAGGGATTGCCAGAAATGGAAGTCAGGATCCGTGGCCTGTAGTTCCTTGAATCACTTTGGAAAGAAATTAATCCTCTCAGCACATGGATGCTGCACTGAAGACCTGAGGCTGTCCCGCTGCCTTGTTTTTTTGCAGAGATATTGCAGAGCTTTGCCAGCAGTTCTGCAGACCCAGTTGATGGTTTGGGTGAGTGCTACACAGGCCAAATGATTTACCTAATTTACCTATTGATCTAATAATCTGCATAAACACTGTTAATCTGTTAAACACCTGTTTTCAGAGGGGAGGTGATAGAGAACGGACTGTTTTCCCAATTTTTTTTTTTTAATTTGATTGCTAAAAGCCTGGCCAGTTACTAATTGGTGGTGTTTTTTTGGTTTTGTTCTATTCAAAATTCCAATTGCATCCTTAGATGTTTTCACAAAGAAAATTAATTAAGAAAAATCAGATAAAACTGAGGATATAACCTTGTAAGAGATGGAAAAGTTAAAGGGAAAATGCTAACAATAGATAGATACAAGATCCAATCTTAAATATATAAAATATGTGAGCTGGAAAATAGTATAAATTGAATTGTGAAGACTTTTATGAGAGTGTATCCTTTGAATCTCTGATAGTCTCCTTTTTTTCCCACTTAAATTTTCATCTGTGTTAGGACTGCATATGCTTTATTGTCTTCCAGACTATCAATTAAGCATCATTAATTCGAAAACAATTCCATATGAGAGGTGTTAGGGTAAAATATGTGTGATTCTGCACGAATAAGAATATGCTAGAATTGGATTTTCTATCCACTGTTTTATGATAAGCCAAGAATTCTCCCATAGCCAGTTGTGCTCCTGTCTTATTAATCTTTTTGGCATTGTTAAACTCACCTTTGTCAGATAGACAACTTAGGTTGATGAAATAAGTTATATTGAGTGGTGCTCCAGAACTCATTAGCTTCATATTGAACTACTGTTCAGAGAATTTTTTTTTTGTCATATTTGACATTTTAAGTTGTAAATAGAGCTGTTTTATGTACTTTCCTCTTGGCTAAATGTGTCAGTCTACATATAGGTTCCTGCCTTTTTTCATAAGTAAAAGGGTTGTATATTAACATGTTTAATTCCATTTTTCATTTTTGTCTTGTGTTTCTAATTCATCTAGTGAATTTCAATGAGTATTGGTTATTTGTGAAGTAGAAAGAAATGACTGGTTTGTTAATAGAAAGTGCCAAGCCACTTCAGTGATCTTAAGTGAAAATTGAATTGCAGATGTTAAATTTTAAACTTTGTTTACTTAAAGTAGTTGTATAATCAAGGGAAAAAATGCAGATAACAGGATTTTTCATTGTGGTGATTAATTCACTGTAATTCTACATGGTATTAAAGTTTCAAAGCTTTTTAAGATTAGTGGTTAGTAATTAGACAGTGGACATGCTGAAATTGATAATGGAAAAATTAATAATTGTTTAATAAGGAGGATTTTAATCTTTGACAGCTTTCAGAAGCTCTTTGAATAGATGCAGGTTTTTCAGATATTATAAAGCTTGCCATGTAAGCCTAATGTTTAAAGGAATACCCTGCACTAGATCCGTGGTTCTGCCTATGGCAAGTGTGTGATTTTGCAAGGAGGAGTAATATGTCCCTCTTTAAGCATTTAATATGTTGATATATATGATAACTAGCTAGACACTCCCACTGATGAGTACAGTTTTGTGAGAATATAAAGATCGCTCGTAAAAAACCAGAGCCATGCAATGGTTATTTATTAAACTGTGATCATATTAAGGAGAAAGTAAGTACAGGACATTGTGGGGTAAAATGTTTCTAAATACCATTTCATATTTCTCTTTGAAGCTATAAACTGTACAAAGGACAAGGTGGAAGAAAAAAATTTCTTTGTTTTCCTTTGTGCAGCACCTGACGTATAGCGTCATAAAATTTTGTACGTCTGTCTGAAATATTAGCAGAATGAAAATGGAGCATAAATTAGAAGAGTTTGTCATAACTAATGGCAGGTAATTATGCTGTCAGAATCAAAGTAACACAATAATTCAAGTAAAGATATAGTAATATGGGTAGTAAGAAATACACTGGTTTTCAAGTCTCTCTTTGAAGCTTTCTTGCAGAGACTTAGATGGGAAGAAGAAACATTTATAATGCATTGAGCACTGCATAACAGGAAAATTAATTGTGCTCTTCATGAAAGTACTGCTTGAAATTCTGAGGTTCCTTGATCAGACCATCGTATGAAAAACAATCTCATTCTGGATAATGTTTCAGTTGAAAATAAGCACCTATTTCCTAATCAGCTTTATTAGGTTTCCAAGTAATTATTAAAACAAAAATGAAAAACCAAAAAACAAAACAAAAAGCCAACAAAACCCACTAAACACAAAAAAACCCAAGAAAACCCATGGCATCAGCAATCTGTATGGCTAAAAGCAGCTATCCAAACTTTAGTGCTTCAGGCACTAGGTGCCTATTTGCACATTTATTTAAGAAAATTAGTTCACGATGCAGTTTAATTTAAAAGTAAACAAACTTCCTGCTTTTGAATCTTACAGAGTTGAACTGAAGATGCTAAATTGCAAGCTTTGCTTCTTTAAAGAAGTAGTTTAGTGAAAGAAAGCTGCTAGAGATATTCTAAAATGACTTTCAAAATACGTGGCAGTCTCTTTGACTGAGCTTCGTAGGGATGATTGTGCTGCTGTTGAAGGGTTTTCCCAAAGAACAAAAAGTTGTCAATAGATTTTTCCTTTGAAATAAGGAGCAGAGGCTATTATTGCATCAGTGCAAATAGAATTAGTTTCAAATTCCCTTTTTTTCTCCTCTCCCCTCCTCCCCCTTTAACTTATTTCAGACAGTATAAAGCACTCTTGTTTCCTTTGAAGAAAGGTGTTATCAAAATCTCTGTAGACTAGAATACTGCATCAACAAAAGTTGGTTTAATGAATTGCTTTTAAAAACTTGTCCACTAGTATTCAAATTTTTATCCATTTTTTCTACAATGGAGTGGTGGTGTATTTTTAATATTGAAGAGTAGATAATTTAAAGTGAAAATTATCAGAATGCTACTGTGGTTTTTTTTTCAATGACTTTCTTTATATTCACGATAATTCTAATATAATGTGCATTTTGGAAATAGATCAAGTAATAATTGGATTAATTTTGTCTTAGTAGAGATTTTATCAAGTTTTAGCTCTATATGGGGAGGTAAATGTATTCTCTGGTGAGTACATTCCTATATGACAAAAGAAAAAAATAGTTTTATTTAAATAACTCATTCCTGAAGCACTTTTTTGTTGTTTGTTTTGAGACTATGGGATTTATTAAAGCTTGTGCATGCACTTTAGAGAGGCCTGGTTTGGAAGGTTTTAGAAGTTTGGAAGTTTTCATGCGAAACAGTGATGCTGATGTCTCTAAAATAAGGCTGCAGATGGAGATTAGATTTTCATTTCCAGACCATTTTAGATTATATTCATGGCTGGCAGACCTTATTAGGGTTAGATATATCCTAAATCAAATGTGACAACTAATTAATTAATTTTGGGCCCATTGTTCTCTCCTATTCTTCTCCTTGCCTCCTAGTTTTCACTGTGTCCTTGTTTTTCCGAAAATAAGTGGAAATTCTTGTCCAAATTACAAGTGATCAGAACAATTATGTGAGGAGGAATTGGAGTGGCCATGATGTGTTTAGGATCTTAAGGATCTTCTGTTCCCCTGCTAGAAATGTGTATTGAGACTGATCTGGGTTAAATTATTTCTAATTATTCCTGGATCAGCAGGAAACTTTTAGTTTTACCTGGCAGTCGTTGCACCAGTCTTGAACAGTGTGGACAATTGCAGCTTTTATCGGTGTTATACTTTCAGGTGATGCGTTTAGAAACTTCAAGAAATTTATTTTAAAGTCATATGAATTAAAAGACAAAACTCAATACTTCTTACAACACTGTGGTGATATTTTAACGTGTTATAATAATTTTTGTATAAAATATCAATAATTTGTCTACTTTTCAAATGGCAACAACTCATTAGCTCTATGCTCAGAAAAAATGCCTACAAGGAGTAGTTTTTGAAAAGTGTAAGGTAGTGATTTGTCCACAGTTACACTACTATAGTCGTGCTTTTGAGGTACTTATGTCAATTTGGAATTTGTATAAAAGAAAAATCCATATATTTTAAGCTAATCAACTTCAGAAATTTTGATTTGAATGCACTTTTTGTTTAAACAAACTGATCACATATGAAAACTGACTTTTATACTTATTAAAGCTGTGATAACAGTTTTAACAGCACCCTTGTGAATACATCTAGTCATATTATTGTCCTCCTGAATCATAAACACAAAAAAGCTATATTTTGTAGTGAAATACTGCTATTAGAGGCTTCTGAATGTATACCATATTTGTGCTTTCTACATGTTTATACAGACAGGTTTATAAAAGTATATTTCACTGAAATGTACTGACGCATGGGAAAAAAAATCAGGAACACCAATAGCACACAAACAGGTCAAAAACCAATTGTCAGTGTGTTAAAAGTACACTATTGACTGAAGAGAATGATACCAGAACACTCTTGAATATTGATATCAAATTCAGGCATTTCTTCATAGTCTGCAGCTCTTGCATAGAAAGACCTTGCTTTCTTAGTT
This sequence comes from Irena cyanogastra, assembly GCA_013397155.1. NCBI lineage: Eukaryota > Metazoa > Chordata > Aves > Passeriformes > Irenidae > Irena > Irena cyanogastra. Next base: position 23,395 of record VWZV01008313.1, read on the forward strand.
ATAGTGTTTCCTATTTGTTGTAAATTAAGTTCCTTGGTATGCTGTTATTACGTGGGGGTTTTTTTTGCCTCTTTTCTCTTTTCTTTTATTCAGTGTTATAACTTTTATAACGTGTGTAACTCGTTTGATGCACAAAAGCTGAAATATAGCTGAAGTGTACTTTACATTGTGGAGTGTAGAAAATACATTGTTGAGGGTTTTCGTATGTGTGATGCTGTAGGTAGAATTAAGCAGTTTGGCAGAAACCAATTGTGGTTTCTCTCTTTTTCTACTCAGAAACATAGTTTTTTTTCTTTCTGTCTTTGAATTGGCAGGGACTGCATAAATGCCATATAAGGATTGTATCCATAGTGATGTCTGATGATGTCATTTCATTCTCTTAATTGTTGTTCTTTATGTTGCTGAGTTTGCAACTTGAATGACTAAGTGAAATATTCCATTAGTCTAAGACTTCACAGTGGCCTGTTGCTTGCAGTATTAGATGAATTTGTGTGTATATTTTAGGATATATCCTCAATACCCACTGCCATCTACAATTTTTCCCCCGGTGTTGAAATAACTTCTAGAAAGAGGACACGACATAAAGATCTTTGTTTAAATGTGATAATGATATGGTGGGGGACTTGATTCTTCTGTTTGTTCCAAATCATCTTAAGCTGTAGATGCCTTTAATACCTTTCCGCTTTTCTCCATTGCAATGTTCTGTTACCAGTCTTGTAAAAGTAATGGGATAAATTATTCAAATGATTAGCATAGTGAATAATGTTGCAGCAGGAAATCTTTACCAGCAAATATAAAGCAACTCTAAATATATTTTTGTAGATAATAATTTTTACATCTGCAGGAATCTGCCTTATTATGAAAAGAGTAGAAAAACAATTCTCACTCAAAAAAGGGAAATGCTCAGATAAAAATTTTGTCTTTATCTTTACACAGAATTGAGATTCCAAGGAGTCTAATAATCAGTATGCTGATACACCTGACCTAGAAATTTAAACTGCAGTATTAAATTCATTCCCTTTCTAGGACAGAGGCCCCAGTTTTAGCGGTATATGTGCCAGATTGCCTTGAAAACATTTTCCGTGGATCTCATGAGATGATGTCCCAGAAACTTGACTTTTAAGGCAAGAATGACTCACTCTCTATAGGCTGAATGCATAAGACACAAAGCCGAGAAAGTAGTCACTTCCTAACCAATTTTGTCAGTGCTTTAGAAATAGTATTTCAGTATCCAAGATAATAATAATTAAAGGATGCAATAAATGTCTCCTTTAAGCACAAAATTTTTAAACTTTTTCTTCTTTTAAGTTTTTATCCATATTAATTCAAAGAAGTTAGTCTTGCTCAAGAAAAATACTACTCATCATTAAATGGATTTAATCTTAAATTGCAGTACTTCCCATTCTTCTACCAAAAGTATAATGCAGAGACTTCGCCTCTGTCACAGTTTAACCCCAGCCAGCAACTAAGCCCCACACAGACTCTTGCTCACTCTTCCACCCACTGGAAGGGAGTGAGAGTCAGAAGGGTGAAAGTAAAAAAACATGTTGGTTCAGATAAAAACAGTTTGATAGGTAAAGCAAAAGCTGCACAAACAAGCAAAGCAGAGCAGAGAATTCATTCACTGCCTTCCCACGGACCATCAGGTGTTCAACCCTCTCTACAGGAGCAGAGCCCTGTGTCGTGGTGACTTGGAAAGACAAGTGCCATCACTCTGAACATCTCTCCTCTTCCTTCTTCTTCTCCCTTCTTTGTATACTGAGCATGATGCCACATGGTGTGGAATATCCCTTGGGTCACTTGGGGTCAGCTGACCTGGCTGTCCCCCCTCCCAGTGCCTTTTGCAGCCCCACTCTCCTTGCTGGTGGGGTGGTATGAAAAGCAGAAAAGGCCTTGGCTCTCTGCAAGTGCTGCTCAGCAATGAAAAAAGCATCCCTTTGTTACCAACACTGTTTTTTTCACAAATCTGAAACATACCCCCATACAACCTACCATTGAGAAATTTAAGTCTACCCCAACAAAAACTGACAAAGAAAAAAGAGCCAGCTGAACGATTTTTGTATTCACTAGGTGAAATATCTTCTTCTATAGAGGGGGCTTGGGGGAATACAGGAGTTTCAATTTTTTTGGTCTGCCTGAAATTTAAAAGCCTGTATGATAAAATGAGATGTTTTGTACATAAACAAGAAGATCAATCTAAGTTCTCAAAGGGAAACTTATTATGAATTATAGTGGTTACTCTGATTTTTTTTTTCTGCTACATTGATTTATCCATTATAAATGCTTGATTTCAATCTAGATATATCAAAATGGGACTAGCATAACATAGCATGCATAGATTTTACTTAATTTAGAAGATCATAACATCACTAAAATTTTGAGTGGAAATGTTTAATGACTACAAAAGCCATGCTTATTGCTCTAAAACAAAGAAGCAGTTATATCCTTGAAGTAAAAAAAAAATAAAAAAAAATCTTTAGATCATGTAGACAAATTAATTGCATTTTAGGACCTATAATTCCAAAAAGGGTATGGTTACCCACGCTTTTCTAGTATTTTTGAGTAAATAAACAAACTCTCTTACCCAGTCATAGAATCCTGAAGATGTGGCCATTTCCATCCTAGTTGTGCACATAATTTTTCACATTTACAGTACAATATTGCCTTTCTTTTACTGAATGGCATTGTAGGCTCAGGGAAAAACAGTACTTCTGATCTGACATTTCTCTTTGTCCCATGAACGTTTGTAGTGCTTATTGTAAATGTTGTGAATGCTTTCTTGTGTTTTCCCAGGATGGCCTGGTGAAAACAAGAGGAAGGTACTGATGCTGATAAATGTGTTCTTGGTGTACAAATGTGGAAGTGGGCACAGTTTGCTCCAGAGCTTGTGTCCGGTTACAGAGGTTGAGGCTTCAGAGAGGAAGAGGTCTACACTATTTTGACAAAGCTCAAAGCAAGCTTTACATACATTGGGAAGCTTTGACAAGGATCATGCTTCATCAGACAGCCTAACAAGTAGCTGTGTAATGCCTTGCTACTCCAGTAGCAGTTTCTAGTGAGGAGCATTTAAAGTGAAGTCCTTCTAGGGAATTTAAAAAGAGAGTAGGGCAGCTGCTAGAATCACTAGCTAGAATATGTGAGCATGAGCGGTAAAGTCTTAATACTCATTTTAAAAAGCCAGAGATAACTATTTGTTTGTCTGCCCCATAGTTTTTCTTTTTTTTGTTCTCTGTGAAGTACTAGAAATGCAGTGTTTGAAGTTCTGTCTTCCCTGAGGTATAGAAATAGTGTTACTACCCTCCTCTGCAATATGATACTTCTGACTATGAATTCTGAAAATGGTCCCTGTTCTTGTCTGAGCTAGACACTCTTGGCTTCACTTAAATCTTTTTTTCCTGTCCATCACCAGCCTCATGTTTCCCTGTTCCTTTGGAGATTCCTAAAATATTTTTCCCACTTAGCAACAGACTTTTTATTCTCAGTTTCTTTCTGAGAATTGGATTGCATATTTTGAAATAAAAAAATGCTGTATGATTATTTTAGTATTCATAATACTATGAATTTTAAAATTCTGTGAATACCATTTATTAATCTTCAGTGATGGTTTTGTGAATAAATGATGCTGTATAGCAATTCTCTGAAGTTTTTAATGAAAATATTGAACAAAAAGAGGCTCATAATTGCTGCATTCAATCAGATAATACATTAATCAGTTCTGAAAAATATAATTATGTGATATGACAGCTAATCCACTGAAAATTTGTTTTGCAAAATGTTTAGGTGCACTAGTACAAATGTTTTATGAAACCAAGTTTTTATTTTTCCATTCTACATTTCATTATAAAGTATTTATTCTTTGAGACAGAATTGAAATGTGAAGTTTTTACATTCAACCTCTTTTTCCTCTTTTAATAAATACTTTGTGAAAGGATCCTGATTTGTTGACCAACTTTTTTACAATACCTCCTAAATTAATGAAGCATTTAGTTGTTGCTGCTTATTTTCATAACCCGCTCCACTGTTGGTCATCAAAAAGCTCAGTCTATATGACAGCTAGTTCCCCATATGTGTATTTCCTGTGCTTGATTTGTATTTCCTCTATTTCAGATGACTAAGGAAGATGATTCAAGAAAATAAGTATATACATTTATTACATATATATTTATTATTTTCAATGCACTAATTATGTTGCAAGGAATGGAAAGCTTTGAAACCCTAAGAATGCCAGGTTCCCTGTTGCTTTAGCAGATCGGGGAGAGATTAATAAGGAATTGTAGGAATGGGTAGTCTTAGGCAATTATGAGGTCATTTTCTCTAAAGGAATGTCTTTATGGCTTTATAGCTATACCTCATTAATAGGCTGAAGTTATTGAGGAATTAGCTTTCCACAGAGATGGAGTTCAGCATGGAATGGCTCTAGAACCCTAAATCAAGGTCCTAGGTCCATTGATATATGAAAGATGGAAGTCTGCAAAAGCTACATCACCAGAAGTTTGCATAAAGAGGAAAAAATGTACCAAAATATAGGATATGTCCACCAAAAATTACAGTTGCTGAAGAAAAATGCATAGATGCATGAGGGATTTTCTATAAGTGCTGGAAACTATTTTCAGGCTTTAAGGTCATCTATCAGTAGGTTGGTTGATCAGAAATATGAAATCTAAGGATTCTTTGTAGAAAAGATTCCTTGTAAGTAGTATAACGAATGAATTTCAGTATGCTGATTTGGATTTTTGCAAACTCTAACTTTAGACAGGATCTAGTCTGAACATTTCTGATCAGAAGGTTTGATTCATTGATCCAAAAGCGAGTGGGTAGTTGGTCAAATGGAAGATTCTGGTTCTACCGCATTTCCTGCAACTTGTCTCTGTCACAAAGTTTATCATTCATGTAGAGATTCTGGTGAGAGTGGATAGGAATGACTTAATTACTGGTGAGCTTACAGTAGCCAATTTAGCACTGAAGAATAACAAACACAGAATTAATATTCTGACAGATTTTATCTGAAGGAAACTCTGAAGGCCCTTATTTGTTTAAAAGACAAGTGTGATAGGGTGGTAAAAGCAAACCATTGAAGAAATAATATTTTCCTCTTTTTTGTTGTTTTTCTGTTGCTGAGGATTTTTGCTGACCCTGGAAATTTCATTAATTTCCTGGATTGTTCTCAGTAAGAGTTGCTTCTTGCTTTTTGACAGTCACAGATAGTTTCTAGGATATGCAAAGGTGTTTTCTGCTGATGTGGTAGCTGCCTTCCCAAAATACCCAGAGAATTAGCTTGCTTTTGCCAATTTGAAGAGTGAATGTTTGGCTACTTTCCCAGTTCTTTGTTTACTGCAAAAATTGTTGTTTCTTGAGCCACAGCTATGTCCCCTTTTACTGGGTTTTTTGGTGTGGTTTTTTTTTTGGTTTTTTTTTGTGGTTTTTTTATTTTCTTTACACATATTTTTTTATGACCATACTGATCGAACCTTTCTCACACCTCACTTATTAGGCTTTCTACTTTACCCACAGATATCTAACTAGTTATAAATTCTAGTCTGAGTCACTTGTAGGGTTAAAATGGACTTCTGGAGGACATCTGCTTATTTTTCTGTATTTTTATAGCTGTTGTCACACTAGCATCTTCAAAGATGGTTTTCTAGTCTTTTTTTTTCTTCCAGTTCATTTGTCTGTCTCTCTTTTTTCTGTACGTGATCTCCCTTGAATATCCTGTTCCTAAGAATTAGACTGAGTAATGACTTTTGAGTCAGAGTCTCCAGCAAATCAACTGTTTGATATTTGTCAGTTTTCCATTTTGCTGACCATGGCTTCTTGCAGGAACAGGCAGCTGCACACTGTTTATTGATAAAGCTGGCTCAGTAGAGTTCCAGTGAAGAGCAGTTATTTTTCTCTTCCGTTCTTCCAACTGTGCTTACATGTGTCTTAGAAGATAAAATGGCATTGGCACTGGCTCCTCCCTCCTTCAGTCTCTTCTTAGTATGAAAAGAAGGCTTCATTTGCTCAATTCCAATCAGTCGTCTCTTCATCAAGCTATATTGATTCTTTTTTCTTTTCACAGCAGGGAGAGCACATTTCTTTAGGGTGAGTCTCATTTCATTTTCGTTAATCATTTGAGGAAAGTCAAGAAAAACCTCTGCCTGCATTAGACTATCAAAGGATTTAGCCCAGTTCCTTCCAGTAGAGAACTGAAAGTAGTTGAATGCAATAAAAATGACATATAGATGACCACTTGAATCTCTCTAGATTTTCCACAGTACCTGAAAGGATTGGATATTTTTCACCTGGAAGTTATTTGAGTTCACTTCTGTTGTTTAACCCATGATGTGGTAGCATCCTGTTAGTTGCTAAAAGAAAAAAATGAAGTTAAAAGCATTCTCAGTAGTGCCAACTTAGCTAGTGAATATGGAAGAAATGTATGATTGAATCATTACATATTAAATGTCTTTATTTTTTTGTAAGTACTTGAAACCCCTCTTCAATAAGGAAACAACTCTTATGTGATTGAGCTTCCTTCCTCAGTTCTTTGTATCTTGCTGAATCCAAACTAGTTGGCTGTTCATCAATGAACGTACTTCTGCATGCATTTTCAGGAAAAAGCAAATGTAAACAGAAGTAGAATGGAGAAAGTGAAAAGGTGGGAATTATTCTAGTAATAAAGTGTGTGATTCCGTTTCTGATGAGCAATATTGTCAGGGTGATTTAGGAGTTTGGATCACCTTTTCTTAATTAATCCAACACCTTTAGCATTGTTAACTATGTTTCAAATAGGTTTGGAAAATATTATTAAAATATTTTTCATCTAGGGATCTTAAGTTATTTGGGAGCTTACAGCCAAAACTGTTAAGTTTCTTTCCAAGAGATTGACTAACATCTGAAAAGAAAGTAAAACATTTTTTGCACTTTAAAACACAGAACTAAATTGTTTAGTTTGAGTTAGTTTGAAAACTATTGAATATAGTTTTAAAAGTGCAGTAAGCAATCATTTCAAATTTCATGTAGTAAGAAAATAAATTCTTTCTCGACTGATATACTTTTAGTGCTGCTTTTAGATCATTGAAGATGATTCTGAAGGTTCCTTTCTCTGGAAAGTTTTACAAATTGCACTTCATGTTCAGCATCTCTTGGTACTGGATTCTTTTTTGGTGAGATGGGTAGTCTTTTGTTACAGTATTAGGATGCCATGAAGATGGTTTATAAAGAGGCAGGCACAGAAACAAGCCATCACAGTGGCATTTATAAATTTAATTTATAAATTATGAAACTGCTGATCAGGGTTGCATCCATTAGTAACAAGGAAGATGAATAAGCTAATTAAAGGCAGGAAATGCTGAAGACATAAAGGGAAACAAATTAGTCTTAGTCCTATATATTATATGGAATTAAAACCATGTAAACTTACATTCCTTATCTCTGCACAAACTGCTTAGGTGTTCTCTGTAGCTTTATGGCATCATCTGGAATACATGGTAAACTTATTGATTAATGACTTAAATCTCTATTCTGAGGGTATTTTAAGAATTGAATTTTTCGTGAGTGTTATCTTGGTTAAACAGTGGTGATCAGAATGTTAATATTTACCCCCTGGTAAAACACCTCTTTTGTTATATTTTAAAAATATTATTTTAGACTGGAGCAGGAGCCCATATCAGTAGGTGCTATAAAATTAGAGATGTCTGTCTGTCTACCTATCTACATCTAGATCTATCTATATTTATACACATATATGTATTTTTAAACCTGATTCTGACAGTGGGCTCTGTCTTCTTCCATTAAGATGAATTCAGCTTTTTTCTGCTTGTACTCTTATCAGGAGACAGGCGAAATATAGCTTATATCTTTAGGGCTTTGGATAGTAGTAAGATTTGATCCATGCTTGTGTTCCTGTAACACCAATACTTTATTTTTGCATATTGATATTATTATGATTATTTATCTATATGATTGGGATTACTATTGATTAAAAAATATCCTGAAGAGATGGAGAATCTATTAATATTGAATATGATGACATTAAATTCACATTAAGGTAAAACTGATGAAAAAAAGAGTCAGTGTAGCTGTGCCTGTGTATGTTACTGAACAAGCTCAACAAGTACAAGTAAAACCCAAAATGTAATCAGTCTCTTTTTAAGAAATACTCTTGTTCTTCATATCATAGTGCAGCTTTTTCTGTACTCCAATATCTGGTCCATGTTATTTTTCATATGAATTAACAGAGTTATGTGTTTTAGGCCAGAAGAGACAAGTATGTGAATTCAGATCTACAAGTATTGTCTTTCTAGACCTACAATGGAGTCGTGCTACACATATATGCAAATAAGAGGAAAAAGAACAGTATTTAAAAGCTTATTTTCCATCTTTCTAGAAATTCAGGTTTTTGTTCATATTTCCTGTAATTCCTCTTCTTTCATTGTGGACTACATGATTACCCTACCAGAGAAAATTTAGACTATAAACTACAGGCAGAAATGAACTGGTATTTCCTCATAAAGTCTTCATTCCACCTGCTACTTCCAGTCCAGCTGAGTTTGGTGAATCTGCCACTCTTAAAACATCTTTCCCGACTCTTGAAGATTACACTTTTACCATCTACTGAAACTGATTTAACAAAATGTATAATTCACAGAGGAAAATTAGTGCCAGTTTTTGTGAAGCTACTGAAATATTGCTCCTGCCATCTTCTGTTGATGTGTTTGCCAAGTTTTCTCCTCATGAAATATCCTTAGCCAATACATTATTCATCTTATCTTCTCAGTGGCCTTAAGAGAAGGAGCTGAGCAATGTAAAGTGCTGGTCCTAGCACTTGTGAATGTGCTGTGCCTTACTGTGATATGTAGAGCAACAGGGATGAGAACCCAACAGGTTGAAAACTGGTGGGTTTTTTAGACTGAGATCCAATGGTTTTCTGTAGTTTTCCTGACTTTGTTGCTATTTTATTAGTCTTTTAGAATTTATTCAGTAAGACAAAATTATCTCTTTGTCTAGCAGAAGGAATATTTGAGATAAAGTCCAGAGACCTATCACAGGTGGTAGGACAGAATGCTGCTCTATCTTTCAGCAGTCTGTCTCCTTAGGCATCTGCTTTTCCCTAAGACAACTCACCTATATGGAATCTTGCATTGCTGTCACTAGACTTCCGTGTGATCCCATCTAGTCTGATTAAGGTTATCCTTAATAGCTAGATAGAACACCTCAAAAAGTTATTCTCAAATACCACATGCAAAGTTAGATGATTATGAAGTAAAATAAAATGAAATAATAAGTAAGTTTCTGAAGCTAAATGTTCTTTTAAAATACACTAAAAATGTACTGATATGCGGTTCGGTTTTAAAATATAGCTTAGAAAGTCATATTTTTTGAGAAAAATCAAGCCTGAGCTGGATTTGAATCCAGCTTCCTTGAAAATTCAATATAGCACATTATTATTATTTAGAGATATTTCCAAGTGACAGAACAGTGGTAAAAATATTATTCTATTCATTAAATGATTATTTATTCTTTTAACATGCTGTGAACTTCATTGTGCAGAGAACATTACAATTAAATATGTTCAACAGAACAGCCATAAATGCTCACACTAAGTAATAATGGTAATAGTATCAGGTGACTGATATTCATTTTTGTGCAGTGATAATTTTATTGGAGAGCAATATCCAAGATGCAAACATTTATTTTCCTTTTATAGACAATAGTTTCAGTAAGTGTTTAGTAAGCACTGGCACCACAGGGAGAAAATTCTGTACCTCAGCTGCTGTCCTGCCTGTGGCTATAATGAAGTCTCTGTAGTAATCTAACTGTATTGAGTTAGGGAAAAAATTAAATTCTAATTGTCAACATAAAGCCCAGCAAATTGTCAGTAAAAACATACTGTATTAAGTTTTGTTGACATTGATAACAAAACTGTACTTTGTGGCCAAGAAAAAAACCAGATTTTTCTGAATTATTAAACTTCAAATCACATAAATTATATAATCAACTGACTTTATGTACAGCTTGATGGTAAAGTTATTTGCATGTTTTTTCCTTTAGGTTTTCAAGGGTGCAAAGGGACTTCCAGATGTCTTCATTAGAAAACACAGTTTTGGAGTGTTGTTTACAATTCTATCTTTATTTCTGAAAGTTACAAGAAAAATCCACAGCAGAACAAAAAAGCATCAAACCCTCAGATCAGAATCTTGAAATCCCTCTGATTTGACACCTACATGACAAAATTAGTCTGTAATAAATAAATTTTTTTTTGTGAGGCATAGTTTGTTTAGTCTGTGTCCTTGAGGTTGGACCAGATCACTTCTTTGAACTCCATTCTGTGGTTCCATGGCATATCCTAGTACAGGTCTCAGAAGAACCACACTCTCCAAATGCTTTTGAGCTGCCAAAGCAGTTTTAGTAATGATCCCAATTATACTAAAGAGAAAGATAAGTAAAATCCAACAAATAAAAAATTGCACATCAGGGCAATAAGGATTTATGCTGTTTTGCATGTAATGTACGATAGATTGATGAGGCTTTTATCTTACCTGGCAAATGATTTGCGGCCCAGTGACTGTTTGTAGTAGGGTCAGTTGCTGACACAGTTTTGGCTTCCTTTGGAAGGCCTTAATGGCTAATGTCATAAGGAGAAGACCGAGCAGGTGTCAGGTGTACTCCGTATAAAAATTTCTGAGGAAGCCTCTCTCCCTTTAATATTTATTTCTCTAAGAATGCGGCTCTACTACCTTGTCGATCTACTCATAGTTGATATAATCCCAACCAAATCAAGGCAATACAATATTTTTCTGTTAATTTTGGAAGTGTTCTAGATTACCAAACACTTGCAAAAGAGAAGGAAGAGAGGAAGAAAGAGGAATTTTTCTACTTGGATGCATACTGGAAGGGACAGCAAGAGCTTCATGTATAGGTACTTGGCATTTTAAATGCTTTTGAAGAAAATTAATCCATTTATGCATCAGGCTTTTTCAAAAGATACAACCCACTTGTTTGCCATCTTCACATTTGTTTTTATAATGAGCTTCTCAATTTCATCCCAAGTCTTGATTTTAAAGCCACGGTTGGGATGTAACATTTGTGTATTTGCTACACAAGAAGTGCTATGATTCCTATTGCACTTCCTGCTCTGTGTGATGCATTTTTCACCATGTAGGGTAAACTTTCAGCTAAAGTCTATAAAGCAAACAGTAACATTATTTTCTGCTGTAAGCTTAATGCCATATACTGTGTGAGGGGTAGCAAGATGAATGGCCTGCTGTGGTGTCATACAAAAAGAGAGCTCTTCACAGCATTACCTGCTGCCAAGAAACTGTATTACTTTCAGGGTGAGTGGGGAGAGGTAGCTGGTTCAGGTAAATCATCTGTATGATCTTTTGAGCTATGGCTACTCATGACCAGATTGCTTTTTTGATTTTTTTTTTCCCTCTAAATGATGGTATGATGAATTTTCCTTGCTAGCCATCGTTCTTCTGTATCTGAAGCTCTACAGCTCAACCAATTCCTTATAAACCTAAATGCATATTGGGTCTAGATGCTGTTGTACTGTGAATTTATGCTTTAAAGTACCTTTAAGTTTTCATTCTTTCTATGAATTAAGGGAATAATGTGCAGGGACTCAATCAGTAATGAAAATGTCTAGGAGCAGTATTGTGTTCCAGGTGGCAGTTTCAACAGAAGCCATGGGCCCGCTTCCATGGGTTCACAGGTCCACACAGGCTCCTGCTTCTCCATGGGGGTCACAAGCTCTGGCACCTGAGGTTATTCCAGCATGGCATCTTCCACGGGCTGTGATGTGCATTTCTCCTCTCCTATGGCCCTACATGAGCTGCAGGGGCATAGCTTGCTTTCACCAAGCCTCACAGAGCTGAACAGTGTACAGAGGGAACTGAGTGCTGCCTGGCTGTGGTGATGGAATAAAATGTCATTGTATTTAATGATTGTGTTGCAAAGGGTCTGTTCCATGGGACTGGATTCGCAGTTTTAGGATCAGTGCTACTTCTGACATTGTAATGATCTGAAAGTTGGCTTTTCAACTATTTTAAAGAAAATAATTTTTTCATAGGTAATATATAAAGTTAAATAACAAGAAAATAGAAAATTGTGGGAAATTAACTGGTTACTTTAAATCTCAAAATTTAATCATACATTGCATTTTTGTTACAATGACTGGCTAAATAAATGTGTAGAAACTCATTATAAGGAAAAAGTTCATTAACCTATTTGTGTACTCAGTTTCTAGATTTACAAGGCATTTTCACACAACTAGGATGAAAACTGCCAAGAAATGATAAGAAGATGATGCAAGGTCTTAAAACCTGACCATACTTTGTTTTGGGAGGATTTGAAAAATGTCATTGAGGGAAATTTTGTTTGTAAAATTTACTACATAAATAAACCACTAAATGTTCCACTTAATTGAAATTGAGGGCAAAGAGAAGAAATCCTGATTGAAAAAAATAAAAATGACAAAATGCCTGTTTGCTAACTTACTTAAAATCTACTTATTAAATCCTATTTCTGTTTTGACTTATTTTGGTGATATATATACTGTCACAATATGGATGTGTGTTCTATGACTTATGGCTCTAATTATTCACTGTGAGGTAATTTATTCCATTAATATCTCATTCACTACAAGAATGGTAAAACCTAAAGAGTGTTGATTTGGATAAATATCTAGCAAGATAATTACATGAACATTTTTGAGCTTCACTTTTTAAAAATCTTATGAAATCAACATTTCTTTGATCCTTCAAATGAATGTAATCTGGTTTTTATTCCTCATTGAATCAACTGACTCATTTTTGTGCATTTTTACTATTTTTTAGTCAAAAGAGGCAGCTTTTAAGCACAAAATTGATTGTTTTATCTGGTTTATAAGTTTGTTGAGTTTGTTTTGGATTTTTTTGTTTCATTTTATGTTGTCTCCTGAGCACAAAGCCTATTAAAACATCGTTTCTAATGGGCATATGACAGAGGGAATTCTTACATAAACAGAATGAGACTGCTTTATTTAATTTTTAAGTCACAGAGAAAATTTAATACCTTGCAGTCTAAAGGCAGTGTGACATCTGAATATGAATATAAATATCTGTAAAAGACAGTTGTGGAGGAAAAAAAAATTAAATAGTTTCTTATTAAATGGCATAAATACTTTTGTTCTAAGGAACTATCAAGAATAAGTTCTTTAAGCAGTTTAAGCAAACAGTTACTGCTTGCTTGTGTGTGAGATGAATTTCATCTAGTTCAGGAATTCGACAGATTATAATTTTATCTATCTCTTAAAGGGCAATTTTATTTTTTTTTTTGTAAAATAAGGAGGCATGTATAATAATATCAATTATTTATTTTATTTGCAAAGTATAATAAAAGACTGAAAACTTCATTTATTTAAAACCTCACCTTTTAGAAAGATTTTTCTTGTATTTGTTAACGAGACTATTGGCTACAGGCTATATGAAGAAAAATACCTCAGCCAAAACCAGTACAAAAGAAAAGATGCATGACTGTCTTTCTCCAGAACCAAATTTTGCTGAATGATCTCATAAAGGACAGTAAAACGATATTCAGAATTAGAGTGTAAGATACATGCATGGATTACTTTTATATTTTTAATAGTTGCTTGCTGATAAATTTGAAATGCAAATGCAATTTGAAATAGAAACCAAAGGTTTACTTTAAATTAGTAAAATCTGCCTAATTCATGCTAGATGCCTAGTACAAATAACATTGATGTGGTTAATGCTAGATTGAATGTGACTCTTCTGTGCCCATAGAAACTGATTTTCTATACATTCTGAGATAATTTTCATGTAATATTGCATGTGAAGAACAGACCTCTCATTTAGTTACTTATACATACATCTTTCTTTTACAGATGACACGAGAGCAGTATATATTAGCAACGCAACAGAACAGCCTTCCAAGGACTGAACATCCTCAGTTTTACCCAGTAGGGATTTATGGATGGCGAAAGAGGTGCTTATACTTCTTTGTCCTTCTGCTGTTGGTTACCATGATTGTTAATTTAGCAATGACAATATGGATTTTGAAGGTTATGAATTTCACAGTGGTAAGTATTACAGTAACTTTATGTACCTCATCTCTTCAAGTACTAACTGCTAGGTTTTTTTTTCTTTTTCCTTTGCCATGTTATATAGAAATCTTATTGTTTTGGAGGAAAGAATGTATGTACTTCTTTGAATGTTAGTTCAGATATTTATACTTTTTATATATTCTGCAGTGAGTGGACTGGTGCCCTATCTATTCTGATATTTTTTTGGTTAAAAAAATCTTCTTTGGTTAAAAAGTGTCTTCTGAAATTATATCTGGATCTTAGATTTTTTTTGTGTTTGCCCAAATCAAAACTATCATGATGACTGCCCCAAGCATTTTTTGTTTTCTTGTCATGACTAAAAAACAAGCAAGAGCAGTTTACTATATCTGCTTTGTATAGTATCTCGCTTAGAAGGGATCAGGGTCAGGGTTGGACATGTCAATGGATAGTTGGTGGGGGTTTGGTTTTGGTTGGTTTTTTGTTGTTTATTGTTTGTTTGGTTGGTTGGTTGGTTTGGTTTGGGTTTTTTTGTTTGTTTTTTTTTCGTTCTTTGTGTTTTTATAAGGCTTACTGGCAATTTGGACTGTGTTTCACCTACGACTTGGAATATCTGTTTTGGTGTTGCTATAGGGGTAGGTGGGTTTAAAAGACAGATGCTTTAATGAGTCAGTCTGGCTGGAATCTTTAATATCGGAAAAATATTTCAGATGTACACTTGAAAGAACATCTGCGTTCAATGGAAACTCTGGTAGGAGTGTGTACTAGCTGGCATCAGAGTAGTGACTTTTTGTACATCAAAAGAAAAGACAGAACTCCAGACAGTTTAAAATAGCAGTGTTTCTACTAGGATCAGTGCAGTCTTCCTGTCTGGATTTTAACCTTCATAATTCATGTTTTTATGTAGTTAGTTATAAAATTCCAATTCCTATGTCACAGCACATTTCTCTTCTCCATTAGCTTGTCGTAAATAAAATAATAGCCAGCAAAACCAGTGTCTAAAATTGTTCTATATCTGTTGATGATCTGTAATGCATTGAATTATCTGAAACTATTGTCTGGTGTTGTCTGGTGATACATATTGTGCAAATCCATTTATTCTTCTGAGTTCCCACTAGTGGATTAACATGTTGAATTCATATTTTGATAACTGTATGACTTTAATATTCATGTGTAGAAACATTTTGAGAATTTTTTGGAAAGTTGCCTTTTTTCAAAGGGGGCTTTTTTGTTGTTGTTGTTGGGTTTTTTTAGCACAACATGCTTTTAAAATAGGACACTCATATATGCTTTTGCTTATTAGAGTAATTATTCATTTCTACTGGAAACATATTTAGACATAACTCTTTAAACAATTTTAAGATATTGCTTTAAAAAAGCACAGAATTTTTCTCTGTGCAGAAGATTGCATTCCAATAGAATATTTGAAACTACTGTTTCCATATCTAGGGATTGTTTGACGTCCACACTACAAGCTATTATAACACTATCCAAACATTATCCAGCTTAAATCTTTTCTAACTTGATCATACAGTTTTTTTAAAACAAAACAAAAAGAGAAATTTTGAAATGTTTTTCTTTCCTGCATGTCAAAGTTTGTTGGAAAGTTAAATGTGTATGCTGAATTACTAAATCAGTGCAGAAAACAAACAGATCATTCCAGCACTTATAATAAAACACCTTTGCCTTGATCATATTCAAATACATTTTTTAAATTATGTGCTGAAGAATTAATTTACTTCTGAAGACTTGTGGAATGGTAGATCTTCTACTTTGAGTTGTTAGTATTCACATTGGAATCTCTCTGTGCTAGAAGACTGTCATGTTAAAAGTTGACTAGTGTCTTCATGCTCATGTCTTCACATGCACATTTGAGCATGAGTGGGAAATTTATATTAAGTTTGAAAGAGTCACATTCTTAGGAGCAGGTGTTTGACAGTAAAATAATTAAGCTTATGAACCTATAGTTTGTGTATTTAAAAAGGCAATGGCTTTGAAGTATGTATATATTTATTCCACGTGCATGTATATATGTACAGATAGATAGAAACTAAGAAATTTTATTTATATAACTGGAGAGTGATAGGAAATCAGAAGTGCAGCTAGAAACCTCAAGAGTGTTTGCTCAAAAGAGGAGTATAGGAATGATAAAAGTAATTGCTGAAAGTGGACTGCTTTGACATTTTGACATTATTTAAAAATATTTCCTGTTTTAGCATAAGTCAATGCTAAGCTTTCTATGAAGACAATAGTAATTGCAAATTTCAAGGGGTCATGAAGAGCCAGGTCATGGTTTGTTGTTGCAACACTGTTAATTTGTATTAGCTGTTGCCTTTCTATTTTTAACTGTAAAGCTACAGCCACTGACAATTTGGCATAATAAAAGCCTTGCTGTGATCTAGTTTCTAGTTGGAAAGGTTTTCTAAATATACTGACCTTGGACATAAAAGTCACCTTCTGAATCTGAGCAGTTATCCCATGTTCTTTTTATGCTCAGATTGTAAAAATAGGGTCTTGTGTAAAGCATTCATCTCGTAGTAAGATAGGCAACTGATGTGAATTTTTCTTAAGGATAAATCAAGAACAGCTTATCAAAGAAGTAATTCTAAAAAAGTGTTTCTTTGCAATTGTGTAAAAACGTAGTACAGGCAAGGTGTGCTAGTCTCCTTTTATCAGATTCTGTAATAAGACTAGGAAATATAGAGAAATGTTCAGGGATACAATCTCTTTTTCCAGTGTACAATGTAAGAAACTTGAAAGGCAAATACAAGTTACAAATAATTTCCCTGATATAAAATATGTATCAGATGAGCAAAACTATAAGTAATTAATATCTGTGTAGCAGGAATATTAGATGAGGGAATCATAGATGTAGTAAGAATTTTTGAAAGATATTTTCCCGCTGTTAGCTTAGTGTTACTGTCCTTTAATATCTAGTCAAGCTTTGTTACCTTACTGTTCAATTATCTTTTTAGAAAGATGTGGCCAAGGAGGCCAATGTCATCTTGGCCTGTATCAAGAACAGCGTGGCCAGCAGGACCTGGGACATGATTATCCCTCTGTACTTGGCCCTGGTGAGGTCACATCTCAAGTACCGTGTTCAGTTTTGGGCTTCATCTCTCTCTACAACTGCCTGAAAGAAGGCTGTAGTGAGATGGGGGTTGTTTTCTTCTGCCATGTCTCAACAAAAGGATGAGAAGAAATGGCCTTAAGCTGTGCCAGAGGAGGTTTAGATTATGTATTAGATTTTTATTTTTTCCACTGAAGAAGTAGTTAGACATTGAAATAATTGTCTGTGTGTGAAGTCATCGTCTCTGGAAGTGTTCAGGGGGCATCTGTATGGTTTAGGGGTGGTCATGGTGGTACTGGGTGGATGGTTGGACTGGATGATCTTGAATTTTTGATTTTCAAAGGAGACATGCAAAATAGCTTGGAAAAATCAAGCCAAGAATTAAAATCTGTAACTTTTGTCGGTATATAAAATAATAGTCTTAGGGGGCTTGGGTTTCATGGAACACTTATTGTTTCCTCTCCTCATGCTAACCTTGGCATGGTTCATAGGCTACCCCGTGGAAATGCCGGTCTTTCACTTTCCATCAGGATGTAATTGCCTCTCACTTAGTCTGTTGTACGAGTTTAATGAAGCTCAGAGCTGTTAGTCGCTTTTTTCCTGTCTGTACAGTTACTAAACTAGGGGTTTCAGGAGGGATGCACACTCAAGTCAGGACTTGGTACCAGAACCAAGGGGTAAAATATTAATGGTTTTGTGCTTAGAACATCCTGGTTATTTTATATACGTAATATATGTGAATTTTAAAGGCTTGTGAAGAAAAAAATATTTTTTACTGTGCCTGCATTATTGTCAACCTGTATTTACATGGACCACACCATAAGTAATTAGCTGAGGGTTTTTTAAAGATCTAATCACTTTATCATTATTCTCCAATAAAATTTTTTATTATGTATCATCTTTAAGTTATTTTAACCTCAACAGAACTATAATTTTATATAATTTATTCTTCATATAACTGTTAATGAGTAAGGCATATTGACACTCTCTCAGTCTGATTAATTACTTTCTAAAAGAGATTTGCTATATGTTTTTTTTACTAATCAAATACCAGTTTAGCAACACATGACTGAAAGTTTTCTGCATGTATTTCAAATTAGCTTTAAGAAAGGGAATTCAAAGCATTCCTCTTATTGTTGGGATGCAATATTGTGAAATAATATGGAGCAATCAGCATAGAGGCATAGGTCCAGCTCTTGGTGGAGGAGCTAAATATATTATTATTATATAATATATTAATATATAGATTCAATATATTTTATACATTTTCTAATGTGTTCACAATTGGCATTGATATTGACACTTATTTAATATTATGTTGTTCCTTTGCTTATTACATGACATTGATGTCTGGAGTTTACTAAAGCTAAACAAATTGTAGTGTGAGAAAAAATGTTCATGTGAACGCCTGTAGTTCCTTTGTGTGGCCTGGGGCAGCCACATAGCACCAAGTTATTTTACTGGTTTTGGTTGTATATCTGGTTTTGTGTGTCTCCATATTCTGATTACCCCTAGGAATCCATATATGAAAAAACATTTGTGACCCCCTGTAAGAATGCAGCCACCTACCTCAGATGTTTTCTCCTGCTGTGGTTGCAGGGTTGCAGTCAGTTTTGATTGCTGTGATGACACAGTGTTGTCTGTATTGATGCTTGTTAAACTCCTCTTGCCAGTACTACCATGGGAATTACTTTTAAGATCAGAGGCCAGACAACTTATCACCTGGGTAGAGACAGTTTATTTCTTCGGGGACTTTGAGCAGCACTTTAGCTTCAGGCATAAGCAGGGTGTAAAGAGCAGTTTGAATTTACTGGCTAGAACCCACGTGCTTCATGCCCCCAGCTAAGCACACTTTCTGCTGGCTGCCTAGCTCTGGATTCACGTTGTATGGACAGAAGGTAATTTGCAGGTGGAATATCTGCCTGAATATACACAATCCAAGTAAACATGATTTCTTTCTTATGTGACAGCATATATAATAAGGCAGAAATATGCAAACATTAATTCCCTCCTGTTTGCATCATAACAGATTATCCCGAAATTCCTCTACAAGTTTCAATTTTACAATTGGAAACTTTCAGATCTGCAAAAATCTAAAACTGAATTATAATGTAATATTAAGATTACTTATAGAGACCAGTAAACGAGATCTATTTTCCTGGGTTTGGTTAGTGTGCAAGAATGTGGAAATCTTCCAGATATTTAACTCTCTGTGTTGGGACACACACATGCTTCTGACCTTAATATCCAATATGAGGACAACACTCGTAATTTCTTTAAAAGTACAATTTCTACATTAAAGTTATTTTTAGCAGTACAGAACTAAACCAGCTCAGTACAATGCTTTTATCTAGATGTAGACCAAACTATTTTGGCATAGTGAGGAAAAACAAAATCTATTTTAAACTCTAGTCTAATAGAAATTATCCATTTCTCAACAAGCATGACAGTGATGTGACTAGTTACATTTCTAATATTCTTTGGCCACCCATACATCCTTATTTGATGGTCAAAACAGTGTTTGGTTATCACTTCAATTGGTTCTGCTGCGCTGTGTAATGAAGATAGCACTTTCACATAATAACTAATACAATTTCAAGTAGAACTAGGGCAAGGGTCTTTTCCCTTTCTTAGAAAATCTTTGAGATGTGTCCAATTTGTAGGAAGTTGGCATTTCAAAATTATGAAGTTTTGTAATTCTACTTATCTCAAAAATAATTTTGTCATTTGGCAAACTTCTTTCTTTTTACAAAGGCAGCAGTTTGTTATTAGGTTTTGAATAAATATGAATAGAAGCAGTTGATGTATATTTAATAAATATATTCTGTTACATCTACAGGTTTAATTTACTTCAATGGCAATAAGTTATTGTCAATAATTTTTAAAAAACTGTAAATTATCTCATTTTTAAAACTTTTTATCTTATTAATTAGGTAGAAAATTCTTTCTCTGGATCCATCACTATTTTATCTTTCAAGAATGTGATGTTCTGTTTTGAGATGAATGCGAGAAAACTGTTTCATTTTGGCTTGGTTCTTATAGTGACAAAGTTCCAGTCCAGAGCAGGTAATATAATTAATTTTTAATGATTATGAGACTTAGTCAAGATATGAGAGATCAAGGTTCAAATTGTCTCCAACATAGATCATGTTCCAGATAAGTGTTTTACCCACAGGTTATTAGTTCTTCTGATTTCTGGCATTTCTTTTTAATACATACGTGACATTACTCTTACTATTTCTTAATCTCAGACATTACATATCAACCTTGTAACAAATTTTATTGAAAATTCCAATGAAATGGCTGTGTATTCCTCATGAATATTTTCTGCACAGATTTATAATTATTTTAAAATTTTGACTTTTAAATTATTTGAAAAAATGTTTAGAAAATACTCAGCAAAAATGAGTATTAGAAATCGGATGTCTGCACATGGACACGTATGCACAAAGTCTTATTTATATGACTGACTATATTCTCATATCTTTATGGTGCACTGGAAATCAGGAACTTCAGGTTCTTGAATGATCCTGTCAGCTCCATGAATAATTCAACGACTTACCCATAGAATGCCAGCAAGTTAATCTGGCTATGAGTTAATTTTGCTAGGACTTTTTTATCCCACTTTTTAACATTCATGTAAAAGCACAACTTTAGAGAGCTAGAGGGTATTTTGTACAACTCGTGTCCTCTTTCATTTTCAGTGCTGTAGGCAAGAATGAACTGATTTATTCTTACTCTCTTTTGAGCATTTCATATATTTGCTGTCCTGGAACAATCAAAAAATAATTTTAAGTATTTTTAGTATCATTCCTGTAAATCACTTTTTAATCTCATCTTGTATGTGTACCTCCTGTATTGTAGACCTCTTTTCCTAGTCCTTATAGGGAGGAAAAAAAATCAGTTTCAGTGCAAGCACGACATAGGCTTGCTTGACTGTATAGTAATTAATATAAAATCTGTTGTGTCACAGTTGAAAGGTGACTAATCTGATGTCACGTTTGTGATACACAAGGCAACAGCTTGCGTGAACAGTCAAGTTAAACATGCCACTGTTAAACATATTTGGTTAGGCATTTTATATACTGGACATCTCATGGAAAGATATCTTTCGGTAAAAAGTAGGAAGGTATTGTTTAAAATAACCCAGTTTAATAGCACTTCTCAGCAAACATTAACTCCCTTGCTTAATGTGCAGCTTACATTATTGATTCTGTGTGGCTCAATGCAGATCTTAAATAATTTATTTTATTTCTGAGATTATATGTCTGTACATTTTGGGGTTTGTTTTTAACAGATGATCTCTGACGAAGAAAGAATGGGATAAAATTGTTTTCTCATTTTTATATTTTTGTGTGTTTGGTCATTCAGATTTAATGGCAGTGAAGTTCCCAATAGAAAAAGGAAGTTCCCAAAAGAAAAAGGAAGCAAATATGTTGCACCTTAGACAGTCTTATAAAAATGTAATTTAATTAACTATAGAAAAATTTAATCTATTTATACAATTGTTTAAACAGTTTCATCTTGACCTTACAGTGGCTTTGGAAAATTTTACTGTAGTATCTCAGTCTGGACTTCTTAGGGAAAACTGCCTTTAAAAATGTTTACTTTGTAGTCATACATTGAGAACATGAAGAGGCATTTGCTTTTCCAAGGCTACTTCTTTCTCATTTGTCTGATTGCTTTAGATTTTTTTCATTGTGTCAGGACTGACTTAGAATCAGCTTAAGGGACACAGATATAACTTGTACCTTTATGCCACGTGAGCTGGCCAGCATTTCAAAGGTAGCTTGCCCTATATTTCAAAATGTAGGTGTCTACATCATCTATCCTTCACTGGAGTGGTTCTGATTGTGCATTAGACCGTGACTGGTGCAACTTCTTATAAGAGCCTTAACATTCCAGATAAGACACAGAGCGTGGCCATAGAATGTACAGAAGAGAGCAACAACAGCTTAAATTCATGTAACAGGTTAGCTGAAAATGTGTATATACATATATAGATATGTGTGTGTATCTATATGTATATATTCAGTTTGCTGACATTTGCCTTCTCTGAAATAATCGTGTGTTCAAGCTGAGTGAACAATGTTTACTAGACAGCTTATTCTTACTCACTGTGCAAATAGGCTGGAACAAGTATCTCAGAATTTTTTTCAAATATTTGCTTTCGTGAAAATGGAATTAACTTAATTTCCATTAAAGGCTTTCTGTTTCCTTTCAGTGCGTATTCTAGCATGACATTAGTGTTTATAGAAAATGAGATTTTTCAAGAGAATATGATATAAATATAATTTTGAATTCTTAAAGGTTTATCGAGTAAGATAGTTCTGATGCTTATATTTGTTTAAGTGCACAACTTGAATAGCAGATATTTGAAGAATGTTTTTGATGTGCAGTCATTTTTAATGAGGGGGAAAAGGTGGAAAAAATTAATTTTGTGTACCAGTGTTCATGAACATAATCAACAGAAAATCATGAAAAGAAAAGAAGGCTAATGCATCAGAATGTTTGTCTCAAGTTGAGCAACTAAATCAGATTTAATTTTATAGTTCAGACCAAGCAGTAATATTTTGTAAGTTTATTTAGCAGTGATTAGAGAGATATCAAACCACTTGAGCAAACTTTAGTTACTTAAAAGCAGCAACAGTCTGTGTGAATAATGAAATATGTGATTCTTACTTTCTATTATTGGGATGACTTATCTGAGTAAAGAGTGCAATAAAAATCCTGCTTTTATTTGTACAAATCTTCGATTTTAAAATAAATACAAGTCTGTGTATCAAGTACAAGAGCTGAATGTATTTATGTAAATCTAGCCTAAATTAGACCTAGCACACTTAGAAATTATAATGAAAAAGAAACAGGAAGATAAGATAGAATATGTAGTGATAAATGTCTTACATGGCAGAGTATTTCCTCTTCTTTCTTATAAGTCAGGATATTAAATGTGTGGTTGGAATCCCAGACAGGACAAAATGATGAATCAAATGTTTCACTGATGCAGAAGCAAGGACATTTTTTAAATAAAAAATATGAATAAGGGGTTTGTCTGTCCTGCGGTAAAGGAGGAGAAAAATTTTCAATACTTTTACCCAAAAGATACAACACTGATGGAGGTATCATTTCTATGCCTGACGAACGTATTTTTACTACTGCTAGGCACAATCAAGGAATGAAAATCAAGAAATCCAATAAAAGGAGATTATAAACGGTATTACCAGAGACAATGTAGAAGTAGTGGAAATACCACAAAATAGAAGTCAATGTTAATACGCAGTCCTAAATGTCTTAATCATAATCTAAATTTGGCTGCCTTTTCTGGAAAAGCCTGGTGCATCAGAGCTTGTCCAATGATTTGTTATTCAGGCAGCATGGTGCATACCTTGTCTGTCACATCAGTGTCCATCAGTACTGTAGTCCTCACCATTTTACTGTGACACCCAGTTAAGTACAACAAATTCTGCACAGCCTTGTGTAAAATCTTAAGAGTTTTGAGCTTATGGTATCTTACAAAACAAAACCCTAAAAGCCTCAGATACATATTTTAATGTCTCTAATAATGAAATCAGCATTTTTGTGGTGCAAAATCATTATCTATACAATTGTTTTAGTTGTAAATATTCCTTTCCCCTCATCTCATTGGCATCTATTTATACAGTAGACCAGCATCAAGAAATGTTTTCCCAAAGAGAAATTTCTAATTACTGTGTTTACTTTTCTTATTGTCTTCAAGGATGAATTTTATAACATCAAGGATGTTGTAAAAGGGTAAGAGGATAAGAGGGTAACGGATTTCTGTCTACATCAACAAAAAACTAAAATTGGAATAAGTACAATAAAAATACAATAGGAATTAATATATATTTACTTTGACTGGTTCAAATTTTAGCACATCTTTCCTCTCATATGCTGGGATGGCACAAGTCAAAAAATGATAAGTAATTATTTTTATAAAATGAGAATCAAAATTGCTCTCGTCCTGTCCTCTGCTCAGTTGTAATGATATTTTAATAGTAAAGGTAGCTGAAAGCAGGTGTAAAGATAGAAATTAAAAAATATATACTTGGTCATCTTCAAATCATTCTTCCATCTTTTAGAGATGGGGCTTTCTCATTTCCTTCATTGTGTTCAGGAATATACAATTCATATCAGTCATCTTTTGGGGTCTGTTCATGCTCCATAGAAGTAACAGAGAAATATCTGCTTTACAAATTAGCTCTATTGGCTGAACAAGCAATATGAAAGACGCTTATTTTAAACAGTTTTTGTCACACACTCTAACATTGTTATTTGTTTACCAAAATACTATCATCGCTATTAAAAATGTGTTCATTTTTTACAGTAGTCAATTCAGAATAAAACTGTATGATTCCAACAATTTGCAACAATTTGCCTGTGGATTTGTTCCTCAGTCTGATTGATATAAGATGATGTGTACATAAACATACAAACTTATTTTTTCTCAAGAGGGATGTAAACTATTTACATTTGAATTTCCTGATGGTTTTTACTTCTTCTTTTTTTTTTTTTTGGTTCTTCACTAATTAATATGCTAACTATAAAGGGAGAGGGTTGATTTTTAAGCTTAGCTTTACGTTACCTTGCTCTTAATTTCAAACTTCATTAATTATTTGCAAAATGCTTTAAATTAAAGGATGCTACTATGGAAATCCTTTTGTTGTGATTGCAAAAAGGTCACACATTTTTGTGGCACCTAAGGAGGACCTGTTGGACAGGAAAAAAGGGCAAAGAGTATGGCAACACAAAGTCTCTGGCAGATATAAAACTTTGGGGGAATATGCTTGCTATAAACTCTCACGTCACTTTTGATATTAAGCAGGAGTGTTATGGTCTGCAGTTCTTAATATGAACTGTGGAAAAATAAATATCCTGTTATGAATTGTTATCTGAGCTTTCGTCTAACTGTGAAAGGACTCCTATACTTCTGTTTTAAGGTTTAATAAAGCTGTAACCTGGAGCTTGCTGAAGGTTAACACATTTACTTTCAAGAAAATAAAATCCAGTGGCAGATAAGGGCATTTATTACTGTACAAATAAAAAAAATAGTTTTTGTAGTCTGAAGGGAAACATTAATGGATTTTGGATTCACGGTGTGTGTGCATAAAATTACTTCAGATACCCTAAGGTTCTGGTGAAACCTGAGTCCTATGTAAAGTAAAAGTATAATAAAATACCTGATAATTCTTACCCATTCTTAAAAATTCTGAATGCACTTAAACCGCTGCCTCAATCAAAATGAAAGTAAGTATAGATTTTACAATAGGCTACAGTATAATCACAGGTTCTCAAAGGCATAAGCTCAGCTAAAATATTCTGCAGACTACTACTATTTGTTGACAGAAGATCTGAGGAGTGCATCTAACCAGTCCAGTCATGTAAATATTTCACAACACTCTTTTCTAGTTAACTGAAATTTATTAGTAGAGTTATACTGAATATTCAATAAGCTTACAGTGTACAAATTTACACACACACAAAAAGATATTCCTAAATAATTATTTTATTTCAAATAATCTTTCTGTGTTACAGAGAACATTTCCAAAACCTTGCTTGACAGCTTTTAGTTTACTCGGCGTTAAAACCTCTCACTGTCTGGTAGTGCACTCTATTGAAAGTGATTAGAAGTATTTCTCTAAACCTTTTGGTTTTTTATATGCTTTACATGCTTTTAGTATTTCTCTAAACTTTTTGGTTTTTTATATTAGAAGTATTTCTCCAAACTTTTTGGTTTTTTATATGCTTTAACACTTGGTATTATTTTTATACACGCAGTCTAAAAGATTCAAGTGTCAGGTTAGCATTTAATGGCTGGGTTTTCAAAAGTGATTGGAAGTCAACCTTGACAGCATGCATGTTATTTGAAAAATATCATCCTGCACAGCTTTATGCTTGTTGGTGTTGTAAGATGCCCTCCAGATCCATTCTATGTGAAATATTTCCTTATGGAGCACAGTATTTGTTGTGTATCATACATATGCATAGTATGCTGGGTACTAACAGCTATCTAGGAAATAACAAAATAAATAAATAAATAAACAAATCCTCTGCTATGAAAGGTGTTGAAAAGCAGTATTCTCATGCAGGCTCTAGAACCTCAAAGTATGGTACTGGAGCATTGGTTCTCATGAAGGTGGAGCAGTAAAATATGCAAACAAAGAATTTCTTTCACTGGGCAGGACTTGTCACTGGTCAGGAATTGTACCTTAGAGGTGTATGTCAGTCATACAAGTCTTTCTCCTTCCTTTTTATTTACTGATGATTAGAAGTACCAATTCCAGGGTGAGTCCAGGAAAATAAGGCAGTTAGGAAAAGGTGTCCATATAATGGGGAAGCCAGATGAACATGAGCTGCAGAGAAGGGACAGCTGTTCAGGCCACAGAAGGACCATTCTGTGGTGGGTAGCCACTTGGATGGAGAGGAGTTGTTAAAAGTTGGGGAAAAGTATTACTCTGACAACATCATCTGTAGTTAATATTTGGAGAATTTCACCCCATGATGTGGGTGTTAAAAAATTGATAGATGTTTGACAATTGAACAGATAAATACATGTCAGGAAAACGTACCAAAAAACCCATAAAATTCCTGGATCTGAATATCCTATTTTAATATTTATGTGTCTGATGTTATTGGAAATGACACACTGGGGTTAACTTTTGGTCTCACCCAGAATGGCCGTTCTTGTGATTTTTTGAAAGCAGAGCTGAGGACACGATTCTCAGTTTATACATTATTTTGGTAAACCAGTGGTTTGTATTCTATATTTAAATGCATCATAGTGTGTGGTCAAACTAGGAATTTAAAGATCACATTAAGTCAACAGTACTAAGTGGTTTAGTCCTAATCCCAGGAAATTAGAAATTATTTAAAATCTTTACTTCCTTCAATAAATAGATGAAAAAATAAAGGGGTAGGCTGAGTAGCAGTGTTGTAGCACTGCAGAAAAAAGCTAAACTGATTTCTTGTCAAACTAAATTCTGGACTTGGATATGTAAGTTATTGCTCTCTCATAAAAGTGTGATTTAGTTAACTGAACTATTTCCAAGCAATGTCTGCTTTCATATAATTTTGCAAACAGTTTGAGAGAATCTGAAGAGATGGTAAAAAGAACTATGCAAGCTATTGCAACAGTTTATGAATATATTTAGGATCTTTTCTAAGTTAGAATTTCAAAGAGTTTTTCCTTCACATTTACAAATATAACTATGTTTGTATTGGTTGTATAAATTCTGAATGTCTTGAATAGAAAATGTTGATCAGTTGTTTCAGTTTTTGCCCTTGGCTTCAGATAATATCTTAGGCAACACAGCGTTACACTTATGTAAATTTGTCAAATAAAATTTTATAGCTGTTATTTTATAAATATTTTTTCAGTTTACTAGAATGGATGAAACTCACTTCAAATTACTAAAAAAGTAATCCATGTAATCCATATACCTAGATTACTTTCTGTGCTTATTCTCAGATCTGTCTTCCTACAAAGAAGCAGCCTTGGGTACCTATGGGTAGCTGAGATCATTTACATTTCTTTTATTTCTTAGTTGCTGTTTATGACAACAATTTAGAGAAGCAAAAGCATGTTTAAGCTATCTCTGTCTTCCTAGAAGTCGTTATGGGTCTATTCCATACTGGTGTATGCCTTGTGTTTCCATATGTGTGTAAGGCTACCCATGTGAATCACAGATAGCCTTTCTTATGCTGGCTGTATTTTAATATTCATCTGCTTTTTGCCCTCTGACCTTGATCAAGTCATTGTACAAGCAAGGATTACCAGAAACTTGTCCACATATTCAGATTTGAATATACTTTAGGATCTAGCTACAGAAAAATCATATCAGTGTCTTGATTGACTTTGCCCATATGGTTGTGGATGATTAATCTCTTTGAAATGGAGTATCATCACAGAATGGTAGATTATTTTCCCTAGTTAGTTTTGAAACTAAAAATATTTGAAGAAAAGTGCACCTCCAATTATTTTTTAATAGAATGGCAGTTTTTATTTGACTATCATATAAAGGAAATGAAAAATACCATAATCTCTGATTGACACACAGCAGGTTAGAGGTATGGTGGCAGTATTATTGATATCTGAGGTGTTAATTTTCAAAACTACCTGGAAACTAAAAAACACTCAGTTTAACAGGCAAAACAACCTTTCCAATTTAAATTTAATGTTAAGTGAAAGCAGAAAGCCTAGCATATTTTCAGTAAGTATTTTTTTGTTATTTGACAAAAATTGTCTTTATATTGAGTGCTCCAACATTCTCCTGTTTTCTATTAGATCTCCTTAGAAAGCAAAACGAATCTCTATGCCAATATAAAAGCAGACTTCTTAGGTATATGAAGTACACAAGTCAGCAAAAACTTCATGAATCTTCAGTTAAAGACATCATATAAAATTATATGTCACGATCCGCAAGGCGGGATTCGTGATGGTTCGTTTATTGATCTAAGAGCGCGAAAGGCAAGGCAAGGGACTCTGGATGCAATCACAACAATGCACTTTATTGAAAACAATCATCAATGTTATGCGATAGAGGGGAGAGGAAGGGAGTAGAGTATAGAGAAGAAAATAGAGGGAAAGAGGGGATTTTATAGCTACCAACGTGGGAAGTCCTCCAGGCCGTCCACCGACGTGAAGTCTTCTGTGTCCGTTGGGGAGATCTCGGAGGATGGTGAGTTTCGGGGGTATCTTTATAGTCCTTTGGGAAGCGAGAGGCATGGGGCCAGAATTAGAGGAGATTTACGACCATTCTGGTGTAAGGACCACAGTGGCTTGCAAAGANATGTTTCCTTTTTTCACTTTTATAAGTGAATCATAGAATCATCATAGAATCATTGAATGCTTTGGGTTGGAAGGGGACTTCGATCATCTAGTTACAACCCCACTGCCGTGGGCAGGGATATATTCAGTTAGATCAGGTGCTCAAAGCTCCATCCAACCTGGCCTTGAACAGGGATGAGACATTTACAGTTTCTCTGGGCAACCTGTTCCAGTGCCTCACAGACCTCATAGTAAAGAGGTTTTCCCTAATACCTAATCTAAATCTACTCTCCTTCAATTTGAACCCATTTCCCTTGTTCTTTCTTGTTCCCATACACTTTTGTAAATAATTTCTCTCTATCTTTCCTACAAGTTCCCTTCAGATACTGGAAGGATGCACTTTAGTCATCCTGAAGTCTTCCCTTTTCCAGGCTGAAAAATCACAATTCTCTCAGCCTTTGCTCTTAGGAGAGGTGTTCCATCCCTCTGATCAACTTGGTGCTCCTCCTCTGGACCAAGTGCTAACTCTGTTCCTATTTTCCCTCAATTCATTGTCTTCATCACTATCACTCGTGGTTATAAAATCACCCCATGTGCCTATCTCAGTGTAACTGATATTACTTGCATTTACTTTCATGTAGTCACACTGCAGTGATGAGCATGAGGACAGAAACCCCAAGAAATAAAATGCTGTATCTACTCAAATTTTATGTGAGTGGAATTATTCATATAACTATACTTCAGAATTGGTTGTATATATTTGAATTTCCTCATGCTGCAAAGTGAAAGCTTAAAGGTGTACAGGAAAGGATGTATAGGCAAGGGAAGAAGAAATAGGAGGCAGAAGAAAAGACTAATCAAATATTGTAAAATTATGAGATTAAAAAATAATTATGAGATGGGAAAATTGAAATAAAGAAAAAAAGCCATTTATGTTTCATATAGAAGAGGTTTCTTAGCTAACAGATGTATTAGCTGCAGGCAGCAATAAGTTTTAAAAATGAAAAACAATACATAATTTTTAGATCACTAAAATTAAAATGATGACAGCACCAGCAGATATGATGTATTGCAAAGAAGCATTCTAGTCTTCTGAATAAATCATTGAACAAGGACTCTGAAAATCAGAGTTTGATTTTTAGCATTCTTTGCAGTTGTCTAGCTGAGAATGTTAATGATTATTACTTCTAAGTGAAAGTTGTTGGAAAACCAACTTGAATGAGAGCAGTCCTGAGAAGGATGTGAGGATTCTGGTGGGTGAGAAGCTTGACATGGCCCATCAGGGTGCAGCTCAGAGAGTGAACTGTATCTTGACCTGCATGAAAAGAAACGAGGCCAGCAGATTGAGGGAGGTGATTCTACCCCTCTACTCCACCCTTGTGAAACCTCACCTGGAGTACTGGTACAACTATCTGATTTTTTTTTTTATTTCCTAGATTTTGTCATTCTTGCTTGTAATAGACTATCTTTAAATAAACATTGATATTAAAGAAGGTGTTTCTGATAGTAATCAGCTTAATTATGGAAACCAGCTTTTTAATATATAGTTTTGGAAAGGGAAGAAAAGAAAATGAGAGTCAAGAAAAAAATGTGGATACAGGAAGGAACAGGAAAAAAGAAAACATAAAAAAAAAGACATGAAAATCAGAACAAAACCAAAAATGCCTTATTTTTTTAAAATGTCCGATGCAGGACTATGCAAATTTTACAAAGACAGAGAGGTACTTTGAAATATACCCAGAACTAGGTTCTTAGAGTGATTCTGGCATTTTGTTCAACTATACTGAATATATTTTATTACCTTTCAAGGAAATAGGCACTTGGTTTATTTTCTCTGAAAGTCTTTGCTAGAGGAACTATAAATCTATTCTTAAAAATTATGATTACCTTTCACATCAGTGGAAGATAAATTCTAGCATATTTAGCAATACCAGCAAGGTGTTATTTATGCAGGTGTGAGTTTTAACAGTGCCACTACAGATGCAGCGTGTGTGTTAGCAGAGAGGCATGAAGTACATGGCACATTCATTTTCATATGATTTATAGGTTTAAATGTATGTTGAAATATTTGAGCATGTTAAAAGTGTTTGAAATATCTAGTAGGGACTCATAAGTTGTCTCTGTATTACTTTTTTCAATTAATGGAAGGCTATAAATTTTATATTAATTTAGAAATGCTTTTGGCTTCTAACGGTTATGATCTTTTGTGATGTGCTAGTGACATTAAATAAACACAATTGCTGGGTGCTGGAATTCTTTTAAAATATTTATTACTTACAATAAAACTGTCTCTGAACTCTATAATGATACTGTAAAAATTACAGTACCAGGAGAGAAAGGTCTTTAGGAAGAAGTGGTTTCAGGCTCATACTAAGGCAGAGCAATTCAGGATGTCTTGAAAATGAGAGCAGAGGAAGGAAGAAAAGGAAGGAAGGAGAGAGAAAGGGAAAAAACATCTCTTCAATGCAAATGATGTTGGCACTTTCTGGTTGTCAATCTGAGACTCATTAGCTGGGTATAGACAGCTAAATAAGCTCTAAGGAGTATAAGTGGTGAAACAAAATATAGGTAAAAGTTGATGGATTAGCATAGAATTATTGATACTGACAGTCTTGTGTTTTCCAGGGAAACACTGGTGTGAAGTAAGGAACAGATGCTGAACAATATGGCACATCTGATTTCATGCTGCTTGTGCAAACTGACCCTTGGCATTTTGTATGGGGTCAAAAGATTTCTGAAATTTCAGTGAACAGGCACTGTGGGCATGGAGGTTGACAGCTCAAATCAGGTGTGTGTTTTGCCTTTCAGCAAATGTCTGATGATCATGGGTTTAAATAAAATCCAAGGTTCAGCAGAGAATACCTGAAATGCTATTTGTTGTAGAATTCTGCAGCTGTTAAAGATGTGTTGTATAATCTGTCATCATTTATTCCTGATCTGTTTTTATGCTCTTCAATTGAAGGGTAGAAACTATTATTGGAAGTTATTCTCACTACTGAAAATTGATTTCAACAAAGCAACTTGTAAAATACAGTTTAGGAAAGGATGTGTAGAACTAAACTATTAGCTAGAATTACATTTATTGCTTGACTTACTATATTTATTTTTTTAATTGCACAGCAAAAACCATGATACATCCAAATAAAGTTCTAATTTTTATTTAAAACTTAAATAAATGTTCTCCCTTTCCCAATAATCTGCATGCTGATTTTTAACATTTAAATACTATTATTTAACCAAACCTGCTGTTTAGAATCTAGCTGTTAACAGAGACATTTGTCTCTAGCTACTCTTTCATGCACTTTTGCTATGGAATAATTAGTCAGGAGATAATTTCAGTGTTACCTCAGTTAAGAATTATGGGATATTATGAGAAACTGCAGGTAATTTGAACACACTAGAGTGTGGAGTATCACAACTTTAGATATAATTTCACATGTATGATGTTTAACATACATGTACAAACTGAGCTGCTCAGACTAAGCAATAGGTTTTTTCTTGATTCTTTGAGAAATAATCTGTTGAAAGTACATTCCATCTGAGTCAATAAACATGTCTTCTGAATGTGTTTTTAATAGAAGTAAAATTTAATTTAAAAAAAGATAAATATAATAATAGATTGATGCAATCTGAATGGACCTGATAGAGATTTTTTGATTGATTTTATTGAAACAAGGTGCAGGAATGCCTGACATGAGTGGAAACAAAAATTTATTCTGAACTAGGGACATCAGCATGTGGGAAATGACTGTTACCTTTTGCAAAGGATTCAGTCAGCCTCGCTGTCCCAGAAAGGTTAAAGACCTGGATGTGGTGACAAACATTAATTGTTTGAGAGGTTTATTTCTTTACACAGATTTATAAATAAAAAAGTTAATTAGGTAATAAAAAGGATTCACCTAGAACAACAAAAATTTTACTATTTTGTATATAATCTAAGGTAGTAAATATAATGGAGTAGCACAAAAAGCTAACTACTGTTCAGTATTAATTTTTTATCATAGCTGGCTAATTTCATGTGTGATGATCTGGTTTATGATAATTATTTTTAATATTGTGATGCAGTATTACTGTTTTAGATATACATTGAGTATTTTCTGAAAAAGAAAAAAAAACCTACTTTCTCAAAATTTGCAATATTTATTTCAATAGCCTTCACAATGATCCAAATAAGAACATATGCATCCTCAAGAAAGGACTGTTGCTTTTTTCTTGTGAAATTTCCAGCATCTTAGGAGACCATCTTATTAATGGAAGCAGTTTGGCGCTTTTGGCTATGTACTTCAGTAACACTTTATGGGTGTGCATGAGCATGGTGATGAAAAATCCTTTCCAGTTATGGGAAAATTTATGCATATTAAGCATGTTACACAGGACTAGGGTGGTTTGTTGGGTTTTTTTTTGTTTTTTTTTTGTTTGTTTGTTTGTTTTTTGTTTTTTATTTTTTGAATGAATGGTTACGTCTGGGATTTGAGGACATTGAAAATCAGGCAATATGTTGTGTTTTTAAAACCTACTAGCATGTCCTCTTTTGGAAGAGCTATTCTTATCAATGAAAGCACTTTAAGACAAAACCAATGTATATTACTAATCAAACAAAACTCTTGTTTATTCAAATCAATCAGTGTTTGCTCTTTATATGCTCCACCTTCTTAATGCTGAAGCGAGACAGGTACTTGCAGTGCTTAAATCTTAATTTAACTTCATACACTATGGATTATGACATACCTTTTCCTTCTACTGTCAGTTGGCTAAAGTTATATTGCAAAATATTTGTTAATTTTCTAATGAAAAAAGTTATTTTTTTCAATGAAAAAAATGTTCTCCCATTGTACAGGGACAACATTGAATATATTGTATAATCAGTGTCATTCTTACTCATGCACTAGAGAATGTAAAATACATTGTACAGTTACCACAGGGAAATTTTGTTTATCACATCAGATACTCAGATACTCCATGTTTAGAAATAACTTCATATGGACAGTAAAGAACAGAAAATCTTGGTGAACAGTGGGAAAATATTTTTCCTAAAAATGGTTGTTCAAGATCTGACCTTTTTTCTGCTTCCTAATTCTCAGTGGAAACTTGCAAAATATCTTCAGCAAATCAATCTTGGAACTAAAGTTAGCAGCAGTAAAAAGTATGGAAAGAATCAGCTCAATGAAAGTACTGGGTTTATGGCACGTTATAATTTTCCTCACATCTCTATCAGATGACCCTTCATTTTCCATAGGTCATAACTAGCTTGCTCTCTCTTGCTGTTTCTCCAAAGCTTATTCCTTTGCTAATAACTTCTACTGTGCAAAGTGGGTGCCAACCACACTTATCTCTCATATTACCTAGCCAATTAATATAATTAAGTTAGAGTCAAAGTGTTTGTATATAGTCAGATACCAGTTGTATTCAATTTGGGTTTGCTTTTGTTTCAGTGTGAGTTTGTTTTGATGTGTGAGTTTATCCCTTTAACTATACCAGTGGGGCTAATAAGTGATATGACTTGTTTCTTTTCCTTCTAATTTCCAGACAGTTAATTTCAATATTTTTCATAAGTCATGCAGAAAAGGTGGTGAGAAGATGATCAACACTTGTATGTGATCTCTGTAAATCTTCATTGATACTGCAAAATTATCAGAATGTAAACACAGGGATGAGCCACAAGATCAGAGATACAGTAGCAATACTGGCTTGTGAAATTCCTGTCCAAGCTTAGTAATCATCACCATTTTAGTGTTACAGTTGAATTTTTGCATCACTACATGGTGGAAACAACCCGTTAAAAAAAAAAAAAAAACAAAAAAAAAAAAAACCCAGAAAAACCACAGTTTGCTGGGGAATACAGCTGGTACAGGAGAACTGTGACTGGGGATTCAGGATAAGTTACTCCTTCAGGCTGCCCATATTGTTGTGAACCTGGTTCTTGCCAGGTTACAACCACCAGTTGTCCTCTGGGGATTACTTACAGTAACATCCAGGAAAAAACAAATTTGTGAAAAGCAGCATGAATTTTATAAGAACAGATTTATGCTTTTTATTTGGATTTCACATCATGTTGGTCACAGAAGTTCCCCTGTACCATAGCTACTCTATCTCACTAGATGAAAAAACTTAGCCATATGTTGCATCACATAAACGAAAGTTGTTTAATTCCCAGACTTATTATATGAAAAGTAATTCAATAAAATTAGTTGTTTATTTTATATTTTTCAATTTCTGTGTTTTGTTTTTCACACAGTACTGTAACTTGATGTTATTTTGTCATTCCTCAGGACCAAGACTATGCAACTTCAATAAGCTGAGCAGGCATTAAGTTTAAAGCAAGAAAAAAAAAAAGAGTAATGAGATTACAGTAAAGGAATGGAAAGTTGAGGTTGTCACAAGGCTAGAAGAACATTTGGAAGGTGTCAGCAAGGAATGCAGGACTAGAAATCGATTTCATTACATTAGTGAATAGAGACTTCAAGTCATGGGCACGTCTCTGCTGCTATGGAAACTTTTCTGTGTGGTCACAAAATCAGTGTACTGAAGTGATTACAAGCAGGGAAATACATGTGAAGTACAATCTGAAACTTCCTTTGAAATAGTGAAAGTATCGAGAGAAATAAAGGAATTTCAGTAAATGAGGAAAACTGGGGGAAAATGTTTTGCAATTTTATAAAATTTTCTTGTTTCCCACTGAAACAAAAATAAATTTTTCACCATTTTTAAGAACTATCCAGTAGTCTGGAACTGAAACTGCAGTTATGGGGTGTAGGAGACAAAGTTCAAAGGAGATAATACAACAGTTTATAGTGTTTGATCATGCATTCCAGTACTTCTGAAGATATCTTTCTAGGTTAGAAGTCAGCACGTTTCTAATTTATTTTGTAGTAATCTTATAAACTAGTATTTTCTCTGGAAAAGTCTATCACTTGAAACTTCTGCAGTTACCTGAATAATAACAAAAAATGTATCTGCGATAACGGGATGTACTTCTTGGGATTACATCAATGGAACATATAATTCCAATTCACAATTTTCTTTGTGAGACTTTGTCGTTATTTTATTATATTTCATCAACAGAGAAGCTTACCATAGTGCATCCTCAGATCTGAAATTATCTCTGATTTTTATTTTTTTTTTTAATGAGATATTCTTGATGTAGTATTGCTTACAATTTTTACTTGATGCTTTGTGAGATGTCTATGTATAATCTATTCTGGTAGTGACTGTGGCTCTCAGTTCATGACCTGCTAATAGCTGTAGGCACTCAAATAAACAGTGTCCCCAAATATCTCATAAAACCCATCCCACCTTTTCTTTCACAGTAACAAACTACAGGCAAAATTAAAATACTTTCTCTGTTTGCTGGAAAGGCATCTCCACACTTAAAAATATTTGAACTGGTGTGTAGTTGAAGAGACTGCACGCACCACAGTTATTTACTCCTAATGTGTGTAGGATATATGGACACAGTCCTGTAAAAAAAAAGCGACTTCAACTCTTCTCTCACATTCTCTTGACCACTGTAATGAGTCTGTTGTGCTTGTCATAGTGTCTGGATAGCACTTGCAGTTGGGATGGGGACAGTGCCAGAACTGCCTTTCTGCTGTCATGGGCTGTTTTATCAGGTCACTCTTCTCTCAGGACTGCAGTCTGAAACTGGTGGAGTCATAACTTCTTAGACATTTGTTAACCTCTGTTCTCTTAATTTTATTAAATAGGCTAATGTAGCTTCTGCATTGTACCCCAGTGCCAGGACAGGAAATCTTAAGCAGCCCTTTTCCAATAATCTCTTCTTTCTTCCACTACACATTCCTGTTCATTTGGGCGCAGCATCAGGAAGAGCAAGAAAATATCAGGAAATTTGAATATTTTCATTTTTTTGTATGTGTATTTTTTTTTTAAACTCTTCTCCATTCTTTTTCCCAATGGTTGAGGTCTGGGAGAAAAAAATAGAAAGAACAGCAAGTGCTGCTGCAGATTTCACTGTGTGAGGCTACATCCTGAGCCGCTGTCAATCAGTGCTGCATGCAGCCACTGTTGCCCAGGCTGGCAACAAGTGTCTCCCAGATGTCATGCATTCCTCTTCCACTCTGTCATTTGATTTGGTAGAGTCTAACAGAGACCTTCATATGTGTTTTGTGCTCCCTGACTCAAGTGAAAATACGGAATTGTGGATAGATGACAGGGTTTGCCCATGGCTATCACACAAAAATTCTTACTGATTACAGTCAGTGGCAATTGCAGTCACTGTGGTGGGCAATTTATGTCTTTCTTTACTGGATGTGTATTTTTAAAGTTGTTTCAAGATATTGCAAACTTAATAGAAGCTTTACAACCAAAAGGAAAAAAAAAATATCTTACTGTTCTCTGGTAGGAGTAAGGTTTCAAAGCTGCCATCTTACTACACTGTAGTTACCCCCTTTTTTTTTTTTTTTCCCCAGGCTATTTTGTGAAGTTAGGATGATTTGCAGCTCTGAAAACTGTTTTGGGGTACCAGTTCTGCTTCAGAAGGAGCAGTAGTCTCTTTTAGGGGATTTAGAATGAAGTCTCTTCATTCAGCTCTATCAGAATCCTTCTATCCACCTAGAGCTAGTGATTAGCACTTGAGATTAACCCTTTATGAAGAGATTAAGACTGCTTTGTATCCCTGTGAGCAGCAATGGATTCTGAGACAGCAGAGGGGGCATGTGGGGTGGATTTGTGTCTCTTCAGAGGTGCTGCTTATTAGCATGCTTTGACACTACCCTGAAATGGAATCTCTGAAGTGGGATATGTAATTTTGCAGTAAAGAATTATTGTATTATTGTTACACATTATTCTAAGACATTATTGTATTTAAAAGTCTGTACGAGTTCAGTAGTATAAGAAATGTATTCTGTGCAAAGCAATGGAATGTGCATTTTTTCAGTCAGGAATTGATAGAGATAGTTCACGATGAGGAAATTTCTTCAGAAGCTAAAAATGATTCAGTGCTATAGCATTGGTTGAAATTTATTTATTGGTTGAAATTTATTTACATCATTTATTTTGATGAAACACTGCATTTCCCTATGGCAAAGGAAATTTTTCCCCACAGACACTGGTAATATTGAATAACAGAATAGTGATATTTTTTAATACAGGATTGTAATAGGATGTATTTCTTTGAGTGCTCCAATATTACCTTCATTTAGACTTATGGAATTGTGCTCTTATGCTTTCTGTAAGCTCTGCAAAAAGCTACACTGAATTAATGATCAGATTCTAAAGCTTCCTGTGATATCTGTAATTTACTCCAATATCTTCCATCAAATCTTTCCGCTTTTATAATATTAGAATTCAGTACTATAACTAAGTTCTAAATTTAAGTGATGTTGGAAGATCAAGGAATTAGGCTAAAAATGGACTTCAACTTGAATGTTTTAATAGAAATTCTTCTATTATGTCAAATGTCAACTTTTCCTCAGTAAACAGTAAAAAGGATTAAATTATTTGATCCTAAATTTTTTTAATAACTTAGTATAAGGGAAGAAGATACCCTAAGATTTGAGAGTTTCTTTTTTTTTAACTAATTTTGCTGTAAGAGTTTTTCAGCATGTGCAATTTATGCAGCAATTACCCAATAATGTTGGAGAATTGCTTCCAATTAAGCAGTCATAAATAGTGATGCACCAGGCACAGTAAAACATTGTGTTTTACAGAGAAGTAGTACTGCCCTTTCTTTGGCAATGCTGTGTGATTGTTACTTTTGAAACAGAAATATCTGCGATTATCAGTGCTTTTTCACAACTTGACAGACCATGTTCATATCCACTTAGAAATGCTTACCTTGATGCATTGAAACTGTACACCTAAAATCCCTAAAAATTAATGTCTTATTTAAATGGGAAGAATTTGCAATCAGAGTGATATGCTGTGCCTGGACAGCAACTGATTCAAAAATGTTAAGTGTTATTTGCTAAGTGATTATGATGTGTATTTGGTAAAATTACACTGTGGTTGACCCTTTCTCTACTTACATTTAAACCATGATATGAAAGGATTACATTTAACAACTAGGAAGTGTTTGCTGTCACTGGCAGACCACTGAAATTTTTCAAGTTTATGAACCTGTCTCTGAGCTCTTTGCAGACTGCCTCTACCAGCATCCTTGATGATATATTGATTAATTTTTCTGAACATTCACAAAGTGCTCAAGATTATTAATCAAACTCTAGCAGGATGTAAAATCCAACTAGGTAAGGTGGGTGCTGTAATTCCATTAAAAGCCAAGTATTGTTTTATATGGTGTACATTTAAAAAAGGGGGGTTTTTTGGTCAATGACAATTTTTATTTGTATTTTCCTTTCAGAAGTATTTGCCACTAGTTTATATACATTCAGATACTTATTTATATAGATTTAAACTACTAGCATAGAAAGTTTGATTATATTGTCCAAATTAATAGTCTCCCTACACAACTCTGAAAGTACATCAGCACAGTCTAGATCTAATGAAAGAGCAAGTGCAGAATCTCCTCACACTGTTCAGACAGTCCATTTTATTACTGACACATCATTCTGTCTATGTGAAAAATAGCACCATATTAGATTTTCAGAGTTTCAATGTAATGGCTACCAGACAAAATGTTTGGGATTGATTGATTGATTGATTTTAATTGCCTGTGGATATGCTGCTTAGTTGTATGTGATTATTTATCAGTGTTGCTCCTCTTAAGTTTCCCCTTAAATGTTCTGATACTACTGATAATTTGGCCACTTTTCCACTAATTTTACAGTTCACTAATCCAGTTCATATGTACTTTTTTGGCTACCAAGATCTAGAAGCTTTGTTAAAATCAAGAAAAATTACATCATCTACTTTTCCTTCCATCTACAGAACTGTTCATTTGATTTTAGAAACAATTACATTAATCAAGTGTGATTTGCTAAATAGCCTCTTTATTCTGTAGTTGGAATATTAAATAGTGTCAGCTACAAATCAGTTTAACACAATATATTTTAAATATTCATGGTGGAATTTGAGGATAGTTTGAGTTAGAAGGGACCTTAAAGATCCAGTTGGATGGGGTTTAGAACAACCTGTTATAGTGGAAGATGTCCCTGCCCATTGCAAGAGAGTTAGAACATAGATTTCTTTTCCAGCTAGAATTGGAAAATCAAGTCACATTCATAGTTAGTATTGTTATGAAAACACTTGTCTGTAAAAATTTTCCTTGTAGGTTTGTCTGCCTCTAATCCCAAAAATGAAACTTAGTTAAACTACAGTGTTATTTGAATGACAAGTAAATCCTGCAGTAAGCGCTAGTCACCCTGACCAGAACATAGAAAGTGTGATCCATCACTAGAAGGCAAATTTGCATTTAATCCATCTGTTATAGAAGTTTTATGACAGTTACTCAGATGACATCAGTACAAATAGGTAAAGTGGGAATATAAATGGGTTATAAAACAGTGTTTTTCCTGTAGTGGTGTAAGTTATTGTTATCCAGATTGCTAATCAAAGAATTTAGGAGAGACTGTGTGATACGAAAGTGTTGATATTAAAGTTGCTTCAGCAGGAAACAGATGGTCTGGATTTTTTCAGCTCTGCAGTTTAGATCATTAGTGTAACTGCAGTAAAAGGTCTTTGTAGTACCAGTGCAATTTACCTCATTACTCCTGGGTAAGTCACTTTTGTTACAATCATGAAAGAAATAATGTTGTATGTGTGTGCTTTTCTATAAGACACTATATTAGCAGCTGATGCAATTCCTACATCAAATAGTAAGAGGAATATTAAAAACAAATTGCAGAAAAAGATCTGGTTTGGATTTCAGGTGGAATAAAACCTCTTGTGGTTAGATCAGAGGAGAACAAATGAATATAAAAAATACTCAGTCTTGAGTGCATGAGCCTTATTTTTTTGCCACCAAACAAATCTTGAATACAGCAATTTCCAGTATCATCCTTCAGATTCTTGTGGTTTCTAAATGATTATAAAAGATAAGAGAAAGTATTTGGTGCCCATATAATATTAGTCATTTAACTGAACAAATTCAGCAAGATGACGTCATATACAAGTTATGGCAAAAGCTACTTCTTATGGCATTTTATGGAAATGAATGGAAAAATATAAATGTTTCAGTCTCTATGCACATTTAGATGAAACTAAAGATTCATATAGGAGGAATTTTTTCTATATCACTACAAAATAGATAGTCTTAGACATTGACATCGTGCAAATGTATCAGTTACTTAGAAATTCTCTTTAAATGCTATTTAGTATTCATAAGGGAAATATACATTCTGCTGTTGCCTTAAGCAGAAATTCTGTACAGCATTTCAAGGTAGCACTGGTGTTATTCAACTGGTTGAAAAATTCTGAATGAACCTTTCTCAGAATATTAAGTTTCTGCATCTTCTAGATTTCATCAAGATTTTTTAAAAATTTTTTTGTGTGTGTATTAAATGTTTTTCAAGAAATGCATTAATTCTGACAATTTCTTGCAACAATTCTGGCTTGAATTTCTAAATTCTAAATTTCTAGATGGAATCAAGGGGTCCTAAGTTGGCCAATTAAAATTGCTCAGCAGAGTAACTAAAGCAGCAGAGAGAATGCATCTTGGACTGCTGAACCATGCTCCTAGATTTTGCAGGATGTGCTGGCTTTGCTAGGACACCAGCAAGGCTGCCATGTCAAACAGCTAACAAGCAGTGTGCAGAAATTCCTGATTATGTTAGTGACATCAGATGGTGTAGCTTAATAGTTTTTACTCAATGCCTGGAAAAACTATCTGCATAAAATTGACCTATATTTCACCTGAGTCTGTAACAAATTTGGTTGCTGCTTGTGGATCTCTGTGTTCAATGTTGAATAGATAAAGTTTGCAAAACTTAAGTTTCCATTTAGTCTGTTTCACAACACTTATACATAATTCAATTTTATTCTCATGTAGAATATTTACACAATCTGCTTTCTGGTAGTTTATTACATGTAGAACTGGAAATAAAAATTAATTTGGTGCAGTCTTTCATATTTGTTCATTTTAATATTGTGAATTAGAAATGTGCTGCATGCTGAGATTATTTAAACCTAATTTATATTTCTTATCAACATAAATGCCATAGAATCATATAAATCCTAGGAAGAAAGATATATATTTAACCTAGTCTACAAATTGCAAGGATAAGGAAACACTTGAAGGATTAACACAAAATTCTTCTTTTGTCATTAACATTTTCCTTAGACTCTGCAGTCAGATTTCTAAATAAGTGAATAAACATCTTATTTCATTAAGTGCTGGCTATTATATTTAAAGGTGACATCTTTCATGGTAAATTCTTTGAAAAATTTGAAATTAGTTTAGGTAATGGCTAGGCAGGGAAAGGTAATAGGAAAAACAATCCTTGAAAGATAGTCTCCTACACTAGTAGGAGATTTTATTGCTTTTGGTTTGTTTTTTTTTTGCTTTTCCCCCCCATTTCTGGCAATTATCAGTTCACACTAATTGACTGATTTCAATTACATGTAGTTGCCTTCCTTTTATGTAGCCATTGATGCATTTACAGCAATGCATGCAGGGTGGGTAACAAACAGGAGCTGGAAAACAGGACGCAGTTAGAAATCTCTGACCTCATTGCTCTCACAGCAACATGGTGGGATGAGTTACAGAACTAGAGCACTGCCAGTGAGGACCACGAGCATTTGTTTGTAGGATAGTTTGGGAAGGAGGGGCAGAGCTATTGCTGTTTTTGTTAAGGAATGGATAGATTGTGAAGAGCTGCCTCTGAGTAACAGCTGTGAACAGGTTAAGGTCCTTTGGGTGAAAATGAAGGCCAGGACCAACAAATGGCACTTTTCAGCTGGAGTCTTCCATGGGTGCCTGCCCAGGGAAACCTGTTGATGAGGGTTCCTGCTTCAGACACAGGAAATGTCATGCCCTAAGCTCTCAGCCTGATGGGGGCTTCAGCCGCCTGGATGTGTGCTGGGAAAGCAAACTGCAAGGAATCCAGGAGACTCCTGGAGTGTATAGAGGCCACCTTCCAGGTCCAGGTATTAGACAAACCAGCCAGAAGTGAGCCCTGAGGGACAACAACACCAGCAGGCAGAAGAATGTGGGATATGACAAAATTTGAGAGATTTGAAACAGAGATTGTAC
The DNA here is from genome assembly GCA_013397155.1 of Irena cyanogastra. NCBI lineage: Eukaryota > Metazoa > Chordata > Aves > Passeriformes > Irenidae > Irena > Irena cyanogastra. The sequence continues at coordinate 66,395 of VWZV01008313.1, forward strand.
AATGTGTTTTAGGTCTACAACATGAAGGCATTGTGTTTTCTCAGGTTTGCTGCACATAATTAATGGCATTATGGAAAAGATTTCAGAGTAAATAAAATCTAGAGACAGATTTGTTGTGTTCGATCTAGAATTTGAAATGTGTGTTTTGGAGCAATGCCTTTCTTGCTTTACTAAGTGGATACATAGGAGCATGGAAACTAAAATCCTTTAGTCTTTCTTCAGTCAGCTACAAAAGGTCATTCTTACTTCATTCTGTTCAGCCTTGCCTTCCTTTTCTTCCCTGTATAAAGATGAAGACCAAGAAAGCTAACTATGACAGTGCTAGAAGAATACACCACTATCTCCTCAATCAGACAGTACAGAGCAAGAAAAATACAAAATCTCAATAATCAGAAGTTCAAGCTCAGTGCTGCTCTCCATGCATTTTCTGCTACACTGATGTTATCCAGCTGTGGAGAGAGCTCAGCACAGGTTAAATAAAAATTTCTTCAGTGAAATCCTCTACACTTACACTTCTGTTATGAAAGCTCCTGAAACATCTGGATTTACTGTTTTTCTCCCTATGAGGAGTCTCAACACCACACTTCCAAGCTCTAGTCTGAAACCATTATCTATCAGTTGTGGGGTTTTTTTGCAAGGCCTTTTTTTTAATATTTTCTTTATTAATCCTAGAGAGTCTGGTAGTGTGTGGGTGAATTTATTTCCTATGATGTAGTCTTGACAGAATATTATTGCAGTCCTATCTCATGTTCCTCCGTAAGGAATCTCAGAAGTACACCTGAATCAGCCAATGCATCCATTGTCTTTCAAATTATATGTGACAACACACATATGAAGAATACAGTCAGTTCTGTTCTGTTACTTTAGTGAAATGGAAGTTTATCAGATTCTATGGCTGCACTTACTATAATTATGCCATGAATCCCAAGATACTTATTTTAGCTGAATGTGAATCTTCAATGTTAACTCACCCCAATACACCATGGCACTGATTCTGTTCCCTACTGCTACCAGGTCATTCCTTAATTTTATCATAGAAAAAAAAGCCAAATCTAATATGTGTGCTTGTCTATGGCCATATACAACCCTTCCAAATGGAACTTATTTAAGAGCAAAGAATCTAAACTGAGCAGTCTGTTTGGTTTTAAATGTAAATTAATTGTCTCAAAAATTCTAAGCTTTTTGCAACAGAGCACAACAGCCTCTGCCCTTTAGTAACAAGCTGATACGTGCTGCTGCCTTCCAGACTGGGTTCGAATAATTTATTTTGGCTCTTTGTTAGGTATTCTCCTTTGACTACTGAGTTGAAACCAGCATCACACCAAGAATTTTTTTCGCTGTCACCTAATGGGAATTAACAATGACATATCAGGAAAAAAACAGACATTCTGCAAGACATAATTTCTGAGTATCTTAGCATAAAGCCTATGACTCATTTTCTGAATTTGTCCTCTTCATAATCCTCACTATCAACATGCTTACAATTGTAAAGCTATGAAGACAAGAAAAACCCTTTTTAGATCTTTTTTTTTCTAGGGTGCTCACAAAAGCCAAGAAAAGTCTGATATTCTGATTCTGGATTCACATATATGGTTGGACTTTCCTATGCTTTCTGTATAAAACTTACTAGAAGTCATGTCAGTAGAAAGCAGCCTAAACAATGAACTATGAAAAAAAAACAATTTCTCCCCAACTTGCAGTGTACAAATGTGTTATAATGAGCTGTGTAGAATTCATTAGAAGATCTTTTCCTGAAGACAATGGAGATTTTTACAGCTTGAAAGAAACCTGTTTGAATAAAGTTAACCTCTCATTTTTGCATTCTTTGAAATGAATAATGATGCTTATTTTAAGAGGTTTCAAAAATAACAGAAAACTTGCTCAGGTTCTAGTATAATAACCTCCATATAATGCTGTGTCCTTTCCTTCCTGAATGGCACTGGTAATTGATACTGACATACAAGAAAAAGCCAAGTTCCATCCTTTCTAGCACAGACAAATTCTATCAAGGATTATAATGAGCTTTGGCTTCATAGCTTTATTTGCAAAAAAGCACTGCCAATCTGATTGAAATAAAGAAGTATGTTGCAATCATTGCATGTTAATCTTGTCTAAAACTGTCTTTGACAAAAAGGTAGAAGATGTGAATATTCTATTTTGAAAATTATGGTAGTAGAGTATGGAAATACACATTTTCATTTAATCTGGGAGTACTGAATGTCTTAGGAAATATTGATTCTATTTTCTAAATTCATTATTAGAAGTTTTTCATAATAGGTTAATTCTCTAGTAGATTGCATCAGTGGCAGTATCTTAGCAAGTTCTCCTCAGTGGTTGCATGCCCTAGGGTCATCACTGATGGTGCTGACCCCTTGTTCTCTCAGGATACATGAGAGAATTCACAAAGTTCTGAGTCATTTGTAGACCAGTCATATATATCCACACTGAGCTCAGAAACAAACAAACAAAAAAATTAACTGGAAATAAAAAGCTTAGCTGAGATTCAAAATGTAAGAAATAAAGGCTGATATAATTTTTCCTTAATATATAGACGATGAATCTCTTTGGTCCTCAGAAATTTCTGAAAATTTTTCAAACCAACATCCCACCTTCCTTTTCTTCAAGCATTTAAGTAAAAAAGTTAGTTATTTATTTTTTTTTAGGCAGAAGATTCTTTCCATTTTGTTTCTTTACATTACAGAAATTTATACTTCTTTTCTGGATAAGGTTGATAATGCTACAACTTAGAGGGAAAAAGTTCCTTAAAACAGTCTATGACCTGCTATGCTACATCACTAGTGATTCACAGAATATGCACAGAAAGTTTAGTGAAGAACCATTACTGGGACCTGTTTAAAGGAGAAATCTTAGCAGCTATTTTGGATCAGAAATATGTTTCTGAATATCTATATCTATCTATTTATATATCTTTCTAATATTTGAGAAAGAAAGGGAAGGGGTCAAGCTGCAGAGTGTTAGCTGCAACACATCTCAAATATTCAAGACATATTAGAAAGCACATTCAAACATTATATTAGAAACCATATTTACATTAGAAACCACGTTGAAATATGAGAATGAAGCAAATGTGATGAATTTCTCATCAGTGAACACAACTGTTTTTATACTTCACAGGTTAATAAAGTATTTAATAAAATAACACACAAAAATATTTGAAGTGACTAGATAGCTTCAATACTAATATACCAAATTAAGATTTAAATAGAGATTTTCTGGTGCCTTATATTCAGAACATTTTTTTCATCAGTGAAAATAAATTACTGGTGAAATCCAGAGATTATAGTGAATACAGTGGCACTCAAACTTACATTATATAGAAATAAAAGACTACAGGCAGTATCAAAAGGAGAAGAAACTTGGAAACCTGGCAAGCAGTTCCCATAAGTAATCTCCTCTTGTTGTGCTCTGATAGATAAACTCAGTACATTGTGACACAACACATGAAACTACTGTAAACATTCTTTGTGATACAAGCTATTGAAAATAGATGCGATCATCTTGGTCTGATGCAAGCTTGTATATATAATACTCAGAAAATATGCTTTGATCCTCTTAGTTGGAAATTTCCCAACTGCCATAACCTCCACCTTAATTTTCAGAACTTGTTCTGAAGAAGGAATCATCTCTGAAAATGAAAAGTTAAAGAGAACATTGCTGTTTTGGGGGTAAATGGTGTCGCAATGAGTTAAAAGATTCTGTAGTCTAGAAAACTAAAAGCAATTTGAAATCCAAGAAACTTTTGATAATAGAGATGTAGTTAATTTACATCACTGTTTCAGTGTGTATGCTGGACTGCTAAATTTCGTTTAATATTTAACTTCGTTCAAACATCAAAATCCACGACAGAAAATAACAATTTAAATGCATTAGTCATATCACACCAATGCACAGACCTGCACTGTTGGAAAGCCTTTGTTGTTTGGCAAGGGCTTAACTACAGATCACCATACATGAGAGGTATTAAAGGAATCTGAGCTGGACACTCACAAGATTATCTGTATCTGTTTCTTTCATGTGATCAGACAGGAACTGGGGAAGAAGGAGAGTGGGTGCTTGGCATTCACCCCCTGGTAGTATCTGACAAGACACGGTGATGCAATCAGGAAATGCCCAGGACCAACCACAATGTAAAAATGGGATGTTCCTCTTACATCCCATAACCTGTGCAGTCCAGATTATACTACAGAAGTAGTCTTGTTTCGTCACAGAATCTAGCAATCAATTCCTGTCTGAATCAAAGTCTGTCTGCCCTTAGAAGGAATAAACACACAGTGCCCCTTATGACAAGGATCTTGTCATTTACAATTTAGAAAAATATTAACAATTTCTACTGCCAAGAATAATATTTTTTATTTACTTAGTTGCTAACTATACTCTGGTGTTGATGTGATTTTCCACTATGCCTTTCTATCAATATTCCCACAGCATGTGTGTGAATATTCATGATGCTACACTTTGGATGTTCTTGGATAAAGCCAGTGCCTGCAATTGAGAGGATGATAAAATCAGAGGCCTTTCTGGGGGAATGTTACTGCTTGGTGAAGGTCAAGGGACTTTATGAGTAGAGGTATCTCTTCTAGTGTTATAATCCTGTTTTAAGTCAGCAACCAAAAAGTATACAGTGTAAGAAAATAAAATAGACTTGAAACAAAATCCTACTGTTTGCAGTGTCTCTCTGCAAATAATGTCTGAAGGCTTACAAAGCAGCCTTTTACAGTCCTCTGATAGTCACATCTAAATTGTTTTCATACTGATTATGCTTGAGAAGGCCAAGATTTTTATGAATGTGATCTTGAGCTTAGTAGAATTACAACTAACAAAACAACCTGGTGACTGCATGAATTATGTAGTATTTTAATTGCTTTTGATGATTGACTCAATTCATATAGATTAGTGCTCATGTAAACTAGAATTGCAACAATGAAAGAGAATAGAATATAGACACTATGGTATAATTTTTCTCTATTGTTTTATTTGTATCCCTTTATCATTTAAAATATTTGCATCTGATATGTGACCACATATCAAAGCTCTGTATTGATAATGTACATGGAACGTACTTGAAAAAGAAAGAAGAATTCCAGAAGAAAAACATGTAAAACAACGCTGACAAAAATATTCCATTGTTCACCCAAGTATTATTATTTCATTTTTTAAAAGCTTTGCCCAGACTTTAAAGCTGCAATATTACATATGGAAAGCTCTTTTCTGACTGTTTTCTTCAGACTGGTTTGACACATGTGGTGTCAGTTAGTCTTTCTTGCTGGTACTAGAGAAGTGTCTTTGTGTAATCCTGTGCCATCTTAGGTAATGTGCCTCAGCAATGGATTCAGTACCATTGACTACTCACAAGATGTGCTTGGCAGCAGCAGACTGCAGATGGTGAGCTAAAAAACTCTGCTTTTCTGCAGCATCTGGGTATGTGGCTGCCTTTCTTCTTGTTTTCCGTTCAACCTACTTGGCTCATTTCCCTGTTTTATATCAGAGGATAGATAGTAGATATCAAAATACTTGTGAGAAGGGCTCTTTTTAGGATGCATTTTCTTGTTAATGAAAAGTGATTAATCTTTCTCATCTGCTTCAGAAAGTTAAAAGTTTTGGGGTGAAAGTGGTAAAATATGCTGTGGCAAAGTGGCATGCTTTTATTGTCCTGAATTGTATATCTCATGGACTGAATACCCTTTAGTAATTTAGAGGCCATCTAGTTTCATTAGAAAATACTCTGGTTTTCACATGTTTAGAGAATTAAGCAGCATAAATGGGAGTGATCTGGAGATAATCTTCAGCAGATTCACACCTGAACTAAAACTATAAATTTAAATTCACTCTTGGAGTTATTCGTAAGGCTTGTGCAGGCCTTCAAGAAGTTCAGAAAATGAGGATCAAGCTAGATAATGGCAGTAAAGTACAAGTGCTCTGCAGTAAAATTTGAGGTGAGTGAATTTAGAATGAAGAACACTTACCAAGTTTGTCCTGCTCTATCAAGAGCTTGATCTAGATAAAAACAAAAGATTTTATTTCTGTGTTAGGAAGAGAAAGCTGTTAGTCACCTTTTCATATCAGAGTGAAAAGTTGATCTGTCACTCTTTTTTTTATTAGAGGGAACAAACATAGAATCTATTTTTTTTTAATTTGACAGTGTTCAAAATAATGGAAAAACAATATTAGTTAGTCCTTTCATTTAAGTTATTGAATATTGAATATTGGTTTTCAATATGTTAAGAACATCCCTTCTAGGAATCCAAGCAAAAGCTGTTTACAGTTGTCTGTATGCACCATATCAGATCTCTTCTAAGATAAATCATGCAATTAATATTACTTAGCAAGTGTAGGGTGAGAATAGATGGGGTGGGTCATACAATTTGCAGAGGTGTATGCAAGCCTATGCAAAGAGGAATGGAGATCTGTATTTTCTACCTCTGAAGACTTTCATTGATAGACTGCATTTGCCCATGAAGAAAAATGCAGTCATGGGCAAAAGAGATGAGAAAGCAAAATTGTCATGGGCAAAAGAGATGTCATGTATGGAAATTCAAACTTCTTTATTTATTAAAACAAGTGTGATATCTTATTATCAAGTTAAAGAATAAGCTACCCTTGTGTTTTCAGATAAAATTCTTAAATCATAGAAAGAGATTAAAGACTTGTCAGTAACCACAAGAGAATGACAGTTTTACTTATGATTTTTTCCCAACAATTAAAAATCCCGAAAGCAGTTTGACAAATCAAGGTAGTCAGATCCCAGTTGTAGAACTCCCAAGTCAAAGACCAAATTCATCTTCAGAGTTGGATTTCTTATGCCTCCATTTCACAGAGAGAACTGTTTGGTTGCAATAGATATTTTAGATGCTACTCTGTAATAACTCATAGAAAAGAGCCAAGAATAAGTATTATTTGTAATACATCCAAAGTGATATAAACTTCTACAGCTTCATTTTTCCAGCAAAATCTCACACATTTTATCTGTGATTGGTTTGAAAAGTACTTTTTTTTATATAATTGCTCTCTGAAAACCTGTAAACCTTTTCTGTTAAAAAATATGTTAAATTGCCTTGGTCTCATCCAAATGTTTGCTTACTGTAAATGTATGCAATTCTACATGACAGAAGCAATACAAATATAATTCATAGTAGTATTTGACTTCACAGTACATTTATCTGTCATTTATTCTGTGTGTTGCACTTGCTTCAGTATTTGTTTTTAAAAAGCTCTACTGTACTGTAGAGCAGTGGAAGTTTTCTAACTGTTTTGAAAATTAATATATATGGCTTGCCTACATTGATACTGAAATAATCCTAAATGCTTCATAGGCTCTGAAACTTAGAATATAATTACAGTTATGTAAAAGTAAGCCAGATTGTGATTTCTAGCCACTAGTATTTTAAAATAATTACTTGCATTAAAGAACTGTTTATCTAGTAATAGATCCATGGTTTTGAATAATGAAGGCAGGAGTATTTAAGATACTGTTCTCCAAATGACCACAACAAAGGATAGCTCTGATCCCATTTATATCCCATTCCTTTTATGCAGCAGGTGCTTGTCATTTCTCTGGCGTTAACAGGATTGAGGCTAAACTGAGGAGACCAGACTGTATTGAAATATGTTAATTTACTCAGGCTGTAGAGGAATGTAAGAAACAGCAGCTATGACTCTGCACTACTTCACCCTCTACTTCTGCTTTAGGATAGCTCTTCCTCAGAAATGAAGTTGTTTTCTCTCATTTCACCCATATTGATTTGCTTTGTGTAGTGCTTCCTTGTACAGCTTTTGTAAGCTGATAATTCAATTTGCATTCCAATTGTCCAGTTTAACTGTGGTAAGGGGAGATTTGGCAAAAAGCATTGTGCAATGCAAAAATGCAATTAGTCATGAGGTTAGTCTTAGTGCTTCATTTTTCTGGATAATGAGTAGATTATCATAAGTACCATGTTACTATTGATTTTGGTTTCAATTGATGCTTGTAGTCTTTTGGGGGCTTTTTTGATAGTTGAATAATGCATATCCAAACAAAACTCCTCTGCTTAAAATTCTTGGTTGTTCATGGAATAATTTTCAAAGGAGTAGCCACAGCCACTGGCACTTAAAATCCCTTCCAAAGAACTTCTTTTTGTTAGTTACAGTAGGATTTATATAGTACTGCTTATAGATAAATTCATCTTCATAAAAATTCAAGTACAATAAGCTGTCATACTAGTTTCTGACAACATAGACTTTTCTGTTAGGACTACTAGCTTTGATTTTTGGGGATGCTATGTTAGCAATTCAGAGTATCAGTATCTACATCTGTCATTTACAAAAGTGTAATTTTTAAAATAGCAAACTATATTAGTGTATGCACACTGGATGGATATTGTGAAGTTGTATTTTGTAAGTTTAGGTGCTGATTGTAAATTACCTATGCTGCCTTTTCAGGATGCCCTGAACTTAGAGAAGAGTTTGCTAACGGAACCTGATTTTCATAGACCAGTAGAAAGGCTTGGGTTGGAAGGGATCTTTAAGATCATCTAATTCCAGCCCCTTCACTGATGGCAAGGATACTGCTCCCTACATCTGTTTGCTCAGGGCCCTGTCCAACCTGGCCTTGAACACTTCCAGGGATGGGACATCCACAAGTTCTCTGTGCAATGTTTTCCAGTGCTTCATCATCCTCACAGCAAGATTTTTTCTCTATCATCTAATCTTAGTCTCACTTCTTTTAGTTTTGAACTTTTCCCTACTGTCCTATCACTATCTGCATGTGGAAATTGACACTCTCCTTCCTTTTCATAAGCTCCCTTTAAGTACTGGAGTGCTATGAGACACTTTTGCCAGAGCATCATTGCTACAGAAATGATGTTCATTAAACAAGTGGCTAGAACAAGGGGTTTCAGCTTAAGCAGTGAGTGCAGGGAAAGAGTTATACCTAAATCCCCTACTTTATAAGTGTTATGATCTAGTTATTAAAATCTTTCGATAACGTGACAGTCTCTCACAAGAAGTGACAGAATTACTGCATTTCTTTTACAGTGTCTTATCTGTGTTCTATTTTTAGAAGATCAGAATTGCTAAGTTCAGACCACATAAAACTTCCATTCTGGTCAACAAGATCTAACCAACAGTGCCCCTTTTGTTCACATACTCTTCAACATATCTGTTGGAGAAGTTTAATCATACACAGTATTCTGTGATTTTGGCTATGTTATAGCACTCTTTCTATAGACCTACACAGAATGGTGTTATTTCTTAGAAAGGTATGGTTGTGATATGTGCCCATCAGGCACATATCTCTGTTTAACCAGTTGGTAGAGAGATATTTCATTTGTAATCTCTCTTTCCTGTTGTGTTAATTTGCAAACATCAAAGATAGTGTCTTTTTTTATGTCTGTGTAGCAGCTATCATAATCACTCTAACGTGATTAGCTTCTCTAAGCAGTACTGCAATTTAATTTAAAAGAGAAAGAAGAGAAGAGGGAGAATTAATTTATCACATAGCTGGTAAAAGATCTACTGTGGCCAATTCATCAAACTTTCTATGTAATATTAACCAGAAAGTCCATTCATTTGATAGTACAGTATGTATAGTACCTTGCTTTTATATTTAGTTCCTAGGGACTGTATTAAGATCATTATAGAATTTTTCTTTCACATAATGAGTGGGGTTTTTGATAGTAGTTCCTTAACTTTGACTCCTGTCCATAACTTCAAAGATGGAGCTCCATGAGTTTTTCAAAATAAATTATAAGGCTTTGCAACATTTTTCCTAGTCCTTTAATACTTCGTCTCATTCCTAAACTTTCTCCTCAATTTATAAATGTACTTCTTGATCTTCTCTTGACCTTTACACTTTGAATTTCATTTAAAAATGAAAGAGCCAATACTTGAACTCCTAAAACTTGACAGATGCCTATCTGTCTGTTCCACCATGAAGATTCAGAAGAAAATTTTCACTTTTTAGATGAACTTTTCTCAGAAACAAGTCTCCCATCTTAAAGTATTTTTAATGCTGTGTTGGGTTTGTATGGCAAGGTTTTGATAACGGGGTAGAAGGAGGTGACAGTGGTCTATGGGGGTGGCTTCTCTGAAAAGATGCACACTGGAGAGGGGGTAGTAAGAGTGTGAGTAGGGGTGGCAGGGACAACATGTGATAACTGACCATAACCCCCATTCCCTGTCTCTCTGCATCACTGCAGGGGGAAATGGTAGAGAATTCAGGAGTAAATTTAAGTCTCAGAAGAGACTTCACTTACTTTAATATTTATAGCTTCTCAGCCTGTTATTTGATGCAGCACAATAATCTGCCTAATTGTCCTAAGCTGTTAAAAGAGTAATGTTTGTAGTTAAAGGTGGATGCAGAACCTAGGTGCTCATTTGATAGTGTGCATATTTTGTATAAAGTATATCTTTTTTTACCAAGCAAAGCAAGGATAATTATTTCCAGAAGACACTTCGTTCAATTACCTCCCTTTTTTTTTTACTTCTTTATTTATGAATACAAAAATTTCCAGAAGTATTTTAATTCTGTATCATTCATCTTGTGCTTTGCTTATTTAATGTTCAAGACATTTTAATGACTGTAGAAATGTATAGCAGATTCACAGATGAAATGGTAACACTTCATATCAAAACTGGATTTATTAGTATTGATCAATCAGAAAGGCCACATAAGACATTTATGTGCACTGAGTGAATAGTTCTTGCACTTAACTTAGGTAGAACTTAACAGAGAAGAGTGTGTGATTCATAGAAACAAAAATAGAAGAGAAGAATATATTCTTATATGACCTATAGAAATGTGCAAGAACTTCTATAAAAAGGCTACAATAAATACCTTTTAATGAGTTTTTTTCTTTTTGTAACAACAAAGAGTGATATTATACCAGTTTATAAGTTTATTCTTGTAAGAGTTGTAAAAAAGAACTTTCTTACATTTTCTAGCTCCTCAGTAGAAGGTGTACAAGTCCAATGGTGTTTCATCAGAGATGAATTCAACATGATTAAGCTTTTCATTAGGTAGTTTGCTCTTGGGGTAACTACTATTTATGTGAGTATGGACACAGAAAGACATATATATATCTACATATAGATTATAAAGAGAAAATTTGAGAATTTGTCCAAATGTACAACAGTATCTGACTAATATATCTCAGTAAAATGTCTTGACAGCCTGTAGGTACCCAGGTTGTGATTGTAGGCACCTGGTTTGTGATACTTGGGAATGGGGTATGATCCAGCCTCATCCCCAATGGGCCTCGGCTGTGGAAAACAGGTGAAGAGCATAGACTGTAAAGAAGAGCACACAGGTGCAGCGCATGAACTATAAGGGGTAAAAAGGTTGGGCTTGAGAAGGAGGAAAGAGACGCTAGCAGAGACTTGTGGCTGGTGGAGGCTCACGATGATCCTCTGTCTGAGCAGACAGCCTGAAGCCTTCTGACAAGGTACAGTGCTACTCTAGATTGTTCTGTGTCACGACTGTCTTAAATGTGAACTGTGTTGTGGACTGTGCTGTGACAGACAGCCCACCTTTTTTTGGCTTCTTCAAGTCATTGGTAACGACACTGTCACCAGTCTCCAGATGGGGAATGAGTATTAATCACTATCCTGTATGTCTGATTATCCAGCCCACTTTTACTCACATACTTATCCACCTGTCCACAACCTTGGATTGTCCTTTTGCCCTCTTTAGAAGGTGGGTGTATCTGCTGTCTTTCTCCAGTTGGTATGGGCTTTCCCTGATCTCGATGGCTTTTCAAAGATGATAGTGGAGGGCCTTGCAGGTACTTCAGCCAGTTTTCTCAGCACCCTCATTCAGCCCGTTGGGTCCCACTGATTTGTATGAGTTGAATTCTCCCAATTAATCCTTGCTTCAGTCCTTGTCCACTGCTGGTAGCTCACCTCTTTGAGCTGTTTCTCAAAACAGAGAGGCCTGGAAGACTCAGGTGGTGAGGATGGTGTCCCCACTTTGTGCAACAGTTACTTGAAGGACTATGCCACATTACATTATATGTAGCAGCTATTATCTCATATGCAATATTTACTATATCTCTGTGTTTACAGGAAAAAATGAATCATTTCCTGTGGTTTTACACCCTCTCTGTATTATCAGTATTTGTAAAAAATCCATAAACCTGCTGTTTAAAGTTTAACATTTATTATTAAAATTAAACATTTTGTAGCTATGAAAAATCCCTGTTTTGATGGCTTGGGTCTTTGAAATTTTCATGTAACTGACTGATAAAATAGCTCAGCTAGTAGAATCTAAGCTAAATTGAAATTCATTACCATTGTTTGTAGGCTTAGGCTTAGATAAATAAAAGAAGAAAACAGATTTCTTTTCTTATTTTTGTTTTTGTTTGGTTATTTTCTTTTTTTTTTTCTACTTTAACAAAGTAAATCCTCATCAGAACCCTGCTGTTAGTGATTGCCAATTACCTGCAACTGCAGGAGCACTGGTAAAGCATTGCCTTAATTAGGGAGGCCTAAAAATGCCCTTGGGATCTAAGCAAGCATAAATATAGCTGAAAGGTTCTGTTTCTCCTTGACAAGCACAAAATTTTGTGCAGAAACCCCTGACAGGCATTTTTGAAAATACCTTCATTGAGCTGCTCTGAATATTCTGTTAGTCAAATAAGGTAAATTCGCTATCTTGATATTAAGTTTTTTTAATGATATTTTCTTTAAACACTGGTTTTGCAGTCATAGGCAGGTATACAGTTCCCCTTTGTTCAGATTTGTTTGCTATAAAGTGTTTGCTAACTTCCATGAATGGGAAAAGAATATTTAACCTGATACATTGTAAAACAGAAAAAAAAGCAGTCAACTTCTAGTGAAAAAGAATGAAACTAGTTGAGGTAGTATACAAACCTTAAACCATTAACATTTGTGTTGGTTTTAATGCCATCAGGGAACTTAAAATGCAAGTAAGCTATTCCCCTTCCTCTGCCTCTTTTGGTATGGAAGGGACAATAAATGAGACTGAGTTGAAATAACACTTGACTGAAACCATGTTAACAACAGCGGTATTAATAGCAAAAGCATACAAAAAGGAAGGTGGGAGCTGGTGGGCAGCAGAAGTCCAGCAGGGTTTTTAAGGGAACTGTCTGCTCTGGCAGAGATGGCAAACTTCTGCTTTCCAGAGCCTGGTGTTTCCCACTGCAGTCGTTATCCCAGCAACGACCTTGGTGGCACTGAATAAACATTGTGGTGACCCTCACTCAGTGCTGAAAAACTCCACTGCCTCTCTCTGTGACTAGGACAATGTTGCAGACCTAGCTGGTTTTGATGTCCACTTTTCATGGTGTTATGAATCTTATGATGATGATTAAATCTTTGGTATTTCTTTTTGCTATTTACTTCATCATTTTTTGATGGTTGATGGTGAAGTTACTATTACATATGACTACTAATCCTTTTAATGTTCTGTTTGCTGCATTGTAGTTGCGTTGCAAAGCTAGGATGAAGGAAGGTTTTAGCATAGTTGCATTTATAGATAGGAAACTTTTTTGTTTTCTTTTATCCAGTGATTAAATTATGAAATTTTTTTGTTTACCAAATTGAAAAAACTTTTCTAATTCTTCTTTTACTTTGCTGTAAGATATACAGTGAAAACCCATTTAATAGTGTTGGCAAAAGGTTTTGTAATGATCATTTACAATAGTAATGAATTTAGCTGCTCCCCAGTTATTCTCTAAATTTAATTTTTTGGCTGATAAAAAATTTATATAAGGTTGTTTCTTTCAATTGAGATGTGAAATATATTATTTTCCTATGCTCTCCATTATAATATACAGCCCTTCTTGCATTATTTAGATAGAACAATGGTTACTTAGGTGCAACAAGAGTTTTGCGGTGTTTTTACCTTCTATGTGTTTGAATCTTTTTGTCTGTTTGCAGGTTCTTGCCTTTAGTTTTTAATTTTCAAGACTATTTTTTCAAAACTTGATCAAGTGTTCCCAAAGTATAAATTAAGATCTTTTCAGTACAAAGATACCTAGATGTCATGCAGTGTTCAGACATTAATTTCTCTTTTATGTCAACAAAACTGAGCTGGAGGCGAAGATTGTTTCGGGATGTGTGAGGATCCTGTGGCCCTAGGAGGAGTGGTGTGAACTGAATTTGGAAGAAAGGTTGTGAAGGTGGAGGATGCCATCTTGATTTTAGAGAAAGCAATGCCTTATTTTCTAGGTCCTAAAATAAGTGTCTCTGACTCTAAATCCAGAAACTAAAAAAAAAAGAGAAGATATTTATCTTCACAAAGTAATTGAATTTCACTAAAACATTTCCTGTTATAGTAATCTTATTTGATAAGAACTGCAAAAAATTGCTATCTGCCTCCTTTTCTGAATACTTCTGTATGAATTGTATGAACTGTAAGCTTTCTAGCCTTTATTTTTCTTTGTGGTTTTAGGTCTTTTTTGTCTCTACAGTACTCTTTAATTTTCAAAGCATTGTATCTGCATATTTCACAAGGACATTGTTATGACACAGTTCACTGGGACAGTATCTCCAAATTTCAAAAGCTCTTACTTTCTGAAGAGAGGATTTAACTTTTTTAGGCTTTTTGGAAAAAGAACTTGAATTCTGGATTTAATTGTACTTTTAATGGCTTCATGGCCACAATGGACAGCACTGGTGTCCAATGGTACAAAAAAATCAGTGTTGGCTTTTTTTATTTTATATTAATTCAGTTGTGTGGAATACTGATTTTTGCAGTAGTCTGTGCTTTAAGTACTTGAGAGTGACAGTCTGGTGTCCCTCTGAATCAGAGGGAAATCTGCCAGTGATCCTGCAAAGTCTCACTGATTTTTAAAGGAGGGAGTGTTCTCATGTTCAGCTGTTATTCTTTATTTGTTATTTTATCTTGCAGAAGGATAGCATTTCTATATTTTATGTATTAGAGTTTTGAAAAATAGTAATATTTTTATAATAAAAAGATTAGAAAACTGAAGCTGGGGTGAAATAAAGGTATAAAACAGAGTGCTGCTGGCACAGATTCCTCAAGCGAAGAATAGGTGTCTGGGTTTGGCGTTAGTTTTGCATAATGCAATTGAATTTAATCAGGAAATGTTCACACTGAGTATTTAATTAGACTCTAGGTGATCAATCTTGCTAGGGACTTGGCTAATTATCAAGTGCCTGAGTCACTGAAGAAAGTCAAAGTAATGCTTCAGAGGACCGTGCTTCACTGAGGGGTTTGGATGTGTGAGCAGAAGTTTTTAAGGTGATAAATGTTAAAGAAGGCTAATAAATAGTTTATAGTTAATAATGAAGTTGCAGGGATAATAGATGGAGGCACAGACATATGAGAGACTGGAACTGTAGCCTACAGTAGTTTGTATAAATTATAATTGATCCTCTAAGAAGTACGTAGAGGTTAAAACCCTGAGCAGAAATAGTTCAGAGAAAAGCTGTATCTCTCTGACAAGGCCATGTTATCTCTACGTTACAATAGCAGGAATTATTCTGTTCTCCTTCCTTTACATATCTCTGCTGTATTGAGTAGGAACTGCATAGACTAGAAATGCTTTTGCAGAGCAAGCCAAATACACAAAGACTTTCTCCCACTTCCACTGACTCTAAGAAAGGATAGAACAAAAACTGCAAAATCAGCATCTCTGTTTCTCATGTCTGTCCCTCTTTATTTAAAGATCTGTGGCATTCCTTTAAGCTGTGCTGTTTCTGTATGGCTTCTCTTCTTTGCATTCCCCACCATTCCAGTGTTTTCAGAAGTTTTTTATTGGGGTAGGTTAGGAATGGTATTCTTGAATTTAGTGTTTCCCTCTAAAACCACAGGCAGATTCCTCTTCCCCCTTCTCCAGTTGGAGGCAAAAAAGGCAAAAACCATGGGCTGAGATAAGAACAATTTAATGAAAACAGCAATGAGTTAAGAGAATGAACAGTAACCAAAAAAAAAATTATTAATGAAAGAAGGGATGAGAAAAGATTCACAAGGAAAACATATGACAATAAATAATACTAGACAGCACATTTTCTCAACCTGCAGGAGCTTTCTTCTCTGAAGCAGTCCCTTTCTTTCCATCTTCAGCAACTACCTGTGGGAGCTATAGAAAAACCCTTGTGTCCTAGTAGCCACACCCCATCCTGGCTGCTGCAAAAATTAACACTGTTCTGGCCCAAACCAGGACAGTTATTCTACACTATTTGAGACACACATGAAATGCTGGATTGGAACACATCTCATTTCTCAGACTTGGAGCTACATGCTCTGTGCCTCTACCAAAAAGCTTCATATCCATTAAAATGTGTAGCTGAATACTTATTGTGATCTTGACACCTCACCTAGGTTTTTTTGCTATTGGATCCTTTTTTGCTATTGGGTCCTTTCTTCATCCATCAAATATACAGTTCTAGTCCTTTTGTAGTGCTGAGTAAATCATCCTTCTTGTGTAAATGCTCTCAGTTTATCACTTTGCTTCCAGTTACTGTGCTGTGAATCTAACAATAGTGGCAACTTGATTTCAGTGGCAGTGAAACTAGCATTCAGGTAATTAATTTGAATTTTATTTGGAACATTATCACATTTTAAATGAAGTTGTGGATGAATACCTGCCAGGTTTTTCAGCACTGCTAACACAAATCTATGTGCATTCCCCACTTCTCTGGGGTTCTCTTCCTGTAAGACCCTGTGGCAGAGCCTGCTTTCTGCATGGAAGACAACTAGCTGATACCAAATAGCATAGAAATTTCAGGGGTTGTTGTCAAAGTATGTTTCGTAATTGTGTTTATTTATTTCCATATTTAAATTTGTATACTTTAGGATGTGTATGAGCAATTCTACTGTATATGTAAATTCAAGTTCAACTAATGCTCACATAATTTTCCATTACTTGTTTCTTGCAGTCACATTCATTATTGAATGCCTATGATTTATTGGATTATGAGGTTTATTTTATAGATAGCAGCAAGTTTTATCTTCTTTTTGTACAATGCTAAGCACAGCTGGATTTTTACCAGGTAAACTGAAACACAAGTAATAAATCAAATGTATTATATTAGTGCAGTCATGGGATAAGTAAAATTAGTTTTGAAGCTTTTGTGCAAATAATCTGTTTTCAACGGTCCATGCTTAGACACATACTCTTCTACTCTCAGAATTCTCATATGATTACTCAAAGTATTTTAATGGGTATTTGAAGACGTATGTATGTATTTTTAAAGCCATAAATATTCAATATTTTCTTGGGAAATTCTCCAATTTCAGTAGGAATAGCAAAAATCAATACAGCAATAGTTTATGTACATTGTGGAGTTCAACTTCATGGGCTCCTTTTAAAAGATGAGGGTCCACATTTTTAGCTCTGCGCAGTTGAGACAGTTGAGTGCTCTGCAGCTTGAAAATAAATGCATAGGCATGATGGAACTATGCAATCTGGTTTGTGTTTGAAAGAAAAATATCTTCATAAAGCCACAAGTGGGCTGTTAATTTTGGGGTTTTTTTCCCTCTGAATTATTTCTGTGTTATTTAATCTCCTTACTGTCTTGCCTCATCAGTTATTGTTTCACAAGGATTATTCTAATCCTTAGTTGCTTTGGTGGTTACAGTGCAATAGAGAACACATACCCAGGAATGTTTTATGGAGAGTTATAAAGTTTTGGTTGGGCTAGATTTCATAATTCTAAAGCCAAAAAAATGACTATAGGTGCAGTGTGGTGTATTTTAACTGACAATGTAGACAAATGTCTTGTGTAGATTTTGCTTTGATGGTTTGAGATTCTAGTGGAGGTTGGTTGGTTGGTTAGTGTTTTGTTTCTTTTTGTTTGATTGTGGTTGAGTTTTTTGGTTGGTTAGTTTTTTAGTTTTTTTTTTTATTTGGGGGTTTTGTTTGTTTGGATTTTTTTATACTTTTATCATAACTCATGTATTTCAGGTACAGATTTGGAAAAAACTACAAGAAATTCATAGAAGAAAACTGTCAGCGATCATTTAGCAGAACAATACCTCCTGTCGCTCAGAAAGTACCATTATCTCACTCTTTGATGTTTCACTCTCTGCCATCTGAACAATTTTAGCAACCAGACAAATTATTTTTATGTTTTCTGTGAAGGTAATGTGAAAATAGATGTTAAGTGTCATGTGGACAAAACTCTAGTTGTTTTTTGTGAGGTTGTGTTGGATGGTGATAACAGTCACTATGTCTGACTGTATCTGCCTATGGCATTCAGGAGCTCAATGATAGTAGCCTGCAGTCAGCTGATTTTTTTTTTTTTCTGAGATCATTTCCCCTACCTACATAGAGCTAATAAAAAATTAGGTAAACAATGTAATTTAATTTTAAATAATGAGAAAACAGTGCTAACCTGTTTTAAGTGTTACTAGCCTTCAAGAGTGTACAGCTACATGTCAAAGTCACACATTATTTCTTTCTTTTTAAATATGCTCTTTCAGTGTCACAGTGACTAATATTTTTCTGAAGATTAGTTGAACTCAGAAATAGGAAATATTTTTCTTTGAAGTATTTTATAAGTAGGAGTGCTAGTCTTTGTCCCTGTGTGCAAAAACAATTTAACTGTGCTCTGCAGAGGTCTGTCCCCTGCTAGGAAAACTGTAACTTTTAATTATTTAATGAGAAAATTAAACAGAGTAGGATGAAGTAGTTTTGTAATTGTAAGCGCAGTTATTGATGTGAAATTGATTTTAATTTCTTAAAATTAAGGACAGAGGATTTTATATAGATACACTTAAGTTCAAACTTATATATGCTCTTCAACATTAGATAAAGGAAAAAAGATTCACAAGCTCCATATAAGCAGGAAAAAAGGTATTTAAGTCCTTCACACCTTTAAATGTTTTTTACTGTATGAACGAGCTGAAAAAGATCCAAACCCATCTTTCTGTCTCCTAAAGTTTTGGATTTTCTAACAGCAGAAATTAACAATAAGTCATAAAATAACCCTCCATAACCCTACTTCTATTATCTGAATAAATTTATTTTTGTTAAGAACAAAACGTTTCCTCTACAGTGGATGGTGTTTTGTTGTCCACTCAGTGTTATTTCAATGAAGGTGGTATACTGTTTACATCTATAATAAGGCACATGAATTTTAGAACTTCTGAAAACTTGAGGCCAGTGGCTTAGTCAGTCACCAGACTATGTATTTGGATTTATCAGAGAAGTCCTGAACACCTAAAGTATGCTATTATCCTACTCCCTCCATCCATACCTAAATTTCCACTTCAAATATACCGTGAAACTCTTCTCAGTGTGTCTTGAGAATAAAATATTGGACAAATGGATCATAGAATGGAAAGTTATGCCTTATAAAGAATGGCTCTCATGGAAGAATAGATAAGGAACTATAAAATGAGGAGTGGAAACATTAAGCATATTACTTCGAATTAGTTCTGTGCACATTTGAACTGTGAAGATCACAGCTGGGAAACTGTGTGAATACATTTTAAAGCTTCTTAGACCAACTAATAGAAGGTGTATTCATCAGCGTTCATTAAACAGCAGTTAAGGTTTCACATCAGAGCCTTTATAGCTGGGCGAGTATCATTCTGCCCTGGTCCTTTTCTATTATTTTTCTAATCAAATGCTGCTGGCAGCTGTCAGGGCTGGGTGTGTTGCTAGACAGACCTTAGGCCTGAGATAGTATGGCAGTTCCTGAGATCTTGAAATTTGTTTTAAGAATATTAAAATGTTAATTCTATCATTATGCATTGGATTTTTTTAAAACAATTTTGGAAGTCTTGGGTATTTTTAATTTGTTTTGATGAGCATATATTTTTTTTTTAAGAAAGCCTTCTTACGCCCGTAACTGAATGTGTTGTTTTTGATGTTTTTATTTAGAAATGTTTAGTTTTCG
>VWZV01008313.1:86248-126072 GCA_013397155.1 Irena cyanogastra
AATAGTAATGTGCAAAAAATACTGGAAGGCCCTTAAAATATCTGAAATTTTTTTGTTCACAAATGGTTGCTTCCCAAAATATCACATTTCTGTTCTGTTAGGTATGGATGTCTGATTTCCATCCAAATCTCTCTCTCTCTTCCCATCTATATATATATTTGTGTGTGTATCCGTATATATAAATTTATGTGGTTTTATATGTACGTATATCATACTTTTTGGAGTTTGTTCCTTCATTTTGTTATGAAATAACATAAATATAAAAAAAAAATCTTGGAAACTTGTGTAAGTGACCAGTGTTTGCATTTTGCATGCTTCAGGCGAGTTGCAGCGATACAGTAGAAACAGAACATAATGTAATTTGTTTCTAGCTCAAAAATAATTCATCTAGTGTTTTACAGGATATCATTTTCTCAAAGCACTGGAAGAGAACAGCAAACATCTTAATTAAAATTCCTTTCTATATCTCAAATTCTTCCTGTAGCAAATATTGTTAAACTTGTTTTTTCTTCTCCTTTTGAGAAGAAAAAATAGAAATATAAATACTGTGTTAGTTTCTTAAAGGTACTTTGGTACATAAATACAGACTTGTATTTTTCTTTTATATGAGACTCATGCTATGCACATACTCAGATATGTGTTAGAAAGTTGATGGTTTCTATCTTGTTAGTGTCATCCCAATGATCCCTGCACTCAGTTGGGCAAAGAATTCCTCTTTGTGGTGGTTCTGGTGCTGCAAGAAAAACCCAGAAGAGACTTGAGGAAATAATTACTGCATTTATCCTCAGGCCTACTATGCAGCCTTTATAACAGAGACTATGTAAAATGCAGTATTGCATACTGCTTGATAAAATAGTTGTGATCAATGCAATTCAGGGCTTTTGATATAATTCTTTATTCCTCTTTCTTATTCAATATAAAATGACACAATAAGAGATGTGTTTACCAGTTTAAAAACTGTCTAGTTAGTCTTGGAGCGTAAATGGATCTCATAATGTCTTCAGTGATTTTATTATTAGTATTTTTGTTGATGATCTGTAGTTGATGCCAGAGCTTAGTTCCATATAGGGCATAACATATACATTGGATAGGTGAACATTTTTGAGGATGAAAAATTACTAGCAGTACACTGTAATATCGTGTGGATCAAACATTCGTACGGATGCCATGTTAAAACACACAAACAAAACTCAAAACTTGGACACAGATGAAAACTTGAATGGAAGTTATTTAGCTAGGGACAGAAATCATTGATTTTGCAACAGGTTGAGGAATGTTAACCTGAAGAAAAGTTTTTAGAAAATAATTAAAAGTCATAATGGATAACCTGATGTAGCAAGAGACTCATGCTGCTGTTGGACATCTTTAAAGACAAAGGAACAAAACCCCAAACCTAATAAAACCCCTCAACACACCTACTCTCCAAAACCCAACAAAAAACCCTTCAAAATGAAAAAACGAAGACCTTTAGCACCCACCCACTCATGCCCCTGCACCCCCAAGGACTTTGAAATTAATTTGGCGTTGGAGCCCCAATAGAAATATGGGGGTGTTTCTTGTCTTTTTATTCCCAAAGGAATAAAAATTAGACAAAAAGAACTTTAAAGCTCAACTGTGGGAGCAGTTGTGGGAGCAGTTATTTGTTCTTTAGCTGTACTGCCTCACTTATTGAAGGCTATGAGATAGCTCACCATCTCATCAAAAAGGTGAATACCATTGGAGATCTTTTATGTAACGCTGCTGTGTGTTCTTTTGGCAAGGAAAACCTATACCTCTGTAGATACGCTGCCTATGCAACCTCTGAAAATCTTACCTTTTACCCCAGGATTTAGCAATTCAAATTCCCTGAACTCTCAGTATTATGTTGAAATCTTTTCTTGTGAAAACCTTTTATTGTCTTTAATTGGTTTTTAGTGCCTCAGTTGCCTCATAACTTTGCCTGATTGAAAAAACAACCAACCAACCCAAAAATCCCCACAAAAACCTCCCATCCTGTGGCATCAGTCTGAGAAAATGTTATTCTCTGCCTTCAGGTAAAAAAGAGTACGTTTTTTCCAAACTCAATGGCTGGTGCCACTTTTAAGCTGAAATCATAGCTACAAGCTCCTTACAGTGTTGTTGTCATCTGTTAAATGACGTAAGGATCTGGTTTTTATAACTCGACCATGTAAAATGCCTAATACAGAAGAATCAGACACATTGCCTAAAGGGAATATACAGTCATCATGTTGCAATGACTGTACAACTGAAGTCTTGCACTGCTCTTTCTACATCTAACTAAATCTCTGAAATAACATTCTTGATAGGAAAAGGTAGTTCATGATCAACCTGTTTACTGATATGTGTATTTCCATGAAACCTGCTGAGTTACATTGTGCAGGGCAACCACTAGATTTTGTTAGGATGCTTGGGTATTTTTATTCACCCCTGATCTAGAGTCAACTTACCTGTTTTCGACTCTAGTTATTTTGAACCAGAAAATAAAAGGGCATTTGAAAGCTAACTAAAAAAAAATATGGTCATCTAAACTTACAGAAGTATAATGGAATAATATAAACTATATATAAATGTAAGATAATAAAGTAATAATTTTCCCAGCCTTTGCATAAATTTAGGGTTTCTGCCTGCCTCACCTTTCCCCCTCCCCAGTTTCTAGGTTTAAAAATGTTATTCTAGATTATAATTGCTGCTAAAGCTAAATATTAATGTCTAGAAAGAAATTTTTGCCTGATTATACTTCTGCTTATTTAAAGAGAGGAATATCCTTTAGAATGATTTACACTTTATAAAGACACCTGGCTTAATGTACAAGCCAGACTGATTCTCATTTTTTATAGTTTCCATCATGGTTTAGAATATCAAATACTTTATGTAACCAGTAGTTGCTAATTAAAGCAATGCCATTCCTCTGTCTATGAAGAAAACTTTGATGCTTTGTCATTTTGATGTAAAATGCTTTGTGTGTGTGTGTGTGGTGTACTATACTTGCAAGCACCGCGTGCTCTTCCCTGCAAAAGCTTGTACCTCAGTTGGCAGTTATTCCTTTGTGCTGCAAAGTGAGCTCCAAAACTTTGGAGTCTGTTCAGACAAGATGCTTTCTGTGAATTGCAATGATCTGATCTTGTTGCAAAGCACGTTCTATTACCTAGTGAATAGGTGGCTTGCTTAAACTGAACAGCACAAAGCACTTCTGATAAGTTCATATAACTTGATGGGTTTAAACTGGAAAAATACTCAACTGGAAGATTTATGACACTTCGGTATTTCAAAGAATATACATCAAAGGACACTTTGCTTCCTTACTTTACATTTTAATAGTTGAGTTGGCTTTGCGCTATAAATAATTAATACCACTAAGAATTTAACATCTGAAGTGATAAATAGCACTTGGCAGTAATAATGTATTGTTTTTGTGCTAACAGAGCATAATTCTACCAGCTAGAATTCAAAAGGCATAGTAGAATAAATTGTATCACCACTTGATTTATTATTATGGAAAAATGGAATGATCAAACTCCTGGGTCTTGTCACATGGGTACTTCAGTGCTGTCAAGCTTTTAAAAGGTAGAGGTTATGTTGAACGTGTCTTTTGTGTATGTGAGGTTTTCCACCCTTCAAAGCCTTTTCCAGGGACACCAGTGAACTGTCTTGCCCTACATTCTGCTAGTGGCCAGTATGAATTGCAGGAAATATTCAAGGAAAGTCTGTTCACGAATGCTTGGTTACTGAAATCCTAACAGGATGGCTTGGTTTCCAGCTTCAAATTTCTATTACCTAATCTTGGGCTTATATTTTGAATCACAGGGATTTAGTGCGGAATTTTGGCATGGAGTTCTACAAATTAGTTACATAGCTAGGCCCCTTTTTTTTTCCCCAAGTTTTAAAATACTTTTGCTCCACTCTTTTATTTTCATATGACAACACTCTGTGGCACTCACTTTTTCTCTGTTTTACCTCTTGCTGTGTTTTATCTTTCTGCTGTGTACCACCTTTGTACCACATCTAAATTGAATAATTTCATTTTCTAAACCTTGTTTTTAATATGCAAAGCTATAATTTCATTAGTCACACTTTTGCTCCATTTCTACATTGCTTTATCTTACAAGAAGCAACATTTTTCAAAAGTGTATACCTCTTTTATAGCAGTAAATCTGTTGAGATTCTTCCAATTAATTATTTCACACACAAATATTCATGGGAATATTGGTAGATAGAACCTCTGGAAGTCCTCTGCCCCATCTCCTGTGTCAAGTGCCATGAACACCAGAGCAAGTTCAGCTGGTGTCCCGAAAACCTCCAAGTATGGAGTGTTTCTCAGCATTGTGCTCACACAGTCCTTCTCTCCTAGAAAAATGGATTTCCCTAATGTTCAGCACAAAATGTGTGCAATTTGTGGCAAAGCAATTTGTGTTATTGTCATAACTGAGTCTCCACGTCTTTGTAACTGTTCCCCATGTAGTTAAAATTTGTGTTCTATCTCCCCATCTCCACATCATCACCAGACTAAACAGCTCCAGCTCCCTCACCATCATCTTATAAGTAATATTCTCTGGCATCCTGGCCGTCCTACTAGCCCTGTACAGAACTTTCTTTGGTTTTCAGTCACTCTTGAGCTGGGCTGGAGTGAATGCAGAGCTGGTCTTATATTCCAGGCGTGACCTCATCAGGAGCCTATTAGAGGGAGATAGAAATTTTCTTCAGTCTCATATTTAATATGACATGTGCTGTAAGCCTTGAATGTATTTCAGCAGGATAGATACTCAGGAAATTTTTTACCAGCCTGTTTACATGCATGCCATTTTTCTTCCCTTGTGTGTCTTGGTAGAAATTGTTAGATTTTTGTTTCCCTTCTCTGCAGCTCTGCTATTCACTATTATCAGCTCCTCACTTAATCTTTCCCATTTAGCATCCTCTATGGATTTGTTGGGGAGCAGGGGAGGTGTTCTGTCTCCTCATCCAAATCTTCAACAAAATTTTACAGTGTAGGGCTAATTATAGAGTAGTTTGAGTTGGAAGAGACCTTTAAAAGTTAGTTCAACTTCACTGCAATAAGCAGGGACATCTTCATCTAGGCAAGGCTCAAAGACCCATCATGCCTGACCTCCTTGAATGTTTCCAGGGATGGAGCATTCACCACCTCTCTGATTTTCAGATATTGTAGAGAGTGACTTGGCAACTACACTAGCCAATCCCCTCAGGACTCAGGGATGAATGACATCAGGTGCCATAGACTTAATTGTGTTCACAGCTGTGTTCATGTGGTCCCAAACTGGATTTTCTGTTACAGTGCGAGGAACTTTCCTACTTTCCCCATCCTGCTGTCCATCCACCAGAGAGATCTTGGAACAGAAGGTGCCAGTGAAGACTGGAGGGGAAAAAAATGTGCGGAGTATGTCAGCTTTCTTTTCACCCCTTGTTACTGGATTGTCAGTCTTGGTTATCATGGGGGCACACCTTCTTTGACCTGCCTTTTCTGGCTAACATATCTGTAGAAGCCCTTTTTCTTCACATCCCTTGCCCAGTTAAACTCGAGCAGCACTTGTGGCCCTCCTGATTACATTCCTACACAGCCAGGCAGCATTCCGCTGCTCTTCCCAGGGTATCTGTCCCTGCTTTCACTGCCTGTGCATTTGCTTCTTGTCCATTAGTTTGATAAGCAGGTCTCAGCCATGTTGGTCTCTTTCCTTCCTTTTTTACCCAACTAGTGGTTTGTTCTTGCAAAGAATTTTCTCAGATTCCACAGAAGAACATGGCTGGCTGTGCCACAAGCCTTTTCTAAAGCAGTGTTTGTTATTGTCTGCATACATAGAAATTGCCATACAGAAATGTCTTGCTGACTATGCGAAGTGTGGGGACATTTTATGTGAAAGCTGTTGAATTTACTGAGCCATTTCTTCAGGCATATATGACTCATAAATGTCATTAGTCAGACTGGAATTATTGTCTGCATAAGATGACTGAAGTGTTTTGAAAATTGAATATAGCTCAATGTTCATGTTAATTGTTATAGAATGCTCTGTTAGTTATATAATTGTTCTACAATGGCCTATATTTTAGGCTGCTATTAGACATCAATCAAAAAAAATCTACCTTTAACCAAATTTTCAAAATATGCAATAATATTGAAGAAGATGTTATGATAGAGTTGATGGAGAACTACTGTGGAATTTGTAGAGGTTGTTAATTACTGTATTTGAAAGGAACATAATCTAATACACATAGAAATAAAGGTGATTTCATAAAAATCCTGAAAACAAACCAGCCAAACAAAAACCCGATCAACAAACAAACAAAAAAACCCACCAAAAACCACACAAAAAACCTCAAATATAGCCAAAGTCAAACTACTGAGAGCTTTTTGAACCCAGCAAGTTTAGCTGACACCAAGGTCACTGATAAGTAAGCATGAGAAATGAAAAGCAGGTCAACCAGGCAGTAGCAAGTAACAAGCAATGAGTTTCGTAAGTCACAGCTCAATGGAAAGAGACTTACAGGAATGAAATAATAGGGTTAAAGGGCATGGAGTAGCAGCAGAAAATCATAAAGATAGATGAGGTAAATAGGGGTGAGAAATGAACAGTTAACACATCCAAATCCACATATTTTTGCTAGTTTTAAGGCTCTAAGGATTTATGGGGTTTTTTTTTTGGCTGGGGATTTTTTTATATCAGCCATTTCATGATCACACTTATTGTAGGGCAATGGAGAAATATTCTATTTCAATTAGTGAGACAATATCATTACTGCATAACATTAAACATTTGTATATAAGTAAAATATATATTACTCATTTTAGATGTTGGCAGAAATCTGGGAAAAACTCCTTTGAATCCCATTGTTCTAGCTATCTTCACAAATAGTGACCTTTCTTCCTCCCTGAATGGTTTTATCTCAATAAATTTTCACTCAAATTAATTTTTGTAACTACTGAAGAAAATGGCTTAAGGACTTCCCTTTTTAAAATATTTTTACCATTTAAAAAAATTGTTTCTTATTCATTTTCTTTGTCGTTTTAATTGGGTGTGTACAGGGGAATGTAATATGCTTTTTCTGCTTTGCAACTATCATTTAGTTTAATACAGTTGTATCAAAAAGACAACTGCATTGTGTATTTTTTATTTTTGTAGCTAAATTATCATACTGATGTGGTATTCACTTTTTTTTGCAGTCTTTATTTTATTTTCTGGGAAAAATACTTTGAGAAAAAGGGAGTTAGAGAGAATTGGAAAGCTTGTCATATTAATAATTTTTAAATCTAGGCCTTCGCCCCTTCTCAGTATTTCTAGTTAACCATTAGCATGTACAGTCATTAATTTTGACATATACTAATGTCAATACAAGATCAAATTAACCTAGTAAAACAACATATAATCTATTCCAGACCTCTGTGTTATATTTAGCCTGTGCCAAAGGAAATAACAAAACAGATGGAGCCACCAACATTTTTTCATTATTTAAGACTGAAATCTGCATGATATACCTATATCTGGTTTATTACGCTTGATTCAATCTAATTTCTTACGCATGTAAACTTAGACTCTAATCTCAGAATGGTATTTCATATATTTTGTCTCAGAATCTGTAGAGATAAGATACCAGATTTATTTGAGAAATATGCTAAAACAGTGCATTTTAGAGATTATGAGGCGAAAGACCATTTAGGATTCTGGTACCTTGTTGCTTGTTTTAATGTAGTCCTTTATTTACTCTGTGTTCATATTTGTTTTGCTGGTTAGCTTGGAGTTTACTCCTCTTTCTAATATCATTCAGTGGCAGCTTTAATTCATCATGCAATTATGAAATACATTCTTGAAATATACTGTGGAGTCTTAGATTGTTTGTAATGTAGGATATTTCAGCCAATGCAGTCTGTCTTCCTAGAGTGCTATATAATAGTGCAGATACTCAGCACTATGTGGCCATATCTGTCAGTGTGATGCTTATGAAAGAGCAATGAAATATGCAATTAAAACCTGAAAATACATTCAGGAAAAGGTGCCTTTCTGAAAATGTCTTGATATAATTGATTTCTTTAAGCTCTTTATGGTGTTGACAACCAGGAGCTTAGAGACAGAATGCTTTGATTGTGGGAACTGAGGTTAGCAACACGTTTTTTCTTCTGCTTTTTCCATTATTATGTACATTGTTTATGGTAAAGGTAGGGACTAACATGGCTCTAAATGTTTGCAGACTTTGAATTTATAAAGATAAGTTCAGAAATGTAGAGTTAGGATGCTTTGCTGTCTGCATATAACATTCATTAGACCTTCTTGAACATTTATAGAAAGTGTGCATGATGCAGTAGAAGGTAGTACCAACCTAAATTGACTTATCTGTAGCTTTGTGTCATGGCATCAAAAGTCAGTACCTATCTGAGAGAAAAACTTCAAAGTTCTGAGTAGTCTTAGTGTAAGGATAACTAAGTAAAATTGAATTGCTGAAGGAATCAGCTCAGGTTGCTTATGG
This sequence comes from Irena cyanogastra, assembly GCA_013397155.1. Lineage (NCBI taxonomy): Eukaryota > Metazoa > Chordata > Aves > Passeriformes > Irenidae > Irena > Irena cyanogastra. The sequence goes on from VWZV01008313.1 coordinate 94,715, forward strand.
TCTCCATTTCTGTGTGAATATTATGGTAACTCTTGGGCTTCTATTATAAGAGTTTGAAATAAACTTCACATTTGACCAGGTTGTCATTATAGGATTGATTTTCACTAGGAAGAAAAATAAAAAGACAAAGCACTTAGCTCTCATCCTTTGTCACACTTATATTATTTTTAAAACTTTGTTAAGATATTCAAACTCAAATACTGAAAATTATTGCATGTATTTGCTGAATACTGACAAGAAATGGGCAGCAGAAATCTCAGTGCCTTCACCTGACCCATGATTTCCCTTGCAGCAGGCACTGGGGACCTCTTCATTTCACTGTATGAGCTTCATGTTAGTTTGGCATATTCCAGGTTTCAGCTTTGACAGTATATTCTGTTCTCTTTCTCTTTTGTAGCACAAAAATTGAGATAAAATCCTTAGCTTTCAAATTTAAGCAAAGTGCCACCAAAGGACCTGGTTTTTCTGTAAGGTTGATCAGGCCCTGAAAGAGATTGCCCAGGGAGATAGTAGATAGTCCTTGGAAGCAGTCAAAGTGGACAGTGTCCACTTACAGAGCAAGCTGCTGTAGCTGCTGTGAGCACCTGCTGGGCTGGATGAGTCAAAAACCAGAGGTGCAGTCCAGTTGCAATGATTCTGTGTTTCTATTGCTGCTTTAATTGACTGAAGGAATTCATGCACCACTACTGATGCTGCATGAAAATATATTCTGTAATCCAGGACACACTTCTAAATTTCCATGGTTTTTAGACCTGCTTTTCAGGTATGTGTGAGATAAGTTTGCAGGTTTGTATGCCAGGCAGATCAAATATTATATATTATGTCTCAGAAGGCTTGATGCCCTTTTCTCTGTTTGAGTAATTTTTGCTTTATTATTTGACATCTGCAGGTCTGACTGGCATATGGATATCTTTATTTTGCAGTGTGCACAGTGGTACACTACTCACAACTGGATTTGTGCTTTCTGGGGCTTCATTTCAGTTTTCTGCTAAAAGAACATAATCAAACAGATTACTCTCAGTCTACTGTCAGCCCAGTTTTCAGGACCTTTCTTCTTTTGTTTTCCATTCTGTAACTAAAAAATACCCTGTTCACACTTCTCCTGTGAGGGCTGAGGAATATAAGTAAATGAAGTATGTGAATAATTTACTGCATATTTAATTGCACTGCAGAGCAACTTATGTAAATATTCTTGAAACTGCCTTACTGTCTGCACAGTAAGAAACTATGCTTGCTCCATTGTTCTCCTACTTCTTCCACAAAAAAATCCCATACACACAGATTATCTCAGTTACATAGACTAGAAAGAGGTACTTTGTTTTCTGCAATCCAATAAAATTGTCAGTTATTGGTGATCACTACAGTAATTTTATCATAATCCTGAAACAGTCAAGGCAAGTGCAGTTCTTAAACCAGCTAAGTGTACATACATTTTGCTTAATAATGAAGTCAGCAATAAGTGTTGAAACTTACATATTAAATATGCTTCTGTTTGGATTCAAGGAGAATATTAGAATAAATTATGATGCCTATAAAAACCAAAAGGGCAATCACTGAAATTTCAGATATACTTCATTCTTCATCTCTTATAATCTTCTTTATTTTGTTTTCAGTTTTGAGGTGTTGGGTTTTTTTTTGGGAGGGGATGTTTGTTTTTTCTGGGTTGGTTTGTTTGTTTTGTTGTGTTTTTTTTTTAATATTAAAACTGTTTGGAAAAAATATGCAGATATGCTGCATTTGGACATCTGTAAAATGTGGTATGGAAACAACATTCTTATTTCCATTTGTCTGTGGATAGACTCAGCAAAATATTGTAGATACAGTAAACATGGTAAAAATATGTTCTGCAACAAATAAAGCATAAATTTTAATATATTCCACCATCTTTTGATTTTTCTTAAATTGTGTGGCTTAGATATGTGTAGTGTTATAGAGTGGGCTTAAAAGAGGTTTAAATGCATTTTGTACAAGGATTTCCTCAACAAAGATGAGACATGCTATGAAGATACATATTGTATGTAATAGTTTCAGCATGGAAATCTAAAAAGAATTATAGGGAGAATTTCAGGAAAAAGTTTCCAAAAGTCAACTGCTCCACCCTTTGCTGCAACATAGCTTAAACTGTGCATCATTCTTGATATGTCTGTCAAAAAAGTTATTTAAAATCTTTTCTAATGGATATTGCGCAACCTTGCAAGATCTTTCTGGTCCAGTTTCTATATTCTACTGACACCCACTTGATTCTCAGTTCCTTCATTGCAGATTCACTGTTTATTGTTTTATTATCAGTAGGCATGAATCAGATATTTTCGTTTTTTATCGTGTGATTGCATTCTCTTCACCAGTTTGAACAATGTCATCAGTTTTAGACCTTCTTTATATGTCTCTCTAATTTTCCACACCTCTTATTATTTAATGTTTATTTGCATTGTCCCTTGTGTCATCCTTATCCTGTTTTGGTTTTTCATTGCTTTTGCATCTCATAGATCTCATGGGCATCTTCCAGATTCCTACAAATAGCTTGTTTGATTATCTCTTCTGGTAGAGTTCATGATATTTTTCAAAGGATTCAAGGTAAGTTGATCTTTACTGCCACTCTTTTGCCTTTTAAAAGATAAATGCCAATTCATGCTTCTAGCTTTTACCTTTACAGTTTGCTCTCATCCATTCTTAATGAGCTCTCACAGACTTTGTGCTCATAGGCTCTATAATTGAGCCACACAGCAATAACTACTGTGGTGCAATCTGAATAGATCTGTAGAAAAAACAGTTTGTACCAAGTATCCAAAAGCTAGAGTATAGCTATGCATATTTATTTACTTTATGATTACTCTGATTCCCTGGAAAAAAACATCCCTATTGTACATGTTGCTCAAAAACAGCCAAAGGAAAGCTATTTTACAGACTCTTGCTTTCAGCTGTCCAGGCTTCCTAGTGTTGCCTCAGCAAGTGCCAGAGCATATTCTCATCTGTTTAGTGGTGGTGACAGGAGCACATGGGTCTTCTCATGCCCTTTTCCATCAAAGCAAGTCTTATTTTAGTTCACTTAAATGCCTCAGTCTTGCTGCTTAAAAGTGACATAGTGCCTGTTGCTTCCTAAGTTTGTGTTTGGGTATTGGCTAGAATGGAAGAGATGGTATCTTAAGTCTTGTGGTGGAGGCAAACGATCAAGTAGGCACGATGAAATTATGACTTTCGATGTTGTTTCTTTGTTATGAGCAAGAGGTGTGGCAGGATAAATGAGAGAGGGTGTGCAGTTTTGCATTTGGACAGATGGAAGTTCAAAATCTTGGGGGCAACTGAGAGTAGATGCAGAATTTAGGGACGTAAATTGACATAGGTGGGACCCTTGACCATGAACCGGTACTATGACTGCAACGTATTGAATCTTCTATGAGACTGAAGAAGTTGATGGGAAAGGAGGGATGGAAAAGGGAAATCGTTGTTAATTTAGGAAAAAAAAAGAAAACAGGGAAAAAAAAGGCAGGCAGGTGAGACAAGCAAATTAGAAAAATGCTGAAGAGGCATACAGCAGCTGAAGTTAGAAGAAAATCTATTCAACTATAGGAGGTCTTGATATAATATAAAAGAATACCTTTAGCTTGAGGGCATCTGTGTGAACTGGTTACTGACCTTGAGGCCTTTAGCCTTTTGAGTGGTGCAGGAAGCAGAAGGGCACAGGAGGTCTCTGTGATTTGAGAGCATTCTGTTGGTGCATGTGCACTTGGTACTTACTGTGGGACTTGCTTGTGCTGCAGATCACACATTGATTCAGACCTTTCTGTTCCTTTTAGAGACTGTTGCTGCACTTTGAACAGATCTTCTGATTTAATTTCATCCAAAAGGAATCCCCTTCACATGCAGAAAAACTGCCCCACAGTGTGAGCCAACATGGAGTAAGTGGGGAAATGAGGGATTGCTTCACTCTACTGCTCTGAGCTATGCCACTGTTGTAGACATCTTTTAGCTAATATTTTATCATTTTCTGATTTTTGTGTACCTCAAGATGAAGTTCATTTTACTCAGTGGGCCTGAAAATACCTAGGTTATACAACTATTCGTAAATGAATTCATACTTTCTGTGCAGGATCTTAATCCTTTATCACTGGTGCACCAATTAAAACAGAAAACCAATTTATTTTGACCTTTCGACTAAAGAAGAAATTTAGAAAGCAGGCAAAAACGCTTAAGAAATGCCAATATTCTTCAGTATCTATCAGAAGGCTTTCTTCTCCTTTGGGTAAATTAGTTTTTAAAGAGCTACCACTTCACTGTAATTTCTTTTTCACCTTCGGCAAGTCTCCCAGGAAATTTTAACTAAGAGTTCTTTTGAGGGAATTTGCCTTCTTAAAAAGCACTGCTTTTACTTTGGATTATTTTCCTTCTAATCTAACTTTCAAGAATTTTGTCCTTTTGTGACCAATCTCAACTACATTACCACTTAATGTTCCCGTTCACTCTTCATCCTCTGTTAATTGGAGCCAAATGGGAAGCAGTGTCTATCTACCCTTATATACTCTTCAAGAAAGCATTTCAGCAGCTTCTTCTTAATCCTGTCTCCTTTTGCATTCATAAAAGATGTTAGCCACTAACCTATATTATCACTGAGGTCTGTGTTCTGGTTTACTCTTCGCAGATACATTATCTAATTGATCCTTCTGGTCTTCAAGGGAAATCCCAGAGTGGTAATGTTGTTTGGGGTTTGTTTTGTTTTATTTTTCTTCTTTAAGTTTGTACATGTCCTTCGCAGTCACTTAGCAGTTCTTTCTCCTTTTGGGTCTGAACATCAAAACAAGTGGATTCATCTGTGCTCCCTTCGTGTTCTTCCTCAACAAGATGTACTATGTGAATTTGAATTCTTCAACCTCTTCTCCTTAGATTGTTATATTTTTACTATTGTAACAAATCAGCTGTATGAGGTAATAATCAGGTGAATCTGAAATCCAGTCTAACTCATGATTCTTGGTGTAAGTGACCTATAGCTTCTCTTCCACTAGTGCTGAGATGGGTTCTACGTTTGCTGTTAGGAATTGGACCATTTGCTTCCTTAATCAGCTGCTTTGGAGGGTGTCCTCCATGTCTGGCACTCCTGCATTCTTTTCCAACTGGTCAATCACTTTTTCACTGGAATTCCTCCTGCCTAATGTTATTGATATCCTTTTGTATCATATAGGCTTCTCTGTTTCACTACTTAGTTGATAGGTCTTCTGCCAGTTTCCTAAATGATACATGCAGGGACACTTTCATTCCTACTATCTGCTTTTGGAAGATAAAGGTCTGTGTTCCCTGGTTTCAGCACAGAACCTGAACTGAAGAATTTCCCTCCATGGTTCCTTTCTGGGCACAATATTAGGTAGCTGCTCTGTGTCCAGCTTGCACCCTCAGAGCTCTGGGCCAAAAATGATCTGATGACAAAGGTGAATTGTGATACTAAACTTCTTTCTAAAGTCCCTTCTCTAATCTGTCTCTAAAGTTGCTCTGTTAATAAAGTCAGTGAGCCATTGAAGTGTTAATTCACAAATTCATATCTTTCATTGTGCTTCTGTGATCACTTTGGACACACCGTAAGAAATTTATATCTGAGATCACACTATCATCCCTCAAAATTATTCAGTACATCTCTTTCTTTCATGTTTTCTTGTGAAAATATCCCCTTTACAGGGCTTCTCCATTTGCCAGCATAAGGGATGACTTCTCGGTGGTTTTTGCCATGCTGAGCTATATGCAAAGAGATTAGGTAGGTCCTTTTTCCATTTTGGTTTTAACGCTCCTTGAAAAACTGAAGGTTAGTATTTTTACTCCCTTTGCACTGCGGAGAAGGAACTGGAAGCTATCATTTAGGAGATGAGTGTTCTATTGAGCAGGCTGTTAGATAAAAGAGCTATTTTTAAGTAACTTTGTGGCATTTCTTACACTTCCATTTTCTTTGCCCTGATAGCACAAGATGGATCTCTGCAGCAAGCTACTTTGCTCTTTGTCCCATTTATTTTATTGAGTGTATCAATGGAGCAAGGTTTTGTTTATTGAAAGATGTGTGGAAGTTCTTTTGAAAAGCATGCAGCGTTTGCACTGTAATACTAAGTAGCTGTCTAAACTTAGATAATATTAAGGCTGAAAAGTTATATAGTCACACTTCTTGAATAGTAAAATTGTTTAACACAACACTTTCTCCTTACATGAAAATAATCATTTTTCATTTTGACAGTAATAGGTTCCTTAAACTAGACTGCTTTTGAAAATTGTTTTCTTTAATGCTATTTAATGCTACTATGTGATCAAGGAAGCAATTTAATAGGTCCTACTTAATGATATTTGTTTTGTTGAAGAAAAGCACACTTTGCTAAATACAAGTATCAGTCCAGGGAGCTACTTAAGGATGTACTTGGCTGTGGGTACTTCAGTACCTCCATGGTGTGGCTCATGAGGTTATTGTAAATTAAGTCTTTATAGAGACTACAGAGTCATACTATTGCAAAATATTCAGGAAGGTACACATGCCTTAATATAAGAAAGTAAAAATGAAGAATAAAATTTCTTTGGATGCTAAAATCTAAATCAGGGAGTATTTTAAATCTAGGACTCAGATCTGCAGGGTGAGAGTCTGAACTTGTGAAACTTGTCTTAAAATGGCTCTCAGTTGTTTGTGATGGAGCAGCATGGATTTTAATATTAAAGAAGTCTTTTTGGACAAAGAATGTTGATATTAAGGATTTTGAGGGCAAATTCCTTTTTTTTTTTCCAGTAAGTTTTTTATTACTTGTATGGACTGGATGGTTACCTAGAAAAGAACAACCATTAGAATGATGTGGTTCTACTATTATATCAATAGACTAGTCATCACATACTAAGGAGGTTAAAAAACAGCTGTCCCTTTCATGGACAGGGTAAGTACTCTAATAAGTACATAAAAGAGAAGCCAGTTTATGGAATCCAATATCTAAATTCATTTGTTCTGATGACAATATCTGATTTTTAGCATATCATCAATCAGAATCAGAATAATATTGCAGAAATACCAGACATGCTAAAATCAACAAGTGAGATCATTTTTCTCTGCTTAGCCATGGTAAGGCATCACAATCTGTGCTTGCTCTGTTTTTTTTATTCTACTTAGAGAGATATGGGTGATAAAGGCAGACTAGGTGCAATGTGAAGCATTAAGATGCAAAATAACATACAAAGAAAATGAACTGTGATTATTTAGTCTTAGCAATAAAGTATCTGAAGGGCAAACAAAAGTAATTGCATTATAGCACTGGAGTTTCAGGCTGTGTATGAAGAAAATACTTTTAAAGATAGTAGAGGCAATCTAGTAACTTGCCTAAAGAAGATATAGAATCTGCCTTTAAGGGAAAGAACAAGAGTAAACCAAACCATTATGTTTGTAGTAGCTAAGGTAGAGCTGACCTTGCAATAGTGAAAGTGAATAATATTCTTTACAGAACCTCTCCACTATGCCCACAGCTCAATTCAAGACATACTTTATCATTTTTCAATAGGTATAAATGCTGCCAGAATAGTTACTAATGGTTGTTTAGCACTGTTTTTTCTGCTGCCTCACTTGGAGATTAGTGTCACAAGAGCTGAAGTTTTGGTTGTGTCAGGGCAAGGTGCAAACATGAAAAGCACAAAACACATAGTTGCATTAACAAAAGCTATTTTGTGCATGTTGCTGACAACCCAAATAATATTTTTACTTCTCAAAATCTAGACAATACTATATTAGTTCAGTGTAGTTCACTGGAATTCACAGTAAGGGTAGGTCCTAAAAATTATTTGTAGAAATTCCTAGAAAAATGTCACAACCTCTTCTCTGTTTTAATTGTCCTATGGATACACGACAAACCAGTGGGACTGTACTTTTTTTTTCTTATAGATCAATATTTTTCTAGTTTTATCAATAACTTTGCTTCTGTATAGAGAAGATTTGTATATTATCCTCTTATATAAGTTTTTAATTTTTCTTTCTGAAGTCAGGCAATCACTTACTTGAAAAATAAAAGAAAAATATATGATTAAATTTTCAGCATGACTAAATTGTCTTCAAGATTTTGTGCTGAAATTACAATCAGGACTCAAACACAGGGAAGTGGATTAAATAAACTGCAATTTATGTGGACAAAATCAACACAACCACACTCAATACTGCTGGCTCATGGACAGCTTGTTTTCACCAGAACCCTGAGCTCCTTCCCTGCACAGCTGCTTCCCAGCAGGGCAATCCCCAGCCTGAGCTGGAGCTTGGGGTTACTCCTCCCCAGCTGCAGGACCCTGCACTTGCCTTTGCTGAATTTCCTCTCTGCCCATCTCTCCAGCCTGTCAAGGCCCTTCTGAAGGGCTGCACAGCACTCTGGGGTCTTGGCTGCTCCTCCCAGCTTTGTGCCATCAGTGAACTTGCTGAGGATGTCTCTGCCCCTTAGGCAAGTCATTAATGAATAAGTTAAACAATTCTGGGCCCAGTATTGAACCTTGAGGAACACCACTGGAGACCACCTTCCCTGAGGCCATTGATTGTGACTCTCTGAGGTCAGCCAGTTCTCGATTCACCTCACTGCCCACTCAACCAGTCCACACTTCCTGAGTTTGCCTACAAGGATGTTGTGAGAGAACAGTGTCAAAAGCTTTGCTGGAGTTGAGGTAGTCAATATGCACTGCTCTCCCCTCATCCCTCCAGGTAGCTTTTTCTTTGTAGATGAGATCAAACAATGATTTGGCCTTAGTGAATCCATGTTCCTGATCACCTTCTTGTCACCTACACAGATCGAGATGTTCTCCAGAATGAGACACTCCATCACCTTTCCAAGGACTGAGATCAGGCTGACTGGCTAGTAGTTCTTTAGGTACTTCTTGCTGGTTTTGAAGACTGGGGTGATATTTGCTTTCTTTCAGTTCTTAGGTACCTCTCCTGATTGCCACAACTTTTCAAAGATGATAGTGAGCAGCCCCACAGTGGAGGCATTAAAGGACACATCTATGTTTGAATGAAAAATAGCATAACTCCCCTTATGATGGAATAAAATCAAAATTTTAAACATGTAATAGGGATTTCATCTTATTGTCATGATAGGTATTTTATATTATTATAGGATTGTTTATAATTGAAGGACCAGGTCATGCGCCACACTTTCAAAAACCGTTCTAAAGTAACATGTATTCAGGGAATTTAATTCCAGTTAGTTTGGATAGTAGTCTGACTTCTCTTTCTTTTTAATGGTTTTTCTTGTTATTGTTTTCCTCAGTTTGTTTCTCTTTAAACATTGCTGCACTGTACTACAGTAATTTCTTCCCTAGCTTTACCCTGATATCTAAGTAGTGTCAGCTATTATTGTCAACAGATGGATGAAGGCAGGTGTTTCCATCGATCCAGATTTTTGCCAGTCCAGTGAATAGGTTGCTATCATTTTACCTTTATTTTTGGCTACTGAAGTTCAGTTATCTTTCCTAGTAATCCAGGAAAATACTCCGTTTTTTTTGCTTATGTCACTACCCATTTTGTTTATGCTAGACTTTTGCTGCCTACAGTTTTTCCTTCAATTGTACATCCATAATCATATCCAAGCAGCATTTTTTTCCAACTGGAATTATTTTACAGCTCTGTATATGAAATCCAGGTTTTTGCATGTGTGAATACAATACAAATAATTTCCTTTGTCATCTTCCTTCCAATCTTGTGTGTGCATTTTTCATTTTATCAACAATATAGCTGCTAATATATTTCATTTTCCTCATCATCCCCATCACTGTCCCTTTACATTACCTGCTTTTTGTGCCTCCTATCAAGTTCAGTATTCTTTTTCTGTCTTCACTGTAATTCACTACTGCTACATTGGTTCAGTCACCTTTCTTCTGATATCATACCCTCTTTTTTATGTATTAGGAATGGCATGTTTGTATGCTTGGATGTTTCATCTGTGCTTTTTCATACCACTGCAGCCACATCATCCAAATTCCATTTCATGTTTAGCTTGTGCTATGATGCCTACAAGGCAACAGACATTGAATGCTCATTAATTTATAGGACATCGGATGTAAGCACTTTGTTTAAACCCTACTTTTCTATTATTATCTTTTCCCCCCTCCCTGATTTGTGTAATGATTCCTTCTCCAGAATGTGAGCTTTTGGAGACAGAGTTTGGTCTTAAATATATACTCAGAAAACGTGTGTGATATCACATCTAACATCAGAACTTTTGAAAACCTTCAATATTATTGGCAAGAATGGATTTCCTGACCCACCAACTACTTGGTTGTTCCTGATGTAAAGTACTGAAACTCATATTTGGTGTATGTTGTTACTATTAAGGAAGTCAGAAAAAATACATGCAAACTTGAAATATAAAATACTATTTATTAACGTTTTAATCAATTCAGAATAACCAAAACTTCACTTTCACTGTGCTACTGCATGTCAGTTCATGCAGTAAAAAGCCTGCATTTTAGTTCACAGAGTTCTTTACTGCCTTCTCACTGTCCACTTCATGAGATGCATGACAAATTATTGGAGGATCTATCAGAGTGCTGTTCTCACCCCATGTAATCAGAGTTTTCATTCCTGACCTGGAGCATCACGCCTTCCAACTTCTTTTCTCCAGACCAAGGAATTTTGTATTCTGTGGTCTTACACAGGAATTGCAGATGTTTCCTCCACTTTAATGTATTTCATATAGCAATGTTATTGATAGATTTGCATAATTTTGTAACATTAAAGGTCTGGGTTTGATCTCATGCAAGGAGGTGTTATTTCATCTAGCTGGAGTTAGTTTATAAGATATACTTACTGACTTCCAAAACACTATTTCTAATTGAAATAGTCCACAGCTTGGCTTCAAAACTGCCCTTTTTGTAGCCTAAATATCTTCTAAGCCAGCCTAGTGAATCCTGTCCTAGGTCTCCAGTTGTTGTCATCTATGGTACAGAGGACTGGCTCTATTGTGTAGACAGTTAAGGTTGTTCTGTTGTTCTTGCACACTTCTGGTTTATCAGCAATTTGTCTAGAATTCCTTATCCTCTTATTTTTTCTTAGAATGCCTTAATGTTTAAACAAATAAAAGTAAAAAAGAAATAAAGAAAGAAGTAAAAACAGAGAGAATGATAAAAGAAAGAAAGGACACCACTACATATTTCATTAGATAGCAATATGTGTAGCCCAGGACTAGTTGTAGTAGTTTAGATTGTAGTTTTAGCCAACTTCCTGACTTGTTGAGAAGTATTCATAGTTCTAGCATATACTTTATATTTGTAGTTACCATAAAACATGCTGCTGTAACAGTTTATTGGGTAGAAATAATACAGGCTGTATAAGTAATACACTCTTGTAGAATTCCCAGCACATTGTGAGGAAATAGCTTAGTCTTTTAAAAGATCATCCTGCCTGTTTAAAGACAGTGTAAATTAATCTCTGGTTTTCTTACATACCATTTACAGGATCATCAAAGAACATAAGTCTCTGCCTGTTTAGAAGCAGGTCAAAGCTTGAAAAAGCTCTGAATGTCAGTATTGTTGTTTGCTGCCCAGAATATTTTTCTGGGGAGTTGTTTTATGCTCTGATTCAAATTTATACTCTCATTATCACAGATTTATAGGAAGTATAGTTTAGAACTTCATTGAATTTAATGTAGTGTTCAAAGTCAGTAAAACTCTTCCTTAGGTTGCTACAGTTTTAAGACAAACAACAGCATAAACTAAATGCTTGGTTTTCATACTTTAATAGCTTGTTATTTGAATTTCTGGTTTTAATAACTGAAATGTGATACACTCTAAGAATAACATAAAATATTGATAGTGATGCTTGTTTTTTTTACAATGTCTATAAGACATTTATGGATGTAATGGGGTTGTTTTTCTTTGTGTCTGAGGGAAAAGAACAATGTAAGTGAGGCAGGATCACTGTTAGCTTGTTTCATATCCTTAAGTGAGAAACATGGAAAGTTGTACATGGTATAACATACACAATAATAATAAATATTGAATAATAATAAAGAGGAAATAAAGTGATACAAAGACAATCACAACCAAGCACAGACTGATGCCCACTGTGTCTTCAAGCAGTGGCCACCTTGAAAGACAATCCTTGTTCTCTCCAGCCCTCTCTGCCTCCAGCCCCCTCCTTCCTCTACCGCCACTTTTTCTTGTTGAGCATAAAGTTACAGGTTGGAATATGCCTTGGGGTCAATAGGCTTAGCTGTGCTCCCTCTCGACTCATTGGCCATCCCCACTCTACCTATTGTGGCAGAGAGGGAGAAAAAATGTGAAAGGCTTGACAGTCTGGGAGCACAGTTCGGCAACAGCCAAAGCATTGGTGTGTTATGAGCACTGTTTTAGCCAAAACTCCACACACTATTGTACTAGCTGTTATGATGGAAGGAAGCCTCCATCCCAGTCAGTCCCAGTACCTGAAACTGACACTTTTTTCAAGTACTGGCATAGTTCATTCAAGTCTGTTTTTGCACTTGAATAAAATCAAATCAAACCAAAAGCATAATCTCAGTTTTATTTGCATGGAAAACCTAAACTTTATGGAGATTATTTGGGAAATAAGCAGCAGAAACTTCCTCTGATTAATCTCTTTAATATTAATAACTTTTAAACGACGTTGCTTTAGTTCTGAAAACCCTTGAATTTTTCTCTGTAACAGCGTTGTTCTAACTCAATGAAACAAGCAACTCCTCTTATTCCAGCCCCTGTTTAAACTTGATGGAGGGGGTTTTTGATGAAGAAAACATACTGGGAAGTAATTTTTAGAATGGGATCATCTTCACTAAGCATGTCATAGTAGTATATGTCTGACTATTTTCTGTATTTTACTATTCAGCCTTATTTCATGTCAGTCATTACACACTTCAGGAATTGTCTGGAAGTTTATTGTGTTTATCAAGGAATTGAGGTTGCAGTCACCCTATTCCAGTTTAATGACACTTTTTGTGACTTAGGCTCCAGAATTTAGTGTCTGTTTTTTGTGTTGAATCATTTAATTTTGCTGAAGCTGGAGTGCTTCTATCTGTGCAGAGTCTGTCTGCATTCAATCTGTTGGATTCTGCTAAAAGGATATCTCTCTGCTGAAGGACTAAAGAATGAGTACCTAGAAAGGTCACTCAGAAAAATGAAAGCCCTTACAGACACAGTAGGCTCTATTATTACCTTGACAGCTTAATCTTGCTATATGAATTAACTTCCCCCTGCTGAAAATAAACAGAGAAAATATGACAAGTATCAAAAAATAGTGAACAAGTTGATTTTGTGCTTTAGGTCTAAGAACAGTACCACCATATAAAGTTACTGTGAGTATTTTGAAAATTAATTAATAGTTGTGAGGGACTATATAACTTCAGTGTAAACACTTATGTGAAGAGAAGTCTAGAAGAAAACTGACAGTACTGTCTTCAAAGCAGAGTTTTAACAGAGTACAATTAATGAGGAGCAAGGAGAATAATGGCGTGAAAGCAAAATAGTGAGTAGCTGCTGATTGAGGTGCCAACCTTGTGTGGAATAAGTTGAGATTCAGGAGGGTCAATATCACATATAAATATATAATTTTATCCTAAACATACTTGCAAGATAGAGCAGATGGAAGCTTCTTAGGCAACTTTAATTCTAGCATTTCTAGTTTTCTGAAAGCTTGACTTTACGTTTTTGTGTATTTTGTATTTATTTTTTACTTCCTTCATTTCCCTCCTTCCCTATTTTTATTGTGAATATATTTTATGTGTGTCAGTTACAAACATTCCACAGAAACAGGTAAAACAAAATATTGAATTTGCTTTTTCAGTTAGATAACATGTTTATATTCGAGTCAATAAATCAATAAAATACCTAATTTTTGTTAAGTATTTATTCACTGACAAAAACTACAGCATGCTTGTTGTATTCTCATAGGTCATCTTTTACTATTAAAATTTTATATTCTATTTCTATAGGATCGATCAAATTGAGACTCAATTTTTGTTAATGCAGATTGCACCTTCCACAGCAAGCTCTTTCTTTATCTTATTTCCTTTTCAAAAACAGGCATCGCTGTTTCATTTTGTGCTTCTTGTTAGAAAGCCTACAAACACCTGAAGTTTTCTATGTAAGAATATTTGTATAAACTTTGCTTGATTTAAGATAAATACTTTAGCATATATGATCTCTGTCTTAAGAAGCATTATTTGACAATTCAGCTCTAGCAGTGGAGGACTGTCACCCAGCTGTTTACCCAGCAGGCAGAGGTTACTGGCCTCACAGTTCAGCCAGCAGAGCAAAAGTGCAAGTTCTCATTGTTCCAGTACACTGCAGTCAACAATGGCTTTGAAATATGTAATTAGCAATTAGATTAAATGTGCTTATTTTGCACTTAAGTGCATCGAGTTAAATTCCACTGGCTGTACAGTGAAGAATTACTTTTCTGTCAGGAATATAGTAACAAGATTCTTAGGATAAAAAAATCTTGAATTTCTATTGCTGTGCCAAATAATTTTGTCTCTTGAGTATAAAGCATGTTTCTTTGGGTTTTTTTTTTTCTTTCTTGGAAGAATGCAGCTGATGCCTTATTATGCCACTTTTCTAAGCTTATATTTTATTGAATATTGAATTATGTGGTTTACTTGTTTCATCCAGACTTTTACAATGGCACATTTCCTATTTCTATTCTGATAAATAAACACAATCAAAATTAGCGTTTTTGAAGTTGTTCATCAGCAACATGCTCTTAGTAGTGATGAGAAACCACTAAAAACAATTTTCTTTCTTCCTACATGATATTTTCCTATGTATTTTAATCACCAGGAGAAGCAAAAACAAGGGATTCAAACTATAAGAATGAATAAATTGCTTTAAATGTAAAAAAATGTTACATATATAGAGAGAAATTTAACTAGTTTTTTTTAATTGAGTAATTGTAAAATTCAGGATCTATTTTCACCCTACACAGGGAATAATGATGATCCACAGTTGTATCCTGGTGTAAGGTGCAGTCAAGAAATAAAGCATGCATTGCACAGTTAAATACCTCAGCCCTAGGTGAAGCTCTGGCTATAAATGTGCTCATCTACCTCCTGCCCAAGATCATGAGGGCAGCACTCAAAATTTTTAGGGGTTAAGCCAACTGCTGTCTTCTTTTTAGGTTGTTCTGGATAAGGTTATTTCCTAAAGTGAATATATATATATATTATTGATTGTAGGATGGAATGGGAAATTTGAGAGTCACTAAAAAAGGAATACGACTTGAAGGAATATCTGAATTTCTACTTCCACTATATGTGAAAGAAATCCATTCCCGAAAGGTAGGTATTTTTCGTCTTTATTTCTTAATTTGCAGCTAATATAAATTGATCTCTTCAGTCACAAACTACAAAGTTTAATTCTTACACCTCCTAGATTAGCAATCAGTAGAGGTTTGCTTTGAGAATATCTTAGCAGTGAAAGCTTCCTTCATGTCATTTTTTTTTTCTGAAATCTTGCTTACTTCTTAAAAGAAATGTTTTATCCTGAATAAAGGAGATTCAAAGCATATATATTTTTTACTTCAAATTACCTCAGCACTGGGAATGGAACATTTGACTCTCATTTGATGTGAAGTCCAGAAAGACAAGAGTGGTGATAAGTTCAAAATGCAGTGAAATAAGGAATGGTTTTGTTCTTTTTATTACTGGCTGTTGTGATTTCTTTTTCTTTTTCATTTTTATTTTAATTTTTGTTTGGATTTATTTTGCTCATTAGGTAGAAGAGATCCTGCTATACTGTATAATGTATGTCTCTCAGATTTAATTTTTCAAAGCAAACCCTTTAAAATGTTCTTTAAATGAAATCTAATTATCATATAGCATCAGGTTATTGCAGAGGAATAAAAGAATGTACTATGAAATTCAGTGTAGGTCATTTTAACTCTTTCAGTTTTATTCAGTTATGCTTATTATATTAACATTGTCGATGAATTTAAAAAAATATTGAAATACTGGAAAAATCATCTTTTTACTGTGAGAGTGATTACCTATGATTTGAGTAGAATGCTATGTTGGTTTTCAGTCAATCATCTGAAAAGTATTTTAATGTGCATACTGCGACACTTGACGGGAATCACAAGTATGTTGACCCTAAATTCCTTTGTGGAAAATTTTGTCTGTTGAAATCTGTCTTCTATGTGTATAAGAAAAGTTTTGAGTACATTCATAAATGAGATGACAGTTTCCCATTTCTCTTAATTAATTTACTCTTTGTTAATAAATCCTTGAGGTAGTCTCTTCATCTTCTCTCTCTGTAAAGCCAAGATCTTTCAGTGCTTAATAGAGTAGCAGTATTGTCGTAGGGAATGAAAACTTTTATGATGTTTAAGTAACCTTACAGGGTACATACTTTTCATTCAAGGCTGCAGAACATTACTCATGATGTGTGCATTTTTCCCATTTCTTTTTTGTGAGTGGACAGCGTGTGTTATTGTTCAATGTCCTGTTACTGTACTTGAGAGTAATGATTTGGAATATTTTCTTGCCCAGTGCTTCATATTGCAGAACATTGGTTCTGTTAGAGAGCAGATGGAAACTTTTGTTTCAAGTGATGGTAATGAGACTTGAGTAGGGTCCTGATTTCATTTAAGTGCCAACAAATCTCAGAAAAAAATGCACACAAATGCATTTTATGAATATTTAATGCATAATTATTGTAAAGGATAGGCTGCAGACTCCACCAGATGCCTAACATGAGGTCCCACTAGTCCTGTGAGGCTCATGAAAAAACAACACTTGCCAGAAAATATTCTCAAGCCAGCAGAAAATAAAGTTGATCATTAACTCGACAAAATAATTGAAGTAAAATATTTTTGGAGTTCCTGGTCTACTTATATGTATTAACTTTAAGGCACTTGTGCCCTAGATAAAAAAATGGTGTTTACACAGGCTTTATTCTCATCTTGCAGCACTTTTGAACTAGGTTCACTTTCCAGTCTTATGCCAACTTGCTCAGTGATTGTGCTAAAGTTCAGTAACTTCTGTAGGCAAATAGGAATGCCACGAGGGAATGATGAAAGAAACCTCTGGCGCTGTATCCAGCTTAGCAGTAGGGTTTTGTTGTCTCTGCAGGGTATTTCTACAGCTCTATGGCATCTGCATGTGATATGAGCTCTTTTGGCACTTAGAAAAGTGGCCACAGTGCTGTTGAAATCTAAAAGTAAGCTAGGTTTTCTGAGCTGTCATCACAGTCAGTACTGACCTAGTCAATACTGACAGTAGATTCTGAACAACTATCCTGCTCACTGGCTATTAGTGTTTACTTTGAGTAATACAGACAGGAATGCTTCTGTCTGCCTTTTCCGTTGAAGTAGTGATTTCAATTTGATGTATACTAGAGTTAAAATATTCTGTGAAATCAGAACTCATTGCTTATTTTCTAGAAGGAGAGTTAGTTCTTTAAGCCTACACTCATTCCCCTATGAAAGAACACATCCATTAAAGTGACATTGTTTGATTAACTCCTGAGACAACTCGTAACATATTCAGTAGTGACTTTGCAGGACCTGTGTATTTCCTGTGCACTGCAGGATGTGGGTTGTGGAATGGTCTCTGAGGGAGCTCCAGGGAGGCTCTCAGCTCAGGAGGTCAGGCCCTCACTGTTCTCCCACTGCAGCACAGAGCAGGGTGAGGTGGGAAAGCCAGCGTTATGAGCAGTGAGTTACAGCAGTGGGTGTGCTGTGCTGCAGCTAAGAGGCATTACTGGGATTCTTGCATGTTTGCTGCTGTTATCTTTTACTAAGCTCGATCTGAAAATGATAAAAATGTTCATTGAGAGAGCAGCATTCACCTCTGATAGTGAATTACTGCTGATAAGACTGCCCAGCAGTCTGCTGAGTAGGTAGGAGGAGCTGAGCTCTCTGCTACTGCAATTTAAGTGTGAAAGTGGCTAGATTTGTTAGTGTAAAGCTCACATATGCTTACTGATGACCCCTTGCCTGCTGCATACCTAGATGCCTAAATAAGATCATTTATGCAGTGTTAAATGCGGACTTTAAACTGCCTTTATCAAGACAATGGTATTGATCTTTGTATATAGGTTGAAATACTGCCACTTATCTTGTGATTGCTTCATTGAAACCCTGGATATTCAAATTAAATGCTAAAATACTTAGATTTAAGTCAGTTGGAAAACAGATGTATGTGAATTCTTAAAAACAAAACTTCTAGTGACATTTACTTCCGCCTGTATAAAATTTTCTTGCCAATGGTAGTAGTGAAAAAGGCAGGTGTTGACTAAAATTAATATTTTCTTTTGTGTCAAAGTTGTGCAAATGAGAAGGCTACTCAAAGTGTGTTTTTTCCCTTGCCTTGCTCCTCTTGCTTTGCCCTTTTTACCATATTTAGTTAGTGGTGTCTGCAGAACTATGGGTTCCCACCCCAATTCTATGTTTGCAGTGAGAAGAAACTTCTGTATTTTGATCAAATGTCATTGCTGCATGTCAGAATTTAAAATGGTGCATCAGACCCTGAGCAGATGAGGGCTCATTTGACCCAGAATTGACATCTTTAGATCCCCAAAACCAGGGCATGTGTTCTCTTAATCTTGCAGAGAAGTACATTTTGGCTATGAATGGTCTAGCTGTATAATTTTGAATTGCTGCCCTGAAACCAGTAAGTTTCATCCAGACTGTGCTTTCTTTTCCATGTTTATATCATTTGCATGATATGATGCAAACTTTATTCTTTATAGTGTATCTTTAATGAGATGTATGAATTCAAATAACACATAATGCAACATCCTGAATTATTTCAATATTTCAGTTTTTCTGAATTAAATGTTTTTATTATTATCTACTGAATCTATACTACTGCACTTCAGAATGGAAACAATCAAGCTATAGTCTTATTAGTTTGTCAGATAACAATAAAAATGGTTCATGGTGTTTTCTTGAGAATGTGTTCCTGGGTTTATTAATCTTTTTAATTTGCACATACAGTTCTTAAAGGCTGAAAAAAATCCAATTTTCTCTTTGTTAAATTGTTTCCATTACATAAAAAGAAGTAACCTATTGTCCCTTAAAGCAGAGGGGATTATTTTGGGGGTTTTTTTCACAATTAATAAGGTTAAAAATGAATTCTCTGAAATTAGCATGTGTTTTCCAGAGATATCCTTAGAGAACACAGAACTTAATAATTGAGTTAAAAGTCTTTGGGAAAATGTCAAGAAAACCAGAAATAGTGAATATATATTCACTTCCTACTGAACACAAGAAACTCTGAAAACTTTGCATTTATCTTGTGTTTTAAAATAAATGATTCTATATGAATTAAGAAATTGTAGGTGGCGTTCAGGTATTTTTTTCTCCAGATTTTTATTCTAGAGACTTAATATAAGTATTTAGAGAGTTTTATTTTACATTGTTTTATTTCCAAACCTGGATCAGTCTTGACAAAAGCAAATCTACAATATATTTCTTTCATCACTCTTTCTCTGAGTGTATATAATAATCAAAATAGAATTAGCCTTTGCTAATTTCAGCCAAATCATTGCATATATTTAGGTTTATGTTTGGCACTTAGGTGCCTTTATGCCTTGATTTTTTTTTTTTTCTGAGACAATGTCTGTTGAGCTTCTCTCTCTGATCAAGTTATAATGATGCAGCGTAGGAGATCAAATCAAAAGTCTTTATGAAGTTGAGGAAGAACATACACTCTTCTTGTGCATTGAGACAGGCTTCTCTTTTTGCAAGACCACAAGCTGGTGCTCCTTGCTTTTTACTAATCCAATGCTCATTTTGTCCCAACTGCCTTTTTTTCATATCTACATTGTAATAATTTTCAGGGGGCTTTCCTACATAATATTGCTAGAAACAGATGTGAGACTGACTGGACTGTCTTCCCTCCTTACAAGATACTCATACTCTCTTGTAAGAGCCTGGCAGGAGGCGGGTTTTCTTGGTTTCGGAGCTGGGTAGGAGGAGGATATTCCTCCACATTCCACTCAGACATGTTCTCCCAAAATTTCAAGGCCAGATCTATCCTCTTTTCTGCTCTGTGAGATACCCCTCTGCCATGCAGCCAAAACTAGTTCAACAATCATGCAGTCCTACCACTACTGAGGTATATAGGTGTTAGAGAAACTCCATTTAGGAGGTGTCATTGCACACTTTTTGTAATATCAAAAAAATCACAAAGGTACCTGAAGGATCTGCCACTGTTATTGCACAGGATTAAATGGAACACTTGTTTCTGTAGCTACATGTCACAATCCACTCAGACAAAACCCGAGATGCTGCCCAATTAATTTTTCTGATACCTGCTCTTCAAGCCTTGCCCTTTGGGATCACTCACCTGTCACTAAAGATAAAGTCAGTATTATGGCATTGTCCTGGTTTTGAGAACTAGGACAGTCATAAAGGACTCCTTAAGTCATTTTGGCTCTCAACACGATGTCATTACAACAGTGTCACTTTCATTGGTATGAAAAAGATATAAGGTTTTCTTAATCACAATCTTTGCCAAAGGACAAGTCACTCCTATATTGGTTAGTGGTCTCTGGAGGGACTACCACTCTGAAATTGAGCTGGCTGTGCTCGCTCTTTGCTGACAGCTGATAACAACTTCCATGATTCATGATTTTGTTCTCCATTTGCTGTACTTCAGTGGAATCTGTCTGGGGATCATTCAGTTGAACAACTTTCTTTTTTGAGCATCGCTTTTTCATGTCAGCCTCTACTCTTGTTATTATTGGTGAGACTTGTTGCTCAGTCAAGGAGGATCTCTGCTTTTTACACTGAAAAATCTGAGTTAACATTACCCAGGTCCTTTTCTTTGGTTGATTATGGTTCATGAATCAAGTCATGAGAGGCCCATATCCACCCAATCTTATACCAGACTGAGGAACTGAATCTCTTTTGGGAACACTTCTTCAGATGGATGTGGGAAAGTTATTGAAGTTAGAAATGTTTTTCTGGGGGTTGGTTGTTGCTGTTTTTAGCCTCAAATGCATTTTCATTTTTCCAAGTATTTCCTTCGTGTAATACCTATGTGTTCTGCTGGGAAAAATTTCAATGAAGCCATGTGACATCTCAGTTTGATGTTCATAATGTTTTGTATCTAATTCACATGTGAAGTGTATTTAGATTGAGCTGTTTTTACTGTATGGGCATCTTGTGCTGAGGAATGACCTTTTATTTCCTGAACAACTTTAAAATAATTTAGTTGCAGTTTGCACAAGCTAAGCAATTAAAGAAATAGTACACGTTTAAAAAATTATTAACGTTTCCATAGAAAATCTCATCCAACACAATAAAGTAAAAAAAGATTACTTACAAGTGATTTGAAAAGGGGAAAAATCTCTGTCTTTCCCTCTTTGTGTATGAATTTGCTTATATTTCTTTTTGGAGAACATTTATCCTTTGCATGACATTTTATAATTTTGAGGAACACCTTAGTTTTGCTCCTCTGTATAAACCTTAGGACTATGGATGCACAGGTAAAACTGGGAGGCCAAAATGTGAGTCATTGTGGCAGGAAAATATCCACAGAAGACATTAAGTGCAAACAAAATATATTAACATAATTTTATCTCCCCAAAATATTGATAGTTTTTTAGCCCTGACTTGAGATCTGCTGAGATAATTTTAAATGTATTTCTTCCAAGTTTGGCAGTGTAATATCCTCACTCTTAGGCCTTTGGTAGACAAAAGACTTATATTTACAAAATCCATTGTAAACAGGTGTGTCTTAAGTTAGAAGGAGATACTTCATATCCAAAGGCTCTGTGTATTACAAGCTAAGAATATTCATGCAATAAAATGATAAGACTAATGATGTTGGAAGTTGTCAGAATGGATTTCTGAAGAAGAAATCGTGCCTGCCCAAGCTGACTCTCTTCTACCACAAAGTGTCATGCTTGGTGGATGAGGAAAATTGTTGTTTCCAATCTTGCATTTAGTCTCTCATCACATATTCTTGGTTGATGAGGTACAGTCTAAAAGAACAGTGATGTGGCCTGAAAACTGGTTAAACTGCTGGGTTCCAAGGCCTGTGACCAGTGGAGACCAGTTTGTTGTGGTGTACTCATAGGGTCACTACTGAGGACAGTGTTGTTTAATTTCTTCATTAATGACCTGGGCAATCACAGTGCAATCTCAGCAAGATTGCATATCAGACATAACTAGGTGGACGAGTGTACAAACAAGTAATTTTTAGAAGCAAAAGAGAACAAGAAAAATAATGGAAGCATTGGAGTTTTAACTGTTAAAAATTTTAATTATTCCCAACTCATTAGTAATAACACTGTTTTTTCTTTTCCTGTTTCATATCAGATGAATCTCAAAAGTATTAAGGGTAATAATCAAGACACAGATTCAAAGATAAGACTTTCAAAATATATGTAAGAAAGATTTTCAAGGTATTTATTCTGAAACAGAAGTTGGTGCCCTAAAGTTTGAATATGTAAGTTCCAGAAATATAAGTTAACTTACAAAATGAATTTTACCCATTATATATAGATTTTTTTTTTAATCTTGAAATAAAACAGAATCATTACAATCTTCTTTTACTTGGTCAGTTTTGCTTTCAGAATACTTTTTGTCTTGTATGATACTTCTCACTTTAAAAACATTTGTAATGAAATCATATAAAATAATCAAGTCATTCATAATCTACAAAAATATCAATCAAATTCCCCAAACCTAAAGACTACAGATCAGGTGAGAAGTTCTGAAACAATTTTGGTTTTGATGACATCTGTGACAAAGTCATAGAAGCTTACTCTCAGAGTTTCATGAGACAGTTTAGAAAAAATAATTCTTCTGACTTTTTATATAATTTGTCAGAACTGCATTGTGTTAGAATCAGGGTTGTTGGTGGAGGTTTGTTTTTTTTCCTATTAGTATTCTCAATATTTCTATACTCTATCAGGAAGAAGTCCTTGAGCAAAGAAAGAAAATTGCCTTCTAACTGTTAAGAAATGTTCTATATTTTGGGACACTGCACACAATATAGTGTCTGACATCACAATAGAGAAAATTAATATTTCAAAGCCTATGATGAAAAAAATAAGAATGAATCTCATCTCGACTAGCTGGAGTGAAATTCAAAATATAAGTTATGGAATAATTATCATGATAGTGTCTTTTTAGGATACCATTGCTCTCTTAAAGGGAAAAATCTGCTTGTTGCTTCACAGCTTCTGACAGCCACTACAAGAAAATATAATGATTTCATTTAAAATATTGTCCCTCTCCAATTCGAAATGAGCTTTTTATTTTCTTCCTTTCAGAAAGAACTAAGTTGAATTTTACTGCTTCATAATAAGCAACATTTTTTTATGAAGACATATATATGACCCGCTTGGCCAGTCTTAAGAGCTGGAGTGTTTTATTCCAGATAGCAAGCGTGCTTTTTGGTTTTGTCATAATAAATATGACATGTTGTAACCTCTAGTTTCAGAAGCAACTAGTCTCCAACAATGAGATTTTCTGCTTTAAAAATGTCTTTGCTGAGTGATTTTTGGCATTTTTTTACCATTCCCTGAAGGAGTTCCCTGTCCATCTGGTGTGGTGACTTAAACTTCCATCTCTTTTATATAGTTCTGACATCCCTCCCTCAGTGACTAAAACTTCATGGGTTTTTGTACTGTCAGATCAATTTCTTAGGAACCTGCTGAACTTTAGGAAGCAATATGGCCACAGCATCATGTGTATTGGGGAAGAATTAAGTTAAAAGAAGGTAAAGAGATGCAGAAGTGCTACAAGCATTTTAATGAAATAGTTCATTTTTCTAAGACATTTTAGAATTAAAAAAAAAAATCTTTTTTCTCTTTCTCTTTTTAGGCAGTGCAAGAAATGCGTTACTTTTTTTTGCTTATAGTTATTCAATACATGGTTAATTCAATTCATCCTTAAAAATAAGCAGCTAGAACAATCATTCTCCTTCTTAGATGCAATATAAGTACCACATTTCATCATCTTATGGATTACATTCTTGAATCTTTGGTAACACTGTTACTCCAAAGCAGCTGGAAATTTATTATTTTAAGAAATGAAATGAAGGCATTCATTAAACCATAACAAGGACTGTGTTTTGACACTGGCCTCCATCCAAAAGTGATAAGTAATGCTAGCATTAGTTGAAAGCATGGTTGAGTTTAAGAAAATCCACAGGAAATAATTCCACAAAACAAAACAATTTATATTCTTTTCATTACTAAGTGTATAATCAGTAACTTCCTTTAATCTCAAGCTATTATGTTATGTTAAAATTTCAAATAAAAATATTACCTAACTTCTCATTTTTAAAAAATTATATAAAGTTAATTTTTAAAACTCAGTTTTGATTAGACTCTTCTAATTCACTGAAATATGATTTTTTTTTTCAAAGTCTTAGACTTAAATTTCAAAAAATATTTTAAGGTAGTAACTAGGTTACCTAGTAACATAGGTTTTTCAAGGCTAGATCTCCAAACTATGCAAAGACCTCACATTAAAGAAGGAAAGCCTTAAAACAGCAAACCAATTCATTGCTATGTGGTATATTATTTCTATCTCATAGACACAAAGTAAGGGAAAGATTTTTGGGTTTTGTTAGAAATTCAGTAGGAAATAAACATTTGAAAGAACTTCAGACTATAGATGGTGAAATCCATGGGTGAGATTAGGACAAAGAAAACCCACAAGTAGAAATCTTGTAATGGAAGCAGCTGAACAAGTGTGTACTGGAATTGGTAATTATGGCTTCAGCATTATGATTGTACAATAGCAGCTGGGGATTTACTGTAAAGTTGGCTCTTGGGCTTCAGCCAGAGGCTCATTTGTATCTTTTGCTGAATTTAAATCAGTTGTTCTGCACAGGAAGTTACTACAGTTCACAAAATTTGTTAATTTAGAGTGGCAATCTGTCATGCATAATTCTACAACAGCTACTACAGTACATGCTCTTGCTGAACTCTTTGCAAATATAAGTGGTAAGTTGGCTGAAGGTTGACACGAATTTTCTTTTGGTCTGAAGTAGAAATTATTCTTAAAAATACAAAGTTATAGATAATTCTGATTAGTAAAAGTGAAATCTGTGTTGATACTAAACTTGGCACTCTAGATGATTTACATGAAAGAAGTTTCTTAGTAGAAAAGAAAATTGAAGTTTGCAGTAAGAATGCAGAATGGCTAGATTTTTTTTTTTTCCTCTTCCTAGATCAGCATATAAATTACAAGGTTTGGACAGTTTACTTTTGCTTCTAAGTTTCTCCACCGGCATCCACCAGATCAGAATCTTTCCATAAATCTGTGGTCTCTCTTTCTGAGTATAGTACAAAATCCCAGAAAGAACGTGCTCCACACTTGTGTTGTTATTTTGATACAGTACAGGCATTTTGGAATGCCAATTAACTCTCCTGACACGCTGAGCCAAAACACTGCCACAGAAAATGCAAAAAGCAGATTATTTTGGTTTTCTTTTTTTCTGGAGAAATTACTTTACATTCTATAAGCAGCAAGTTAGTTTTAAAAATATTGTAGTAAAAACATTAATATGACTGTTCAGATCAGGGCTACTACTGAATGTTCTTTTAAGGTGCAGGTGCTGCTTCTCTTATAAAATATTCCCTACTAGGATGCAGGATTTTTTTGAAACAGTGTGGATCGTATTGAGTAATATACAATCTTTGGAGTAGCTTCACTGGTTGTTCAGGATGAATAATGACAATAAAATTTTGTTACTCTGAAAGTGAGGAAAGTTACACATTAGCATAATCATTGATGGGACTCTTATAGTGTTTAGATAAGGATTACCTGAAAGCATTCAGTGGAAGAATGAAGTGGTCTCGCTTTATCTTTTATAAATGGTGGTGACTGAATACTTGCCCAGAGAAGTTGTGGATGCCCGAGCCCTGGAAGTGTTGAGGGCTAGGTTGGACAGGGCTTTGAGCAACCTGGTCTAGTGGGAGGTGTTCCTGCCTATGGGAGTTGGAAAACAGATGATCCTTAGGGTCCCTTCTGACATAAACCATTTGATGATTCTTTGATTTTTATTTCCTCAAAGTTTTTTCTCCTATTAGATGAAAAACAACGTCTTGAGATAGTTCTAATGTTGTCACACAAAACCCACAGAAATTATTAGCTGAAATATTGTCAGCAGTGTATGGAAGAAGTCAGAGCTATATTCTCCCAGCTAAATACCACATTTTTTGTTAATTCCATGTTTTGCTCTTTGCATTTTAAAGCATTTATCAATTTCTCTTTGGAGTCAGAAAAGCATTAAAACCACTGCTTTTAACTAAAAATAAAGTTGGTGTTAGGATTTGTCTATTTAGGGCTATTCTGTTTCTTTCTAAGGTTTGCAGGTGTTTATTGGTCTGAGTTTTTATCTGTGGATTTCAGCAATTAGATGTAATTGCCAATCGAAATATTGGAAGAAGCATCTGATGAGCATGGCACAGATGCTTTATGTGTGGTTCCACTCATATAAATCAGTATTTCTGAGACACTCTATAAAGAAATATGTTGCATGTGTGTATTTTTGTAAGAATAACAGGCATAAATCTCGTTTTGACCTTGAGTTTGGCATTCAGAAGATGGTGTCTAGGTATGTCCATATTATTTAATCTCTCCACCCAGCTCCCAGTTCAGGAACTGTGTAATTAACACAATCTTAGTGCAATGAGAAACAGGTGGGCACTAATTACCCCTTTATCCACCAGGTATCTCAGTTCCCACACAGGAACCACTTAAGCACACACAGACTGCAGATATCTGGTGTTCACTATAGTTGAGCTGAGGTTACAGGGTGTGCTGCATAGTGTAAAAGGAGTTACAGATGCAACCAGCATAATATAACCTTCCTGCTTAACTCCCTTCCATTGAATAAAACAAGTTCAGTCTTGGTTTATTCTACACAAGCAAGTAGAGTAAATAGACATCATTTAAACCTTAACTGTGGATACTAGAATCCAACACGTGCTTCTGCTTGAGGCTGAAATGACATCCCTGCCCTGGCAAAAGAGTTTGGTAATGAAACATTAACACAGTAATGAAATCCTTTATGAGGTGTTTAGAGACACTTGCTTCACACCATCAGAGGTTTTCTATGTGAATTTCAATGTGAATTGATGAGACACATTTAATTGCATGTTTGGGTTCATTTCCACATCATGTACAAAATTTTGTTTTTGAATTACTTATCCCTTAAAACGATCAAATAATTAAAAATATTAATACTAGAAGCGCTTCTCTGTAGAAAAGCCATTAAACATTTTGATGATTATTTTGATGCTCTGCAGATTTTTGATGTTGATAGCTTTTGAATAGCAATTTAATAATAATTTAAAAATTTAACCCCCTCCGACATTTTAATTACTCATTCAGGTTTTTTTAATAGACCAGTTAACATTTGTTCTTGAAGACAAATTGCAGCTGAAGGACTTACTTTCCAATTGCTGGGCATAGTCCCTCAGAATTTCATCTTGTAATCCTTTTCAAATGAGATTCTAGCTCTTTAAAACAGAATCTTCTCTGATCCATATCATAATATTTAGCATTTTAGTTTTCACCAGAAGAGCACTTCGGTAATGCCTGTCCTAATCCTTTCCAAATACTGTGCTTTGGTATGTGTTACAGCTTGGTCTTGCAGCATGCAAACTGGATTTCCTTCTGCATAGTATTAATGCTATTTCCTATTGCTATGTCCTCAGCACTGCAAGTTTTGTTGTAAAAGTCTGTTGTAATTGGATCACACTGCTGTATGTATAACCAATTTCTCATTTCTCATTTTCTTTTGCTTCCCTTCCTTAATGATGCCAAGGGCCCTGCTCTTTTGTCAGCCTGCCTGGGGGTTTGAGCAGAAGGCTTAATTAATGTCTTCAGCTGTGATCTGAAAATGCACTCTCTCACAGACAATTTGGATAGATCCCTACAATTCAAGGAAAGTAAAACTGAGAAATCTCTAAAGCCTGAAAGTTCCAAGTCAGAAATGTAACTGAGAAATCATTATCCTGAGAATGAACAAAACTATTTTTTGTTTTGGCCTTTAGAAGTTCATTAGTTTCTTAAATATCTTAATTATATTAGACCTTAATATCTAGTCTTCTTGCTTTTGATCTTATTGGGCTTTTCTGTAGAAATAAGAAAGTACTTTAACTAAATTTTAGTGGGCAGAGAATCTCTATCGAATTAGAATCTGCATTTTCCCATGGATATGCATAGGGGTTTTCAGAAATTTCACAAGTACCTTTGTATTTCATCTTTTCCTTGCTAAAAGATTTAATACTTTTTAATTTTTTTTTAAATTCACTCTTTTTTGAATCTTCAAGTGTCTAGTGTACATTTAGGAAATATGTTTAAAAATTTGTTTTACAAATCATTGTAATGTCTTAGGATCACAATGTCTTGAGAATTTGCTCTATGTGCCTTCTTACATGTTTATTAGGCCTCTAGCTTTATTCAGTCTTCTTTCTACATCTTGGAATAATCTTTGATGATTCAGTTGCTCATTTTCTGTATTTTTTTACAATAATAAATGCCATTCTAAACTGGTTGTGATACTGTCAAAGTAAAAAGATTGTTACTAAAAAACCAAATCATTATTGTAGAAAGCTGGAAAATTGAGCAACTACCTGCTTCACTTTTTATATGTTTTGGTTTTCCACTTCCTTAACACAAGAAAGAAGGGTAAATTTGGTAAGACTCTCTAACAGTAAATAAATTAACCTTTCTTAAACTGAGATAAGCCTTTAGAAATAAAAGATATCTGCAAAAATGTCTTGCCCTCCAGTGCCTCATGTATCATACTGTTTTTGAGACCAGAATGCATAGAATTTAGTTTTATTACCTTTATGCCATTTGTGGTTTCTATGATGATGGAGTACAAAGGTTAGGAGAAGCAGAGCTAGGATCAGTATTTATTTCTAAAAATCTAGCTCTCTCCAGCATTTCAGACAACATGGTTTCTGCACCTCAATTCCTTGTCTGCAAAACAGGCCTAACAGCACATCCCTATCTCACAAAAGGTCATCAGCTACATACTTTAGATGATTGTGTGTGCTCTTAGACAACATAAGCAAATAAGAACATCAGGCAATGGGGGTATTAATAAAAAGTACAGAAATATTACTGATTCTTATTTATGTGGAGTACTCTATATCAAGCGTACTGTGATCACCCATTAGCATTCAGTGCCCTCTGTTATTATTACAAATATTACTTTATTTTGAAGATCGGGCTTGTAGGCATCATTCTAAGCTCATCCTTCTCTTATAATTTATTTCCTTTGTGTTTTGAGACTGATGAGCTATAAATTGCTCATGAGATGTAATGGGTTTTCTAATCAGAAGCTGTAAAGAGTAGAGCCTGGCATTATTTTACTGCTTTGCTAAACAGTTTTACTAATGAGGCTACTAATACAAGGTCCCCATTGAAAGATGAAACTCATGATGATATTTCTCCTGATTGGGAAGAAAGATAAGCAATTTTATTGTGAATTGTTTCTAGCATATATCTTCATCTTTTGAGATGTTTTGCAGGCAGGACCACTAACACTAGAATTATGAAAGTAAGCAGTAGCTCTGTCAAAATAAGATGGAAAACTGTGAAAGATTCAATTAATCCTTCTTGTCTCAAATATTTCCTTCCAAAATAATGCAAGTAAGCTCTGACTCTCAGAAAATGTATTTATAGCATCATAATATCACATTTGTTACAAAATGCATTAGGAGTGCAGCATCACATCCTGTAACATTTTCACAGGACGTGCTTTTTTCCTTTGAAAAGCGAATAAAGTTTGATCATAAAGACAAGTATGCAAAGAATACCATGTTCTGAGGAACTGAAGGTGTTGCTGACTTTCTGGAGCCGGGACACCCTGTGACTTGTATTCCTCTCTCTATGAAAAGTTTGGTTGGGTTTTGGTTTGTTTTTTCTCTATCCTCCATGAGAATTAATCATTATCCTCTGCAAAAATTAATCTAAATGTTTCTGATTCTCCTGTACATGTACTTCTGCATGTGTGCAAAAGTGGGAGAAAGAGATCCTCATCACAGACATAGAGTTGTACAAGACTTATATTCAAGTCTCTGATCTTGGTTAAGATGACTTAAGACAAGAGGACTGTGGTCTCCAAGGTGATGCTNTTGGTTTGAAAGATAAAGAAGTGTGTTAAATGCATTAGTCTCTTTTCCCCTCATCCTTTAGAGGAATATGGAGTGGAGAATGGACCAGCGCCATTAGAATTTTTAAGTGCTGGAAATTTTTCATGTTTTTTGAAAATGATCCAATTTTTCATTTAGGTATGCGTATTGTTCCTTAGCCAGGAGAGAAGGTAGGATTTGAGAAATTTTCTCTTCCCATTATTCTTCTCAGCAAAAGGCATAATTTATTGGCATGCAGGCCAATGTGACTGAAATAATATCTGTGTCAAAACCTTAAGATGAACAACATCTACTGCTCTTTCCTCATCCTCTGAGTTAGTAATTTCAATGTAGAAGGCTGTCAGTTTGGTCAGACATTTCTTCGGCATAAATTCATTCTGACTACTCCTCATCTCCTTCATCAATTTGCAGTTGCTAAAATCATTTCGACAGTGGATGTTTTCAGCACCATCTATGTATTTGGGATGCCAGCGTTTAGTCGAAGTGAACTAAATTGAAGACAATAGTTTAAGAATTGTCTATAAAATACTGTTCCTCTAAGTTTTTTACTTCAGTAGATTGTTGCATGCTATTTTTTCTCTGCAAAAAGAAAAAGAGAAACTTAAAACATTCTGTATTAATAAAATTACACTGAACAGTAATATAGCATGCATTAATGAACTTTACCACAGTAATATAATATATATTAATGAACATTATCTCATTATGTAATATTTCAAACTAAATAAGGTAAAAATATGACTCAGGGATGTTGACAGAATTTCCCTTCAAGCACATTTCTGATGTAACATCAGCAGGGAAGAAGGCCATCTGTCCATGTGTTTTTCTGAAAGGATATTCAGGTTTCTTTGGAAAACAACCAGACCTTGTCCTTGTAGAATTTTGCAAATCTGTGATATAAAAAGGAGTAATTTAACAGAGTGAATGTTTTGTGCAATTCAAGAGACTGGAATGACAGGGAAGGCAACTGCCTTAGCATTAAAAATCAGTGTATGCCCTGTCCTCATGAAATAATAATAATGCTAATACTTAGAGCTTGATAGTTCTTTAAATGTTAATACGTATAGTAAAGCCTTAGCTAAGGCAATATCATCTGCTGCATGCACTTTTAAAGCTCTTTATAAGTATATTCCCTGGAAGTATCTTCCCTGAGCCAGGAAAGGATATAGATTGGTTTTTGTCTCTGCAGTACTTTGCTACTTTAAGTCCTATATTTCCAGAAATGAGTTCTCTTCCGAAAGACATTGAAAATGAATATGCTCATAAGACAATGAATATGCTCATATATGGTACCT
>VWZV01008314.1:0-24359 GCA_013397155.1 Irena cyanogastra
ACTGAAACAAAATGGTTTGTTTCTGTGAAATTACAATTCTTCAGTGGTATGCTATATCAGTGAAGACTACGAATAGTTTTTTCCAGGGCGCTCTTGGTCATTTTATCATTTGGAAACTACTTTTGTCATCATGGCTGTTGTGATAATGAAAAACTTCTAGTTTCTTGCAAATTTTTTCAACCTTTCAAGTCTTTACTGTAAATGTGCCAGTGTTAGGAGCTGTTGTTAGCAGATACTTCTTATATTCCTGCAATAAAATTCCTGTTCTTCCAACCACAAGTCTCTCAAAGTCAAACCTCCCGTGTCAAAAATATTTCAATTTTTCCACTCACTTTCCAGTTACTGGGATTTCTCTGTCAGTTGCATTCTTGTGACTATGCCTTAGCAGATGTCTAGAAGGTGACAGCAATTATCAATATTACCAGATAAGAGCTAGGAACACCCAACAGACTTTTGTAACCTATGGTTAAGAGCAACACACACAATTTGTGTTCAGCAAGTTCCTGTGAAACATATTTCAGGGTAAGTATTATCCTGGTGTTTCTCCAAAGATGATAATAGATCAAGAGGATCATATGGGTCCTGTTTCAGCAGTGTGTTTAAGCAAGGCACCCAAGTTTAAGATTAAAGGTTACCTTGTGCTTAGGTACCTCATTGACTTTCCTTGGGTCATAGCTAAGGAACTTATTACCAAGTTACAATAGACCCTTAACTCTGAATTTCCTGTCTTTTATACTACAAAAGCTCACCCTTAACCTTCCTGTAACAGGGATTCTTCATTTAATTCCCCAGAGGGTTAAAAGACAGATGAGCTGGTGGTAAGAAGAAGCACATAAATGCTTTTCGCATTGAGAGTCAGCCCTGGAATGTGGCTTGCAGAAAACATGTTGCCATATGTTGAAGAACGTCTTCATATCTGCTTTTATTTCTTTAATATCTTCCAGACAACAAAACAGGACGTGGCTTCTATCAGAATGGCAGTTTAAGTGGCCATATAACCACTGATATTTGACTGTCATGCCTGCATCTAACCACTCCTGTAACTTGGGCTCCGACAAAGAGAAAACTTGAGAGCTAGTACCCTTCCCTGTTGCTTCTATTATTGTGGTGCACTGCATGGGAACATCTAATCTGGGTGAATTTCCAATTAATTTCCAGTGTGTATAGAGCACTGTCAATCTCCCCTGGAAAAAACACTGTCAAATTGAAATAAGTAGATTCTTGATCAGATGAAGTGTATTACTAAAAAATACTTGACATCATCAAAAATGTTTTTGGGTTGTTTTGGTTTGATTTTTTTTTTTCCCTAAAAATAAGGTTTGTGAGTTACTTATGGTAAAAATTACATATTTTGATTAGAGAAAAAAAAAGGAAACTATTGATTAATTTAGATTCAGTTATTATTAGTAGACAAGAAAAATATACAAAGAAGTTAGGCATTTTCAATGATTAGTGATCTTCTAATTTAGCAAAACTGAAACAAGATAACATTTTCCAGTTTTCAAAAGGGATGTGCTAAAATAGAAAAGTGTGAAGGACTTGCTTGAAGTCTGGAATTGTGAGAGGAAACAGTGTCCAAGATGTCTTTAAATCTTTCTTTGCAGGGGATATTGTTTAGGGCTTGCAAGAACAGTGCTGGGTCATATCTCTTACATACTATGAGTGTCTTTCACCATGCATTTGAGTGCCCAGATAATCACACTGTCTTAAAATATTTGGTGCCAATTACATTTAAGCTACTCCTGTTGCTGAGAGAGTTCTGCTATTACCCACTTAGAAACAACTTTGATGCAGCTTGAATGGTGGTAAAGTGCTGAACTCATGATGGTTTTCATATTTACCACTCCAGGTAAATATGTGCTGAGATACTGTTTCATCAAAATGGGTTTTCATAATTTATTTGTGAAAGTTATTAAACAAATAAATTAAGAGGTCACAATTACAGCTTATGTTTCCTGAGATGAGCCATCTTTAACCTAGCAAAAAATGAAAGTCACTTTTTATAATGTCAGCTGATAAGGTGTGTTCAATATTGAAAAACATGTAACAACATTTCAATCTTAGTGTAATAAATTATGATGTTTTAGTGTAAAATGTCATAATGCTTTATCAGCCTTTATTCTCTATTTGAGATTTTTTTTCACAATTACAAGTGATTTTGTCTGCATAGATTTCATACAGTTTTTATTGAGATTTGTATAATTGATTACTACCCTGACTGTTAAAAGCTGCAAGACGAGGGCTAACTAGAAATTAGTCTTGTTGAATGCCAACTACGGATAGCACAGACTGTGTGTTACACTGCTTTCTGCTGAATCTTGTGGCATAAGTGGATCACTTTCTGCCAGTTCTGTCAACAGTTTCCACAGTGACATTATGAAAACCAACATCTCTCAGGCCAAAAGCAAACTTCACACATTCTGAAATAAATCATTTTTGGCAGCTTGTATCAAAGCGTGATGGAAAAACTTGTGGGAGTTCAGCCCTTCCTGCTCTTTTCTGGAGTCCTGTTCTCTGATTAAATGCCCCACATAACTAGCCAAGAGATCACTTTTTAAACCCAATGGGCAAGATGGATGTCTGGAGCTAGGTTATACTTTTGGAGAATCAAACTGAAATTCTCCTTTGACTTTCTGAAAGGCTGAAATTTGATCAAATTCATCTGCTCAGGTTAACTAAGATATTTGATCCTCCCCTCATGCGATAATTCATGTCGTGCTAACACCTAGTTGTTGTTGTTGCCACAGAGAACTGTCATAGTGTAGTACAAGACAAAATCTGGGGTGAATCTTTTCCTCTTTTGTCAAAACATAGAAAGGTTTAGTGCTATGCAAGACACAATTTTATTCACTCGTTAAATAATGATACAAAGGGTCAAGTTTGAAAGTGTTTGGTGCTCTGTGAAGACAGAATGGGCTTGCATTGCCTCTTTTGGAACAAGTCAGGTTTGCTAGTAGATTAACTGCTATTCCATAGTGGTTTGTGATTTATATCACAGGGGCCTACATTTCTGGATAGGAGCCATTTTTATTATTGCAGGAATTCACAGAGATAATCTCAGGACTACAGATCCCTTTAGACAGGCATTTCAGACATGATTAAATGCCCTTGCTGGAAACAAAAATCTCGACTTATGTGAAATCCATTGCACTGGGCCCTAAAGCTGTGCTTCTGCTCCCATTCCGCTGGCAGAGAGATATCCCATCACCTTCAAACAGCTCCACTGGTCTTGTTTTGCCCACAAGCAGTAAAAGATCCAGCTTTACTTTGTGGATCTTTAACTGTTTGGATCCCTAATGGAACATGCAGGCCCAGAAAGTCAAGAAACTGGCAGATTTTTATTCTGCAATGCTAATGCCTCTCTCCTAGTACTAGTCAAATTGAACAGTAACTGGGCTGCAGCATGGTCTCTGCTGCAATGGAACGGGAAAGAACATCAAGAGATAAACATTGACTTCCTTCATTAAAAAAAAAAACAAGAGAAGACTGTCTACATTGCTGACAAAAATTTCTGGTGCTTGGGCATTTTTAGTATGACAGCTGACAAACTATAGCACAAATCCTCAAGGACTCATAAAGTGTATGAGAAAAACTTGGCTTTCACACTTCTCGTCAGAATTTGCAGCTTGTGCCCATTTCACAACTGCTCCCACTTGAAGAATGTTCGTCTGCAAACTGGAATTTCAGGTCCTTCACGTTTAGGATCTGGAGATATTAGACTCCTTAAAGACCAGGCTGACTCTTATCTGGTATTTGTGTCCTAAAGGCAAAGGGGTTTCAGAGACAGGTCCAGGTAGGATCTTACTGAACCACCTTGGTAAAAGGCTGTGAGCAGTCAGAGGCAGCAAGCACTGACTTGCAATGATGAGTTACATGGTGAACTTATGGCTGTATACCGTATTTCCTGCACACTTCCCTGAGGGAAGGGAAAATTTTCCAACAGAAAGCTAATGACTGCCACCCCCTCTGGCTCATTTCAAAAGCCAGCCAGGCTGTGTGAGTTTAACTGATAGGAAAATAGAACTCTCTACATACAGCAGTTTTCATTTACCATGTGTAAGCACACAACAATTGAAAAAAAAGTGAGGTAAAAAACCACAGCAAATAAAACAGTTGATACTAAGCTTGGAGTGGAGTTGTCAATGAATGTAGGGAAAGAGTTCTGGCGCTCTGTGGCATGTAGCAGTGTCAGATCCTCTCTCAGCTTGTAGGTTGGGTAGATCTGTGAGACCTGAGGAGTACTAGAGCGACACTTCGTGTCAGGACCAGGCAGGAAACCAGAAGTGGAAGAGAAGGTGCTCCACTCAGCACATGGCTGAGAGCAGGAAGTCTGCACGACACAGTAACGTGAGCAGCCATGGGCATAATGGCAAGGTGCACCCCCCTGCAAAGATCCTTGGGCTTGGGCCTGTCAGGGTGCACAGGAGAGCCATCCCATGGTGTCACCTGCTGTAGCTGAGGCAAGTGCTCCAAGGTCTTGCTGAGTTCCTGCAGGCCGACTCTGACTGCAGCAAGCCTCTGCTCCCAGCTGCAGCAGCTGCTGGAGGCTGCTATCAAATAAATGCAGGGAAAAAAAATCTGAAAACTGTCAGTCATAACGCAGCCATTTCTTCAAAGAAGTGATGGTGTGAATGTTTTCCAAGCAAAACAAAAGCCCGCTGCCTACTCCAGCCCACTTGGAACTCAGCAGTCAGGTTGAAAGACAAAGGATTTGAGGAGGGATTTTGAGAGAAATGAATAAGTAAAAAGAATCTTGGAGACCAGATGGCAACATCTGGAGAGCAGGGCTGTGTTTTGGCTTTGGGTTATTTAACCTTTCTTGATCTACATTGGCTTCTCTTTTCAGTCAACAGCTGAGCAGAGCTAAACTAATTTGAAAAAAATGTTGAAAAGCTTCTTCTAGTGTATGGCAACACACCTGCTGGTATAAAGTAGATCAACTTTTATCAAAGATCCTATTATTTGGAGCTACTGTACCTATAAACAGCTATCTCTTTAGTAAAAATATCTCATTGAAACAACTGCCGCCCTTTTTTTTTTTTTTCAGCTGTGCTGGNAGTGATTTAGGGGAAAAAAAAAGTAAAAAAACCCCACATAAATCGCAATTAATGTTTCAGGTACAGCAAATTTCTTAGTGACATATGACACAACACAGACTTGGGGTCAAATTCCCAAATTAAAAGGTACATTCAGTTTAAAAATAACAATGTTTTGACACCTTCTATTAGTTTCTCTGGCAAATGTGCTGTAGGAATGTTTCTGTGCCACAGTCCATTTTTTTATTTTCCCCCAAATATGCCAGTTCAGCACCTTTCCTTACAAAAGCATATTAGCTTAAGTCCTTCCCCAGACATCTTCAAGGCCCAAAGCTCTCTCGTCATGGTCAACATCCAATTTCTATGTTGGTTCTTCCCCACTGTTATTCATCCAAAGCCCTTGGGTCTGGTAGGCAACAGGAATAGAAATGATAACCAGGGATTAAGAGTGATCATGCAATTCGTTTGCTGATGAGGTCATTTCTTTGTTTTACTTCTCCATGTCAGAGTACAAATCAGAAAAGAAGAGAACATGCCATTCAAGCTATAATATCTGTATAGACAAACATGCAAGATAAGGGAGAGAAAATTGAGGGGGAGCCAGTGAACCCCATGAAATTACAACGGAGATGAGTTACTCTACTGGACTCTCTAATTTTTGTTTAATAACAGTCAAAAGAGGAGACTATAGAGGTAAAATACCAGTTACCTTGGTCTTCAGTGAAAAAATCACAGAATGGATCAGGTTGGAAAGGACCACAGAGCCCCTGATCCAGCAGGGTCATCCCAGAGCACAAGGCATAGGATTGTGTTCAGACAGTGCTTGAGTATCTTCCATGAGGGACACTCCACAACTTCTCTGGGCAGTGTGTTCTAACACACAGTCACTGCTCAGTAAAGTTCTTCCTCATGTTCGAGTGGAAATTCCTGTGCATCATTTTCTGCCCATTGTCTCTTGTTCTATTGCTTGACACCACCAAGCAGAGCCTGGCTCCATCCTCTTGGCACCCTCCTTTTGGATACTGACAGACATTGATATGGTCTCCAACAAATTGAGGTTATGCCAGACCCACAGTTCCTACAACCTAAGCAGACAAGGGTCAGGCTGAATCACCAGTGAACATGGCAGTTGTCTCACCTGATTATCTACAACACCACAGAGTTCAAAACCACATCAGATGTGACCTTTACAAGCAGAAAATTGCTTCTTTCCTCTTCCACCCACCCCCACCTTTGCCCTCCAAACGTGCATAAAACATTGCTTGTTTCTCAAAGGCTTTTGTTGGTGTTGCAAATATGTCCTGACATTGGGACAAATCTTCAGCACACACTGAGCAGAGATAGGGGGTAGGTCTCTTATTAACAGTGATCAAAGTCATTCAATTCTCCTGCAAGCTGTGCTGAAAATGAGCCATGCTCTGCCATGCCACATCAATTAGGACACACTTCTGACCTGAAGAAACAGCTCAAATGCAAAAAATTTAGTGTCAATATAAAAACAAAGCACAAGAAAGTAATTGCAAAAGATTTTTTTTAAAGATGTAGTGTCATCTTGAAAATCACAGATCCTTATTAAATCTTACTTCTACTATAATTAATGCAAAGTTTAGCATTATACAATGAAAGAGCATTAGTTTTTTTATTCTTTTAGGTTTTAATTTTGTTGTATGTCTATTTCTTATATATTAATTTTATCATATAATTGCTTGTATTTTTTGAGTGTGTCTGTGTGTGTGTTATTCCAGCTCATTTTGGGCTGCATATCATGTCACTGTATCAGTGCTCTCAAATAACCCCTGTAAAGGCTGTCCTCTGTCAGAAAGAAGCATCTGCTCTTTTGGATGCAAGAGTAGTTTTAATTTCTAAATATTTGCTCAGATTTTTACAGTTTTCTCTGTCAGCTGTTAAAATTGCTTTTCAGATATTTTGATAGCTTAGTACAGGGTAGTCAGGCTTTCACCAAAATTTTCATGTTCTGATTTCTTGGGTTTTTTCCTTTCCACTGCACTGAAAGATATAGAGTGGAAGTTGGTGAAAAATTTTCTTTCCATTATAAAGAATACATTTATCACTGCATTGTCACCTTCCACATAAGCCATGAAGGGAGTCATTGCTTTGGATGCATGTCAAAGCCATGTTTCAAATTCCTCCTTTGACAGCAATCAAATGAGAAGGCTACATTGATTTGCTCAGTCATTTGACATTTTGTTCGCTCTTAAACAAAGTGATGGTAAAGACTCGTGCTTTTCACTTTTAGGTGGAAATATTTGTACCTTGCCTGCAGGAAACCAACTGGCAAGAGTTATTACTACTCTAAGCTCTTCTAGGCAGTAGGACCTTTGGCAGTTTTAACAGTCTGGTCGTTTTTACTGACGTGTGTAACACACAGGAGTTATCCATCAGTGTGCTTTCCACGTGTGGCTGTGCCCAAGCTCAGACCAAACCAAAACCCCACCTGGGAAGACCTGCAAGTTTTAGGCAAACTAGTAGGCAGGATTACATCTTTCTCTTGATCATATCAACACCTTTTACAAGCTGACTGAGCAATTGAACTTCACTCTACCTAGATACATAAAGGAGGGAAGTTAACACTGCCAGGAAATCTTGTTTGCTAGAAAAAAGCAAGTATGAGATGTTTCACCATCCACTAATCCTTAGATAGGGAGAAACGAGAGTTTAAAAAAAAACCCAAACAACCAAATATAAACATAGCAACAAAGACTTTGTAGGCTTAATTATCAAATCACACTTCACAAAAAAACTAAATGAGATGAAGATCACAGAACAAACTATCCAATAAATAAAGACCACCCAGAGAAAGAGAAGTATCATATGCCAAATGGAGACAAAATAGACCACTCTACACAGCAAATGAACACAAATTAAACTAAGCAAGATTGAATGTTAAATTATATACAATCAAGAGATCAGGAAAAAATGAAAAGGCAAATCTTAAAAGTATGGTTGGCTTCTTGCCATCTCTCCCTTTGTCTATCTGATAATAGTCAGTACCATTAAGTGTCTCACCATCACTGAATTAAGTTCATCTGATTAGAGGAATTTCAGTATCCGAGAGGATGTACCTTATATTTCCAGGAGTGCTGTGCAGAGTTTTAGCAATCACTGGAAATAAAATACTCCTGTCTTTTTGTGACCAACAAATGACATTTGATATCATAGATCTCTGTTAAGGATATTTTCAGTAATTGTTTTCCATTCCCTCTAGCAGCCAGCAGCACGAACACAAGAGAAAAGATAAACCTGAAAGGGTAAGGAAACACTGTGAAAACAGAAAACACACAGGAAAGCCAAATGGCGGAATCTAATTATAAATATTAAACTAATATCACTTTAAGTTATGATTTTAAATTAGATTTGAGTTGCATAAATTTACACTCACTTCCAAGAGTATGAATTCAGAATAAATACCAAAATTCCTACTTCTGGAAAAGTGCCCAGTTGAGCAGTTCAGCAGCTTCAATAGAGACACTCACTTTTCTGAAAGGAGTACATGCTTATAGAATGAGAGACTATGTCTCTGTCTTTCCATGGGTGATCAAGTCTGGTGCTTCTGAAAACATTAATTAAAAAGAGCATTTAGATGTAGTAAAAGGGGGGGTAGGAGCTCAAAAAAGATGAGGAATGAGAAGTTTAGCAACTTGCTTTGGACTTCTGTAATGGACTTCCATTTCCACAACCTTGCTATTGGGTTTTCAGTGATTTTTGCTCCCTGCCTCCCCAAATTTGAGGACGATTCCTCCTGTGACTCCAAAGGGGAATTTTCTGGGACAGGCATGCTTTACAGGTATGTCAGGTACATGTGCTCATCTCTTTCATGACTTGTGGGCTCTAATGGGACTAATGGGGTAGGAAGTACCGTCTGCTTCACCACTTGCTACTTTATTCACTCCTGAAATGACCCTACATCTCAAATCTGCCAACATGTGCTTCTTTCCTCAAATGTTTTGAGAATGTACAGACTCCCACCAGATGCAACTCGTATTAGCTTCTGGCTATTACAGGAAAAACTAGAAAATCCTTGTAATTAAATACTCATGTCCATACCCGTCAATATTCTTCTTATCTTTCACTCTTGGCTTCAGTTCAACAAGTTATGATATAGGGGTCAAAACACTTTCAAATGAGCATTTTTCTAAAATCAGAAAAAAGGAATGCCACAAAAAGCTGACAGTTTCTGTGTAAAGAAATAGATACGGGCAAAATGTTTGATTAGAAAATATCCTGCCTCAGCTCAGGCTGGCAGACTAACCTCTGACTTGGCCTTGTATATTATCTCTTAAACCAGTTTGTTTAAAGCAGGCTAATAATAGAGTTTCAGCTTGAGGAAATGCAAAAAACGTTGTGTATTGCATATGCCATTTAATTCCTGTGAACAGACCCTGAAATTTATGTCATGCCCCGCTGACTGCTTGCTTTGTTTCTTCAAGTCAGTAAGCTTCACAGAGGAGCTAGGATCCATCTGTATAGATGCAAGTGCACAAATAGAGCCATAGCAGTAAATCCTATGACTACTCAAACTCTTTATACATTTGAAGCCTTTTAGTAGGTGTAAATTTTAAACCAACAAAAATATATGCTAAATTGTATATTCATGATCAAGCCATATATTGCCTCTTTAGTTTGATATTCCCTCATCGGTGAAGGAAATAAGAATGATGAGATAGTGCATGTGTAGTTTTTTGTGCATATGCATTCAAAATTCTACTTGGTCACTAACCAAAAAACACAAACTATTGTGCAAAAGCAAAATGTCACTTCATTGTAAAGCACATTTGATATAAGTCAAAACCAGGTCCTACTGCAAGAATCTGCAGTTATACAAAGGTGTGTGTAAAGACACAGAGAAGAATAAAGCAGTGATAGTTTATTCAGTACTTTATAGAGAGACCAGTCAGAGAAAATGGTCAAAGTAAAATATAAAAGAAAAAAATATGTAGTAATTTTTTGCATAGTTTAACCAGAAATTAAAGCTTTCTACTTTGAATATGGTCTTTGAAAAGCTCAGAAGAGGGTTTGTGAGCCTCTCATAAGTCAAACAAGAGTGTGAAATGTTTTGCCAACAATTCTGAAAAGGTCGTATAGTAGCAAAGAAGGTGACAGTATGGGTTTGTGGTCTAATGTGGTTTGAAAGGCTCTTCTAGCTGTCAGATTAAGACAGTCATTCTCCAGTGTTTAGGAAAACATAACTACATTCTTGCCATTTAAAGGAGCATATAATTTAGGTTTGGTAAAATACCAGTTAAAGCACTTACAAAACCAAAGTCAGTGTTAATCTTAGATTAGTGTCATAATCCTTGAAAGACTGACTGTAAAACCTGTGAATTAAAATAACACATGGCAGAAAGTGGGAATGGTTTCTTCATCCCCTGCAGCAGAACAAAACAGACACTTGTTTCGTCATCACCTAATACTTCTTTCAATTGAAAAAAAAAAAACAATGAAACCCCCCAACTATATGTCATGTTCTATCCATGCAGGCATGTGTTTTGGCTTTTACACTATGTGGTTTACAAACAAAATGTAAATATAGTTATATTGATTTGTTTCCATAGCAATGTAAAAACTCCTTTTGGGTTTCCAAGGCAATATGCAGCAGAGTAACAAATCAGAAAGGCGTGGGAAAATGTTCATCAAGCAAGGGGTTTAGGCAGTGCCCCAGGCCTTCAAGAAATGTATTTTTCATTAAAGCAATCTGAAAAAACCACTTGAAATTAAAAAAAAAAATCTCATCTGCCAGATTCATATTTTCTTTTGTCATTAGACACTCTCTGTATAAATATGCTTTTGTTTTTGACAATTCTCATTCTACTTAGGTCCACTGACAAGAGCAAGGGATTTTCACTTCATTTTTTTCTAAATGTAAAGGGGTTTAGAACCTCTGACACAAAACCTGCTGGAGGAGGGGTAGTTGCAAGAGAAAACCCCATTAAATGATTTGACAACTCCTTTTTTTTTAATAATTTAGAGATGCCACTAATGATTTGGGTAAAGAAGACCTGGTATAAACTTTTATCCTCATATGTTTAAGCCTTCTTGGAATAATCTTAGGATTCCTTTTCTATCTGCTGAAGAGACCTGTCACAAGGAACTACTTTACAAATGTAAAAAAGCTGAAAGGAAAAAAAAAACCCTCTTATTATATTGTAAGACCATGGTTATATCTATAGCTCTACACTGGACTAATCCTCAAGAGGTTTTGTCCCCCTCGAAGCTAAGACTATGAATCTGAGAGGATCCCGTCCTGTCCTAAGAATCATCCCAAGTACAAACTAGGCCAACATAAATAATTTAAGCCTGTGAATACCTAAAGTATATTTGGACTTAAATTTCACGTTTGTTCACACTTAATAAACATTCTGGAGGCACATTTTTCACTTTTTCCTTGATATTCAGAAAAAAAATAGTCTGAAGATAGTTCTAGATTCAGGAAAAGGAA
Source organism: Irena cyanogastra (assembly GCA_013397155.1). Classification (NCBI taxonomy): domain Eukaryota; kingdom Metazoa; phylum Chordata; class Aves; order Passeriformes; family Irenidae; genus Irena; species Irena cyanogastra. The sequence continues at coordinate 11,494 of VWZV01008314.1, forward strand.
TGGACAGTTACGCTAAAAGACCATCTCTGCTTCCACATATTATCTCTGGAATCGAAATTAAATACTTTAAGCAACAGAGCTTTTAATTTGGAGTTACTAAATAATTTTGGTGATGAAAATTTAATTTATGTCATATAAGGTGAGACGCCTCACCTGCCCTGATACACCCTCTTCAATGCTAACAGCTGCATCCAACCTTGCATGAGCTAGAAACAAAAACAATAAAGCATTTAGTGTCTAACTTCTTTAAACCTCCAGTACTGACTACCCCCCTCATCCTATTCCTCTAAACTGACTGTCTTGCTTTATTTTAAGACACCTGTGTTTTATTTTTTTACTTTGCATGCAACAAATTATCATTCATATTCAGGTTATGAGTACGTAATTTTTCCATTAGTTTTTCACATGAATGAAGAAAGATGGAAACAAGTGAAAAAACAAGTAAGTAGCAGTAGGCAGCATGATTGTTGATTGAATTTTCTTTTCAGAGCAGAATTCAGCCTGAAGAAAACTAATCATTTAGCAAAACCTGTCAAGCTCAAAAAAAAAGTTTCCTTTTGTATTATTCATAGATTGCTCTAAATTACACACCTGCCATGAAAATCAGAAATGTGGCTTCCAGTTTGAGGCTTTTCTAATTAAAATATGATCTGACCCCTGGTTTGTTTTCGCACTCAAAAACAGCATTCAAGAAAGAAAACTTCTAAAATGCTTTACTATAAATCTTGCTATATAAAATGCATTGGTTTGCGGTTTTGTTTTACTGGTTGGTGAGACTTTAAGAAAGGATAGGGATTTAAGTTGTGGCAAAGTGTGAGATTGTTCAACAACTTTGGAAGTTTACTAGACATCTTCCCAGATCTCTCTGGCAATTTTCATCTAACCTCACTTGCCTATGGCTCCAGTAGTCCAAAAGCCTCCACCAAAGTAATGAAACACAATTAAAAAAACTGGGTTCCATTTGAGCCTAAGATGTGGCAGGAGTTTCAAGAGAGACCTGTAACTTCCTTGGCACCCCTAATGTTCCTGTGGGAGGTCAGACCTCCCAAATGGGATGGACAGTTGCTGTCTAGATGGTGATGGGTGTCTCCAATGCAAATAATGTTCAATTTTTATTCTTATGTCTCACTTTTACCTTGATTACCATAGCTCTTGCCACAGATGGAGACACCTCGAGATCTTTTATTTGCAAGTACTGCTTGAAGCATGAAGAATTAAACCAAGAAGTAGGAAACCTGTGGGAAAGACTTTGAGAAGTTTTCTGATAACCACTGCCATGGAGAGAACATTTACAATTAACTGAAAATGGTGAAAACTATTTACACCTGGTTAATTTTCTGTATCACTTGTCAAATATGGAAAAATACCATGGTTAGATCCTTACCTGTATAACAAATTTCTTTAGAATTTTTCTTCACTTATGAAAAGCTTTCAGTCATATGGGTGATATTACATTTTCTCATCCTCATAATCTAGAAATACTGAATTTTGCTCCAAGAATTTTATCTCCCACTAAAGGTGATAAAGACCAAACTTTAGGAAGTCTTCCATGACTTTTCTTCACAATTCAGCTAAGAATTTCTCTGAAATAATCTTGTACATAGAAAATCTGGCCTGAACACACTGAAGGTAGTAACGAAATGGGTCTAGCAATAGTTAAACTAAAACAAATTTTTTACTTGAATGTAGATTTTTAATAAAAGCACAAACAACCTCAACGGTTGCAGCATTTTTTTCTAAAAGAGGATAAAAATGAAACATATATGTAACAAATTAGAAATATGAAAAGTATATGTATATATTGGTTTTGTACAGTTGCTGAATAGAATAATTCTCTAAGACATCTGTATGTGCCATATTAGTCTTATTAGAGCATCATATTATTTTTAAAGTTCACATTATTTTGTGCAATATTTTTAAATATGTAGTTTATTCAGTTGCATTCAAACTTAATGAACTGCAGCAATTAAAATAACTATTTTCTTTGTGTTAAAAGATTTGGACAGATGATAAGCAGTATTAATAGACATCTGTGCTAAAGCTAAGCTCCAAATTACATGTTAATTTCCATTGCAAACATAAGGATGTATTGAAATGTATGAAAGGTGCTGTCTAGAAAAGAAACAGAAGCTTTTAAAATTCAACTGTATGTCAAATAATGGAGGAAATTTAGACTTGGGAAAAAATACGTTATATAATTTTCCCCTAAACTGACCCTTTAAATAAACGTTGTCTCTAACTTTTGAGATAATTATCTCTTATTTTATTACTATTCTCGCTCATCCTATTTTCCAGTAACACAACTCCATATTTTTTTATCTTGCCACCCTATTACCAGGCCATGGTATTATAGCCGCCACATTAACTGGTCTCCTTCTCTCCTTATCCATCACTTATTCATGGGAATCTGCCCAGTACTTGTTTTTTGACTCAAGCTAATGGTAGAAATCATCAGGAGGCTGTAATTATTGCCGTAGAATCATGCACCAGAGTCCAGTCCATCTGAGTGCAGAAGACGTATTTATTAACTATTATTTTGCCTATGTTCTTAGAACCACATTTCCACTACAAAAGGGTCACACAAAGGTTCAGGGATGTTGGCATAACCTACACTCAGAGTTAGCAACTACATGATCATTTTACACTGCCAATATTTATTCATCACTTATAATAAAGAGGAAGAAGGCCCCTCACCTCACCCACACCAATCCAAAATTCAATGCTGGGGGTCAACTTGTCTCTCTTTAATACATTTTAGTCTAAGCTTCAGTTGGATCTTCATGCCTTCCTGTTTGGAAATATGGTGTCTACACTGCAGCATGAAACCTGGAGAGCTTAATTTAATTCTGTCTTACACAAAAATAATCATTAGAAAGCTATGCACTGTTAAATTACTTGATTAAATTCTTTCAGGAACATTTGCAACTGCTAAGGAAAGGAATTTAAAGCACTGTCTGTGCATTCTATCGTGTGTGTTTGAAGAAATGACAAGAGTTTTTTAATGCAAAAAATTCTCACACTTCACCAATCTAGGACATCTTTCTCATTATTTTTAAAACCCTTATTCTTTCCTCATACTCCCAATCCATTGTTTTTAACTTGACAAATAAACAAAGAGAACTCTTCTCATCCTGGAGCGATGTATACCTATTTATGTTAATTAATGACAACAAAGTCTCTTTTGGTGTTTCCTATTTGAAATTGACTAAGAATCATCTCAAAGTTGCAGGGAAGTTGAAAGAGTTTTGCTAAAGATATGCACATATTTTCAAATAGTTGGAGATCACAAGTTAGTATAGTGGATGCTAGAAACTGCTAATTATAATAGGCAGAAATATCCATCTATGTCTGTTCACAAGCAAAGGCTTCTGAACATAATCTTACCATATCACAGCAGAAAACTGCTCAATAGTGCAGCTCATGTATATTGGCTACAGGGGAAAACATTCTTCATTTCCATGTAGATCAATTTATAAGTTTGGGGATTTTTTTGAGCGAAGAACGTCACTGGGTGTTGTTTGGTTAGTTTCTACCATACATGTGTTTGAAAACCAAACCCTTTTTGTTTTCTGTTTGAGAACTCAAATGTACTCCCAGCCAGCAGGTCAACTGTTGAGCTGCCAGCTCACCCAGGTTGTTGGCACATTTTGAACACCAATTTCAAATGATGTTTGCTCATGTCTTTTGCTTTACTTTTGCTTCTCTTAAATAATAGAGAATTAGTTCCAACTGTGACTCATAAAAAACCCACAGGCCTGGATTTATAGTGGCCTAAGAAAGCAAATTATGACTACACAAAAAACAGTAATAAGACATGCTAATAAATAGATACCAGTATAGGATATCTGTCTGTACACCCATTGCCTCTGTCTACGATATCAGTACATGGGATACATCCAAAAAAGTGTTGATGATAAATTCAATCACTTATGGAAGGTGCTAGTGTTCTGCCCCAAGGAAACCAATGTGATAGGTCTCAGGTTGGGTTAAATTGGGTGAACATACGTTACATTTTTTAGTTACCACATAGTGTTCACACAATTACTTCCTGTAGTTGCAGATGTGCTGGATTAGCTGCACCTGTACCTCTGGTCAGGGCAGAAAATCCAACAGACTCAGAACATATCATACGTAACACAAGCGTGCACATCCTCATGCAACACACATTGGAAGTACACCCAGACTTCCGTGACAAAATCTCGGATAAAAGCATGTGAGCATTTGTTCATTTCTCATGTTGAGTTAGAACTTCGATTTTGAAAACGGCAGCTGAAGATAAATAGTCAAAATCTTTTGTGAATCAGAATTGAATGTACAAGATGTGATCTCCCCTCTCAACAGGAAAGTATCTGCTTCTGAAAAGGCAATCTGCGTTTGCTTTTCCTGGGCACATAAATAAATGAAGACTTACTTCAAATTAACCATACAGTTTACAAGGAATGTTTTTATCTGATGGATAAGACTATTCCTTCTGTTCAAGCTCCTTCAGCCTAAATCTCTCTTTATTCCACTTAATTAGAGTAATTCAGAGAAACTTGGAAAAGAACAAGAAGAAAAGAGAATAAGGTCAAAACAGAATGAATGAACATCCTTTTAAAACTGCATATGGTATTTCACACAAAAATAAAGGTAAAGCCTGCTCTTTCTTAATAGAAATAAACCAGATACGTGTTCATCCAGTTCTCAGAGTCACCCCCTACTAGCTACAAGGTCTGAAAGGAGTTACAATGCTGGTGCTCTTCCCCCCATGTAATTGGCAGCTTTTTCAGCAACATACAGAACAAAGAGGTGCCAAACTTGCAGCAACAGGTCCCAACACACTCTGACAAGATGAAACAAACCTTAAGTATCCCTGACAGATGTTTGTCTAGGAAGGAAACTCCATAACCTTCTGAAGAAGTTTCATAATTCTTACAGGCATAACTTTAGCTATACCTTTCTGGAGGACAGCTACTTCTTTTTGTGCTATCAACAGAAGAGATACAACTATTCCCCTATTCATTATGATACGCAGTATAAAACTGTTACCACATCTCCCAGTTTTTATTTAGTCTTCTATTTCCTAGATATTAAAAAAAATCTACTTAAATTAGTCATTGCAAGTCGTTTCCCAAAGCTCATATTCCCACCACTATTCTATAGATCCTTTCCAACTGCAATGGTAGCAACTCCAGGAAGCAGTACCCAAGGAAGGTTTTCCAAGCACCATCTTGACTAATAAATTTCCTCACCTTTTTAAATAGATTCTCAGCAAAACATGAAAAAAAGTTTTGCTTTTCTTCATCAGTCTTTTACTACTAGCTGCTTTTTATTCTCTGACCCACTGATGATTTCTGATTATTCCTCCCATTTGTCAAGATCACTTTTAATCATGACCCTGTCTTGTGAAATGCTTGCCAAATCAGATCTTCCTGGTTGGTTGGCCAGGTAGTTGAACTGCTCATTGATTTATTTATTGCCTCATTATCTGCTAAGTAGCTATAAGTGCATTTATGATGGTTTGTTCTGGTGTTCTGCTGGCTAGCAAAGCGAGACTGACTGATTTGTTGTTGCCAGAATTCCCCTTCCTCTCCATTTTAAAACACTGCATTCTTCCAAAGCAACAGTGTATAAACACTTGATTCTAGCATGAGTTACAGCTACAAGATTGGCCCACCAACAGAAGAGAGATGCTTCTTTTCACACAGGTATTCTTATCTTAAAACAAGCAACGTCTACTCAAATTTAAAGGGAATACAATCCTGTTGCTGTTATTTCAGATATATTTCCCCTTTTGAGTATGACAAGATCCTGAGGCCACAAGAAATTTGGTTTCTGAAATTTGACTGCATCTATGTAGTAAAGGCATTACAAGGTATACAGGAATAATTGTTGGCAAGTACATAGGGAGATCAAAAAGATGTGCCATTCTTCCTGAAGTGCAGGGCTAAAATAACCACGTACAATTATCTCAAAATGTCAGAATGCAAGCAATGAGACAAAAAAAAAACCCTACTTAAAAAAATGCCAAACATTCCAGACTGAGATTTAAGAAATCAAATTTTCATAGTAAGAATTACATTAGCATGGGTAGTACATATTCTGGAATAAACTTACTTATATTCCTGAACCAAGTACTGCCATTATGAATACTTATTGATGCTGAAAGCAGCAAAAATGCAGAAAGCATATCTTGAAATGACATGTTTACTTTTATTAATTAATTTAATTGACTTAAGCAATCTGTTCTACAGAATAATATTTCTGTGCACACTTTGGAGATTCTTGTTTAAAATATTCATGCGAAAAATTAAGACTGCTGGAAAGCAAAAAAAACTCTTTAATGATAAGTGTGAGATGCCAATATGGTTGTTAAAATCACTAAAACCACTTTCACACTCTTCCTGTAATTTGTACACAATTCAGATAACTGGAGGTTTTTTTTAATAAAAAAATTAAATCAGCTCTTTTTTTGGTGTTAAGGGCATGTTAATTTTAATCAGTTGATAATTAAAGGCTTAGCTTATTGTTCTGTAACACCAAGACATCGATTCTTTCCTCACTGATAGAAGATAATGATTTCAAGTTTTCAAAATACTCCAAGATTCATACCTATCATTACCATGAATTACTGTACAAACTAAAAAGTATAACAAAAAAAGTGAACTTAGAAGTGATCAGATAGACAAAATACAATGATGGAAAAGACCAGTGCACTAGACATTCCACAAAACTTTGGGACTCCGATAACTGAAATACCCAATCTTGAAAAGAATGATAACCCCAGTCATGAAAGGTACAATATCGATAGCTTAGTAAAAGTTAGCCTAATGATATGTGGTTTAGTGCACACTCAAAAAAATATGTTAGATGTGAAAGATGAGAAAAACAAGAGAGGAAAAGTGAGTTAGTGTGAGAGTGACAGAGTACCCAGAGAGCAGGCAGCTCAAGTGCTTTGTCATCACGATTGATAGGACTGACCCATAGGTCCCCCTCTTGGAGTAGACAACTGCTTAGCTACTGCCAGCCAGGGATAAGAACAACAGCAAAGCTGTGGCCACATATCCCAAGCAGACTTCCTTCCAGCTGGGGAAAGATGCTAGCCCTGCCTAAGACCACTTTGTTGCCTCTCTGGTTCACTGCCTTGCTTCACAAGGCAGCATTTCTACTCACTATGTTACTTGTGTTACATGAACAGAGAGACTTCTTTCCTACAACTTGCTGGCCTCACATGCTCCCTGTGGGTAATGTGACTATATCAGACTTCAAAATGTAGCTCTAAAAATCCATAACCTTTTTACAGTTGAATTCTTTTATAGGAGTCTGTGTGCAGTTTATTCAAATCACAGGTGTTGGAAATTGAGTTTGCTTAGAGAGGAAGGAAGTGAGAGTATAATGCATTTTTCATACCAGATGATGACATGGAATGCAGTCATGCAGAAATCACTCAGCTTCTTCTTAGAGACTTCGTTTCAAAGCACCATTAAGTAAAGCTGATTGTTTTGCCCAAACACTAACTTCATTACTTAAAAGTAATCTGCAAGGGAAATGCATGCGTTCTTTAATTCACTAAATGATTCGCCTTGTTGAAGTGTCAGATAAGACAAAGAACCTTTAAACTCCAGAAGAGCTTGCTCACAAACTGAGACAAGCCACTTTTTGTTTTACTGATTTATTTGATCAAGAATGCCTGAGTCATGAGTTACTTGTCTCTGTTATAAATTTCAATATAAAGCTCAAATTAAGCATTTGATTCTGATTTCATTGAGTATTACAGAATTTTCAACAATTGGTTAGATGTAAAGAAAAATTAAAGTGCACAGCCAGTGTGCATCTACCAGGACAAAAATGATTTCCCAAAATAGTAGAGCTAGACAAAATTCCCAGAGGCTTGCAGCAGTGCCATGTGGAATTTGGGAGGAGCTCTACTTTCATATTAAGTCTAACAGGCAAATCCTAGCTGCATGTGTCACCTTCGATCTGTAAGTCAGCCAGGAAATCTCAAAGAATTATCTGTGAAATTTCTTTCCAACTTACTGTAGCAGAAAGTTTCACCAAGTAATCCTATTTTCCCACCCAGACCCAGGGCCTTTTTTTCTGCCCTTTTCATAGTCCCTCGTTAGCTTAAAATTACTGAGACCATTAGAAATATAAGCATCTATGTTTTGTGCATTTCATGCTAATTTTACAGGCCTGCATGATGTCAAATCCATCTTTATCCTGTGTATAGGATAGGAATGCTGCCTAATAATAACTGCTCTCTTAAGTATGTGATCACATGTGTGCACACAAATACATTTTCCCATTCCAGTAAAGGTATAAATTCACGACAATCTACAGTAAGCATATGCAGAAAAAAAAAAGAAACTGGCTAATACTTGACTCCTGTGGCCTCAGAAACAATGACATGAGGTTTTTGCCGCTTTTTTTACTCCTGTGACAAGCATTTTGCTTCAGAGACCCTGATTACAGCACAGTTCAGCAGATAAGGATGATGCCCTCATGCTCTTTGTTTGTAGGTATTTCATATCACAGCTGGCTGGTGGGTGCCATTGTGCACAAGCTGCTCATCTCTGACTTTTAGCTTAGATTAAGCCAGGCTTTTGTAAGTCAGCAAGTCACCATGCAGACGCGGACAAAAAGTAATGGCTTTCCAAGAAGAGCTGGCGATGGAGAAATCCAGACCACTGCTATAAACCTTTCAAATCTTGAGTAGGATTCTCAGCCAGGTCCTATTGCTTGACCTACTCTACTAAAGATTTTCTTTTTCATGGATATAAGCAAAATTAATTCAGTAAAAACAAATTTAATCAACTGCAAACACAAAACGAGTAAAAGCTGACCAAATGGCAATTAAAGACATTACAGACTTGGAATTAAAGACTTTGAATCATAGTTAATTAGGAATGTAAAATTTGTCCCAGTCTATGCAGAATTAGGAAGTTCTCTGAAGTACATCATCCAGTTTGGAGCACCATCCTTCAAGGAAGGCAAAAGTGAGCAGAAGAGACTCCATGGAGAAAAGGAAGGGTCCAAAGTCCAGGAAGATTACTATGATACACAACTAAAAAGAGAAGGATTTTTCCTAAGATGACTGAGGGACTCGTGGTAGTAAAGACTACAAAGTAGGGTACAAATCAGAAGGGAAGAAACCTTTTCCTGTGTCCACCAGGGCAAGACTAACCTATTGCACCCACATATATAAAGTTTTTATTTTGGGAAGAAAAGAAAGCTCACCTTCTAAAAGTAGGCAAATGCATAGATTGACATTTTTTAAAACAAGTTGGAGAGGAACAAAATCTATCAGGAACAACTTACATATAGCTGATCTTACCTTGAAATAGTGAATGGAATGGGTGATCTATCACAGCCTCACCAAGCTTAATTTTCCATAGATCTAACATCTCAGTTCAGCATCTTGAAAACATAGGATCAGAAACTTCAAGGAAACAGAGAAAAAAAGAGGGACCAGGAAGATTCCAGCTTCTGTTGAGCACAAAATGTGAAAAAAAAAAAAAAAAAAAAAAAAAAAGGATGACATCCCGCAGTAAGGATCAGGTACAGTGGCAAACTGGGCACTCAGAGCCAGCGTCTGAAGGTGACAGCCTTCCACAGGGAGGGTGGGGAGAGTTCTGCCTGGTGCAGCTTGACTTTTGGAGCAGAGAGTGTCCTATATATGCTGCTGTAAAACAGATTTTATGGGGAAGTGGGGAAGTGGGCTGAGTGGAGAGGTTTCATGCCTGCTTCAAACACAATGTGCTCAGAGGGCAACTGTCAGGTATTTTGGTGATATCCTTTACATTATAGAGCCATCTCCAAGGCACAGGACCATTAGTTCACTGAGGTTAACAAAACCAACCAACCTACCAAAGAAAAATAAAAACTTTGACTTCAAAGTAACTTGCAAAGTTTGCAGCACCCACTGGGTTTGTGCATCCCGTATTTGTAGAAGGGAAAATACAACCACTGACCTTAGAATATTTAATGCCAAATACACTGAGAAAGATACAGACACTGACAGGCTGCTCTATTTTGATACATTCAGTTACCACATCTAATAATTTAAATACATCTTTCTCTCAGTAGTTAATTCTTAAGCCACCTGTTACTAATTAAAATAATTTCCCTAAAAAATTTACCCGAAAGTACCACTAAACTTATTTTTCTCTAGCAACATTATTATCAATGCAGACAGAACAAGATCCTCTTAAAAATATTTAACCAAAGCTTTTCCCTAACGGGAAAAAACCCCTGTATATATATATATATATATATATATACATATAAAACATAGATGCTTTTAGGAAAGGACAGTGCAGATGAAAATTAGGAGAAAATTAAGCAGCAAATAAATATTTTACATTGTGTCTCTTACTTTTATGTTAACCAGTTGAAATTAGACACAAAGTTACACATTGGGAAATGAACATTGAATGAACACTAAGTGCTGCATGCAAGCATTGCTTGGGAAAAATGAAAATGTGATATACAGAAAGTTGTTCAATCATTAAATATAAAAACTACGTGTTCCATGAACAGCAAGTGGACAGATGGGTGGAAGCCTTGGATGAGCTGTTTGATGGCCTCCCACCATTTGTTCTGGTATGCCAACTGGTAATTATTCTGCAGAAAACTATGTAGGTCCAGGCTGTGTTTTGTCACATAAAATCTATACGATGACACGGGTCATAAACAATCTGTAGGCATATCTACACTGGATTTACAAAAGAAATGATGTAATGATAACTCAATGTAATTTTGAAAATAACAGAGGCATAACTGTGTATAGTAACGTGGTCACATCTGGTCAAACTGCCACATGTCCAAAATCAGATTACTTACCAGGCCAGCTGAAAAAATAATGCCGAAATATATCTGAATTGATTGTATTACTTCGTCCCAGCCATTCCTGCAGTTACAGTTCCAGCCATGGAACATTTTGTGCCACAGTGCTAAAATTCAGTGTTGATACCAGGCTATGTTTTCACTCAGTCTGTCATTTTTAGCCAGTTAGTAATCAACCAGCTAGTAATTTTTCTTCTGACATGAGAAAATTGAGTACAACAGATGTGTTTAGCTACAGGTCAGCTACAGTTCATAGATACAGCCCTATCTCTGCACTCTGGTGAATCAGTATCATCATTCCCTTCACTGGTATTGTTTCCAGCTCCTCTGAAATCATATAGAGGTAGCAAAGAGCACGAAGTACCGGTTCAGTGACGAACTAGTGATCAACACTGTCACTGAATTTGGGTATTTCTGATGAAATATGTGGGGATCCACCATGCACATTTTAAAGTGGTAGTTTTAGGGTAAATTTGGATGACATGATGCTGCATCTTTCTCACAATAACAAGTTATTATTCTTATTACAAATTGGAATATTAAGTGATATACTTTTCTGCTTATTAAGGGCTTTTCTCATTTTAACCCCCGTGCCAGTTTTCACTGAGCTATTACACATAATTAAGATGACAGCTAAGGCTGATTGTTGGTAGGCTCCACCCACAGCTTACCTCCACTTTGCTCTTTCAACACACTCCCAACACCTACTAAGATGTTCATTGATATGATATTTCAGCTGAAAACCATAACTGCTAGCCTCACATTAGTCTGGGACTATTAAAAACATTTTTCTAATCTTCAGAAATGTACTCAGAGGACTTTAAAAAAATTATTATGATTTAATCAGTCATATACCTACATCTATATAAATATATCTATATTTATAAATAAATAATTCCAATTTTTAGTCAGCCATTGATACACAACGAACAATAGAAACTGGAAAATTTCGCACACTTTGAACAAAAAATATGGAGGTAGAAAAAAAAAAATATCTGGAATGTCCTTTAGAATAAAGGGTCAAGATTAATTTCTGTGTTATCCAGGATCCCTGTCTTGGTATTCGTTTTCTCTAAAACGACATGAAAATCAACATCTGGAAAAAAATGTTCATGAGAAAACTCAATAGCAACAGAATAATTGTGTAAATAAAAGACTGTCCTCAACCAAAGTCCTCCATACCCATGTATTCACGATCATACTCACAGTTCTTGCTTAACTAGTTAGAAAAGAGCACAGATAAATTGTCACACTTTCAGATGCTAAATACCCAAACATGAGTGCTTATATCCGTGTCTATACACCCGAACATCGTGACTTCTCCAAAATGTGGATGTGAAGTCAGAGCCACAGTGCAAAGCAAACTATTTCAGGCCTGATGCTGGAGATGCACAAAGGCAAATGTGGATTTGGGTTTAATTTTAGAGTTTTAGACAGATAACGGTATGAACTCTTCTAATTTTCTGCTCTTCTCTAGTTTTGAAATACTGATTATTTCAATAAGCTATTTCATACAGATAGGTATCTGAGACTGGAGGATAGAGTCCGTCATAAAGCACATATTCTCTCTTTGAAAGAGAGAGAATGAATTGATTATTAGTTTAGACTAGATATTTAATGACCAAAATGAAAAAATATTCAGCCCAGAAAGATTTAGTGTTCCCAAATCCATTAAAAGATCCCTCTGCCCACCTAAACCAAAGTTTTGCTGCCCTTCTTTGTTACCATATTGCATTTCAGCTGCTTATCTCTTCACATTATCTATTGTACACCAGCATATATTCTGGCACTGCAGTTGATGTCCAGGTTTTTACTGCTCATGACAAAATCACATTTCATTAGCGTTGTCCACATGGACATCTGTCATACTACATTGCATCTTGTACGCAGAATTTTATACAGAGTTTGATGTGGAAAACATGTCCCCATAGATTTGCTCAAGAGTTGAGAGAAAAATAGATGTCTGGAATTTTTTAAGAAGGTTAGTTGGCTAGTCTGGTTCTGACTCTGTGGAAAAAAAAAAAAAAAAAAAAAAAAAAAAA